>BLSH010109597.1:228425-253426 GCA_018402905.1 Glandirana rugosa
CCCCCCCCCCCCCCCCCCCCCGAAAGGTGCCAAACGTGGCACCGGAGGGGGGGAGGAGACAGATAAGCAGAATTTCTACTTTTGAGTGGAACTCTGCTTTAACCACTTCAGCCCCGGAAGGATTTCCCACATTTAGGACCAGAGCACTTTTTGCAATACAGCACTGCATCACTTTAACTGACAATTGCTCGGTCGTGCGACATTGTATCCAACCGAAATTGGTGTCCTTTTTTCCCACAAGTAGAGCTTTCTTTTGATGGTGGTATTGGTGGTGGTATTTGATCCCCTTGGCGTCACTTCTGATCACCGCTATAAACAAAAAAAGAGTGACAATTTTGCAAAACAACCCAATATTTCTTACTTTTTGCTAAAATACAAATCCAAAAAAAAAAAATGTATTCATCAGTTTTGCCCAATATATATACTTCTACATATTTGTGGTTAAAAAAAAAATGTATTTATCAGTTTTGGCTGATATATATACTTCTACATATTTGTGGTTAAAAAAAAAAAAAATCGCAATCGGCGTTTGTTTGGTTTGCGCAAACGTTGCCGCATTTACAAACTATGCAAATTCATTTATGGCGTTTTTTACATTTTTTTTTTTACTAGTAATGGTGGTGATCTGTGATTTTTATCGGGACTGCGATATTGCAGCGGACATGTCGGACATGTTTTACACTTTTTTGGAACCAATGACATTCCCACAGCGATCAGAATTTAAATGTCCACTGATTGCTGTATAAATGTCACTGGCAGGGAAGTAGTTAACCTGCAGGGGGTTATCTAGGGGTTAAGCGTGTTACCTATGTGTGTTATAACTGTGTGGGGGCTGGGCTGCCAGAGACATAAGTGATCTAACTGATCCTGAGTACAAGAATCAGTAGATCTCTTTCATGCCGTCTGACATAGCGGGGAGCCGCTGTGTTTACCTCGGTGGTTCCCCGCTTTTCTTTTCTAACAGACGATCGCGGGTCATCGTCGGACATCGAGTCACCCTGACCCGCGGCGGGCACAAGAGCTCGCCGGCGCGCTCGCCCCCTAGCTCCGCGTGCACGGATCGCCGTTTATAGACGGCGATTCGTGCTACGCTGCCAACTTGCAGTAGTAAATCTATGTGACACGGTCCAAAAGTGGTTAATGCTAGCAGGATTAAAAATAGTCCATGTTGATTGAGAGATTGAGAGAGTGAAGTTCTGCTTTAAACCTGCAGGGGGACCATTTCTTTCAATTTTTCCTCTCGAGACTTTACTACCGCTTTAATTAGATATGCTCATGATGTTTTGCTTGGTGCCCTAATCATAAGTATTTGATGGATGTCTCGTACATATATAAAAGAGGATAGATTTACTTTCAGAACACCCCAATGATTCTCCTGGCTGTGTTGGACCATTTACTGTTTCTTTACACTTCACTTAATTTTTAAGTACTGTTTTGTAGAAGAAGAACTTCATCTCAGAATGTCATTTTTACGTTGCAGCAACCTTTTGAAGTGTTTTGCCTTCTTAGCTGATATAGTAAATAGCAGGCTCTGGAGATGCCCTGGAGAGAAGGAGGCTTCCATCCGGGATCATGTCGGTGTATCGCTATAATTCAATGTGTCTGCAGGCATCTCCTAATGTAAGAGGGAAATTCGAGGTGCAGAACAAATCCTAGTTAGGACATTACTTTCCTTTGGTTGTAATGGCACATTAAGGGGTCAGTTTTTTGGAAACTGATTTTTTTTCTTTGCAAGAGGGGCCTCTTATAGTTTTCCATTTACACCGGGTGGGGGGAATGCAGCAAGAGATATGGGACTCCCAGAGGGGGTGGTAATGTCTGGCACATGAAGATCTTGCTGTTGGAATATTAATAAATTTAGTATTTACTACCATCCTTCATTGTTCTCCCATAACTGAAACATCAAAGTGGAGTGGATTCCAAAAATGAGCGATTTTAGGGAACCGGTAAATCCAATCAGTGAGCTAGCTACTAGCATTATTCCGCCAAGGTCTGAAATACCAATAAATGTAGCTTTAAATGTATGTTCAGATAAATTCTGTGGAGGCCATTGGAGTGCAGGGACCTCATTGTCCAGTGGTGAGATGATTGGAGCTCTGTGACATGGTGATTATCCTGCTGGAAGGAGCCATCAGAAGATGGGGACACTGCAGTCATAAAGGGATGGACATGGTCAGCAACAATACTCAGGTAGGACGTGGTGGATGCTCAGTTGATACTAAGGGGCCCAAAGTGTGGCAAAAAAATATCGCCAACATCATTACACCACCAGCCTGAACCGGTAATACAAGGCAGGAAAGATCCATGATTTCATTTTATTTACACCAAATTCTGACCCTACCATCTAAATGTTGCAGCTGAAATCGAGACTCATCAGACCAGGAAACGTTTTTCCAGTTTTCTATTGTCCAATTTTGGTGATCCTGTGCAAATTGTAGCATCAGTTACTTGTTCTTAGCTGACAGGACTGGGACCCGGTGTGGTCTTCTACTGCTGTAGCCCATCTTCTTCAAGGTGTTGTGCGTTCAAGAAATGGTATTTTGCATACCTTGGGTGTAACGTGTGGTTATTTGAGTTACTGTTGTTTTCTATCATCTCTAACTGCTCATTCTCCCCTGACATCAGCAATGCATTTTCCTCCACACAACTGCCACTCACTGGATATTTTCTCTTTTTCGGACCATTCTCTGTAAACCCGAGAGATGACGGTCTGTGAAAATCCCAGTAGATCAGCAGTTTTTGAAATACTCAGACCAGCCTGTCTGGCACCAACAGCCATGCCACGTTCGGTCACTTAAATCCCCTTTCTTCATTCTGACACTCGATTTGAACTTCAGGAAGTCGTCTTCACTATGTCTGGATGCCTAAATGCATTGAGCTGCTGCCATGTGATTGTCTGATTAGCAATTTGTGTTACCAAGCAATTGAACAGGTGTACCTAATAAAGTGGCCAGTAAGTGTATATTATTATTATTATACAGGATTTATATAGCACCAGCAGTTTACGCAGCACTTCACAGCCTGAGGGCAGACAGTACAATTACAATACAACTCAATACAGGATGAATCAGAGGGCCTTGCTCGTTAGAGCTACCATAGTCTGTGGACTCTAACTTTCCTACAGACTAAATAATATACACTGTTTGGGTTATTTTTTATCAAAGAAATGTAGCAGAATATTTTTTTTTTTCAAAATTTTATGTATTTTTAATTTTTTTATTTTTTTGCAAAAAATAAAACAAACTAGTGGTGATTAATTACCACCAAAGGAAATCTCTACCAAAATAAAAAAATGCATATGGGGACAGTAATTGTCCTTCAAAGTATGACAGTGCTGAAAATTGGCCTGGGCAGCAAGGGGGTGAAAGTGCCCGCTATTGAAGTGGTTCCATTTCTTTTTAATGTTTGAGTCTTGCAATGTCCTGTAATGTTCTTGCTTTTAGTATCACCGGTCAGCTTCGTGCAGCTTGTCTTGTGCTCCAGTCGGCACGCAGTTAATCTGATAAATTCGGTCGGACCTTTGAAAGGCTCGTCTGTTAAGCGGGTTGGCTTTGCATGCAAGGGACTTATTACATCTACTCTTAAAATTTGTCGTTTGTGACGCGCCAGCAGAAGAATTCATATGACATGATCTCGTGAATAGCTTCTTAATTCCTAAAACCTACACAGTAGCCTCATAGTTTTTTTCTTGCTCTACAAAGTGATTGTACTCTGTGCATAATTTTCATGCTGTACATATGACCGTGCAGAAAGCAAAATATTAAGGAGAATTCCTATCTGTGTTGGCATTACACTGCTTTAGTATTTTGTAGTAAAATTCTTAAAATGAAATAGAACCTCCAGCCTTCTACGGGGCTTTTATAGGGGTGGGGCTGGAACTGTCCTTTAAAGTGTAAAGTCACCTCTATTATATTATTTTATCCTCTCTGCTTTAGGAACAGATTAAATAAAATGTGTTTTTTTTCCCTAAATTATAAAGCTAAATACCTTCGTTGCCCAGCTCCTGTGTGGTCACCTTTCCTCTCTGCTCTCCTTCTCCATCTAAAGAGTACAGTGGGATGGGCTGAGATTCCCCTCTGATATACAATGCCTTGAAAAAGTATTCATACCCCTTGAAATTTTCCACATTTTGTCATGTTACAACCAAAAACGTAAATGTATTTTATTGGGATTTTATGTGATAGACCAACACAAAGTGGCACATAATTGTGAAGCGGAAGGAAAATGATAAATAGTTTTCCACATTTTTTACAAATATGTGAAAAGTGTAGGGTGCATTTGTATTCAGCCCCCCTGAGTCAATGCTTTGTAGTACTGCCTTTCATTGCAAATACAGATGCAAGTCCAGCAAGAGTATGCACACCGCTCAAGCAGTCGAGTCATTAGCAAACCATTGCAGGTGCTCACCCCGGCTCACCGCCATCAATTGCAGATACGCAGAGAAAGAGGATGGCCGCACACCCCACAAAATGAATGCTTTACAGTTATTCTTTGTCACCATGCCAGATAGGTATTACAGGAACACTGTTGACGCGTTTCATACAAGCAATTCATGCTTGTTCACGTATGGGGGTGATTCTGCCAGATTTGCACATCTTAGAGAGGACATTTTTGCCCGTTCTTCTTTTGCAAAGTAGCTCAAGCTCTATCAGATTGGATGGAGAGCATCTATGAACAGCAATTTTCAAGTCTTGCCACAGATTCTCAATTGGATTTAGGTCTGGACTTTGTCTGGGCCATTCTAACACATGAATATGCTTTGATCTAAACCATTTCATTGTAGCTCTGACTGTATGTTTAGGGTCGTTGTCCTGCTGGAAGGTGAACCTCCACCCCAGTCTCAAGTCTTTCTTCTGGTTTTCCCTGTATTTGACTCTATCCATTTTCTCATCAACTCTGACCAGCTTCCCTGTCCCTGCTCAAGAAAAACATCCCCACTGCATGATGCTGCCACCACCATGTTTCACGGTGGGGATGGTGTGTTCAGGGTGATGTTCAGAGTTAGTTTTCCAAAACACACAGCGTGTTGCTTTTAGGCCAAAAAGTTCAATTTTGGTCTCATCTGACCGCAGCACCTTCTTCCACATGTTTGCTGTGTCCCCCACATAGCTTTTCGCAAACTGCAAACAGGACTTTTTATGGCTTCCTTTCAACAATGGCTTCTTCTTGCCACTTTTCCATAAAGGCCAGATTTGTAGAGTGCCCAATTAATAGTTGTCCTGTGGATAGATTCTCCCACCTGATCTGTGGATCTCTGCAGCTCCTCCAGAGTTACCATGGGCCTCTTTGCTGCCTCTCTGATTAATGCTCTCCTTGCCCGGCCTGTCAGTTTAGGTGGACGGCCATGTCTTGGTAGGTTTGCAGTTGTGCCATACTCTTTCCATTTTCTGATGATGGATTGAACAGAGCTCCGTGAGATGTTCAAAGCTTGGGATGTTTTTTATAACCCAACCCTGCTTTAAACTTCTCCACAACTTTATCTCTGACCTGTGACACCCCATGGTGCTGTTTGTTAACTAAGGCTCTCTAACAAACCTCTGAGGGCTTCACAGAACAGCTGTA
The DNA here is from genome assembly GCA_018402905.1 of Glandirana rugosa. Classification (NCBI taxonomy): domain Eukaryota; kingdom Metazoa; phylum Chordata; class Amphibia; order Anura; family Ranidae; genus Glandirana; species Glandirana rugosa. The sequence continues at coordinate 233,988 of BLSH010109597.1, forward strand.
TTTATACTGAGATTAAATGACACACAAGTGGACTCGATTTACTAATTGGGTGACTTCTGAAGGCAGTTGGTGCTACTAGATTTGGTTCCCCACATCCAATTCACAATGGTATGAACCCAGCCTTAAGGTGGCTAAATACAATATTTATTTGTAAAAACATTTGAAATCCATTTATCATTTTCCTTCCACTTTGTGTTGGTCTATCACATAAAATCCCAATAAAATGCATTTACAGTGCATATAAAAAGTCTACACACCCCTGTTAACCACTTGCCGACCGGCGTCTGATGGCGACAAAGTGGCTTGATATCGCAAACCGGTGTTATATGACGGCGGCTGCGATATGACAGTGGCTGCGATATCCCTCACTGTGAGTGTGCGTGTGCCGCCGGAGGCACGTACGCGCGCTCACTGTGTTCAGGGGGGGCTAGGCAGTGGGTAGTGCGGACTTGATCGCCGCCGGCTACCCGCGATGGCCCCCCCTCAGTGAAAGAACGGAGGTCCATGTAAGTAAACACGGATCCCCGTTCTGTTAGAGGGGAAAGGGCTGTGATCACAGGCTTCCTGTATATGGAAGCCATGATCACTCCCTTCCCCCAGCCAGGCCAGCCCACATACAGTTAGAACACGCCCAGGGAACACAGTTAACCCTTAGAGCGCCCCCCCCAGGTTAACCCCTTCACTGCCAATGGCATTTACACAGTAATCAGTGCATTTTTATAGCACTGATCGCTGTATAAATGCCAATGGTACCAAAAAAGTATCAAAATGGTCCGACATGTCCGCTGCAATATTGCAGTACTGCTAAAAATCGCAGATGGCCGCCATTACTAGTAAACAATAGAAAAAAAACAAAAAAAACAGAAATTAATTATCATCCGAAGAATATAAATCAGCCAAAACCGATGGAAAAAAATGTTTGTTTTTATATTTTTTTTTGGGGGGATTTGTATTTTAGCAAAAAGTAATTTTTTGCAAAATTGTCGCTCTTCTTTTGTTTATAGCGGCGATCAGAAATGACGCAGAGGTGATCAAATGCCACTAAAAGAAAGCTCTGTTTGTGGGGAAAAAATGACGCAAATTTTGTTTCGGTTCAACGTCGCACGCCCGCGCAATTGCCAGTTAAAGCGACGCAGTGCCGAATCGCAAAAAGTGCTCTGGTCCTAAAGTGGGAAATCCTTCCGGGGGTGAAGTGGTTAAAGTGGTTTTAAACCCTGGAAAAAAAAAAAACCTACAAGACACAAAGGCATAATGAGCTAGTATGCATCGCATACTAGCTCATTATGAAATACATTAGATCGATGCTGTTGCAGCGGTCCCCGCACACCATTGTGACCGGCGAAATGTCTCCTGGAGCTTCTTCCGGGTTTACCGGCTCCAGCGATGTGATTGGCAGGAGTCGCCATGACGTCACTCCCCCGCATATGCGTGGGAGCAGCCTCCTGCTGCACACTTACTGAAGAAACGGCACCCTTGGGCCGTTTCTTCAGTGCGCATGTGCCGATGACTTTGGCACATGCAGATACAGTGAATATCTCCTAAACCATGCAGGTTTAGGAGATATTCTTGGTACCTACAGGTAAGCCTTATTATAGGCTTACCTGTAGGTTAAGGGTGGTTGTAAAGGGTTTACAACCACTTTAAAATGTCAGGTTTCTGTAAGGAAAAAAAATGAGACAAAGCTAAATCATTTCAGAACACTTAATGTGACCTATAAACTGTATGACTCAATTGAACAAAAAATTGCAAACTTTTAGGTGGAGGGAAGTAAAAATAAAATAATATGGTTCCGTAAGTGTGCACACCCTTAAACGAATACTTTGTTAAAGCACCTTTTCATTTTATGACAGCACTCAGTCTTTTTGGGTGAGTCAAGCAGCATGGCACATCTTGACTTGGCAATATTTGCCCACTCCTCTTTGCAAAAACTCTCCAAATCTGTCAGATTGCGAGGGCATCTCCTGTGCACAGCCCTCTTCAGATCACCCCACAGATTTTCAATCGGATTAAGGTCTGGGCTCTGGCTGGTCCATTCCAAAACTTTTATCTTCTTCTGGTGAAGCCATTCCTTTTTTGATTTGGGTGTATGCTGTGGGTCGTTGTCATGCTGAAAGATGAAGTTCCGCTTCATGTTCAGCTTTCTAGCAGGAGCCTGAAGGTTTTGTGGCAATATTGACTGGTTTTTGGAACTGTACATAATTCCCTCTACCTTGGCTAAGGCCCCTGTTCCAGCTGAAGAAAAACAGCCCCAAAGCATGATGCTGTCACCACCATGCTTCACAGTGGGTATGGTGTTCAGTTTTTTCTTCTCGTCTTTTCTTCAATTTTGGAGGGACGTCCGGTTCTTGGTAATGTCACTGTTGTGCCAGATTTTCTCCACTTGCTGATTGGCTGTCTTCACTGTGTTCTGTGGTATATATAATGCCTTTTGTACCCTTCTTCTTTTGTACCCTTCTCCTGACTGATACCTTTTAACAATGAGATCCATCTGATGCTTTGGAAGCTCTCTGTGGACCATGGCTTTTGCTGTAGGATGCAACTAAGAAAATGTCAGGAAAGACCTACTAGAACAGCTGAACTTTATTTTGGGTTAATCAGAGGCACTTTAAATGATGACAGGCGTGTACTGACTCCTATTTAACATGAGTTTGAATGTGATTGCTTAATTCTGAACACAGCTATAATACATCCCCAGTTATAGGACGGTGTGCACACTTAAGCAACCACGTTATTTTATTTTTTTTATTTTTACTTCCACCCCAAAAAGAGTTCAGTTGTTTGGTCACATTAAAGGTGGAAACCGTTCTGAAATTATTTATCATGGTCTAATTTTTTTACATCGCAGAAACCTGACATTTTAACAGGGGTGCGTAGACTTTTTTTTATATCAATTGTACATTTTTGGTTGTAACATGACAAAATGTGGAAAATTTTAAGGGGCATGAATACTTTTTCAAAGTACTGTATGCAAACTAGCAGAGGGAGGACATGTGACCGCAGGGCTGGGCAAAGAATGTATTTCGCATTATCATTTAAAAAACACAAACTATACTTACATTGATTGTAAAGGCTCATTTTTTCTTTTAAATAACAAACACATTATACATGCCTCCTCTGTGCAGTTGGTTTTCCACAGAGCAGCCCAGATCCTCCTCTTCTTGGGTCCCTCTTCTGCTCTTCTGGCCCCTCCTTCCAACGAGTGCCCTTCAGCCAGCAGCTTGCTACAGGGGGCACCCGAGCCGAGTCAGAGCTCCGTGTATCCATTCATACACAGAGCCCTGACCCAGCCCCTCTCTCCCCTGATTGCCCTACTGACTTTGACAGCTGCGGGAGCCAATGGCACCGCTGCTGTGTCTCAGCCAATCAGGAGGAGTGTCCTGGACAGATGAGGGGATCATGGACATCGCTGTAGAGGGAAGGGGCTCGGGTAGGTATTAGAGGGTGCTGAGGAGGCTGCTACACAGATCAGATGCATTAAGATTAAAAAAAAACACCTGCTTTTACAACTCCTTTTAATATGCTCCTGAAACATAGAGGATAAATGTATATAACAGATGTTACTACAGCAGAATACTCAATAAAGGCAGGAGGAGAGGGGTGGGGAGGAGATCAGCTTTACAGTTCACACACAGACTACAGAAATGACAGGGAGAGAGATGGGAATTCGACACTCTGAATACACAACAGGATGATGGAGGCGCATAGACTGACCACACTATCGGGGATCAGCAGCCAAAGATTACCGTGGTCGGAACACACAGGGGAAGACAGGAACAGGCAGGATCAACCAGGTATTGTACAACATGGAAAGGGACAATTGTCATGGCATAATCACTGTGCTAGATCTCATGCCTTAAAGAAACATAAGCATGTGTCGTGTGTTTTTTTTTTTTTGGTTTCTTTTTCCTTTAGGGTTACAACTACTTTAAAGCTAAACTTTAGGTGGATATAAAAGACACACACATTTATGCAGTGTGTAAGCTTGAAGCTACCTCTGCTCTTTGCACAGGCTTTACGGTGTTAGTTCACCTTTTTAATTATTTTCTGAAAAGTTGAACTTGGCCTTTAAAGCAAGTCTTCTGATTGGTTACTGCATTGTATACAGCCATTGCGCTTTGCAATGCAATATTGAACACGTCTGTCAGTGCAGTCATAGAGCAGTTGATGCAGACCATAAAATGTAATAGTATGTGCCTAAGGGATGGCTGTCAATTCATTTCCTTTCTGGGGAAAAGTGATCTGTCTGTTGCTCATCTGCTTCGCGTTTTCCTCGTTAAATGTGGAAGCGAAGTTTGCGTTAGAGGAGTCGTCACCCAGCTTCTATACAGATGTGATTTTACATTTCAGCAGTGGCAGTAAGTGGGAGATGACCTCACCCTCACAAAGTCCTTTTATCTGCTGTAGTTCTGCTTTGTGCTTTAATAGTGTAATATTCGCCTGTGGTGGGGCAGAAAGCCGAAACAAACCCACGACGACTAGTAATGGCCTCCGCTTGCAGTGCTTCTATTACCATATAACCATTATGAAAGCCCCCCCCCCCCCTGCTATTTCTTGAACACAGTTGGGGAGATTTGCTAAAACCGGTGCACACAGAATCTGGTGCAGCTCTGCATAGTAACCAATTGGCTTCTAACTTCAGCTTGTTCAATTAAGTTTTGACAATATAACCTGGAAGCTGATTGGTTATCATGCACAGCTGCACCAGATTCTGTGTGCACCAGTTTTAGCAAATCTCCCCCAATGTGTCTAAACCCAGGTGTGGCATGTCCATTAGGGGTACACCCCCCCTCCCCCAATTCCATACGTTTGGCCCCCATGCAGGACGCCAGATACATTGATAATGGAAGGGGTGTTTTTTTTTTTTTTTTTAAGGCACGTGATTAGAGCCAGAGGCTCTAATAGGCTTCAAAATGGGGTGAGCTTGGGGCTCAGGGCACTGCGAACGGAGCCCACCCAGTTGTGCGATAATACAGAATGAATATTCTGAGACCCGTTTCCCTATTGGCCAAAAGACTAAGCACTCCGATTGACAGCCAAGTAGGAGGGAGGAGAGAAGGGGTAGCTGGCTGTGAGGCCCGCGGAGGAGAGAAGGGGTAGCTGGCTGTGAGACCAGCGGAGGCGAGAAGGGGTAGCCATCTGTGATGGGGTGAGTGCTCTGGATGACCCGACCGACAAGACTGGGGGGTGGGGGTGGCTGTAGGTGCCCCGTTTGCTCCCCCCCCCCAAAAAAAAAAAATTACCACCAGCCGCCACTACATAAACCCAAAAACAAGCATTTAATTTGTATTTTATACGTGGTGGTTACATTGAACCAATGTAACTATGTACAGTATATGTGTGATGTATGTACAGTATATACCATACCTGGCCACTGCCCCTGGAAGTTGGAAATCACTAAAGTACACACTCCAGTGATCTCCACCTCCTTCCCCGTCCTGTACTGAGGGGCTGCCTTGCTGCGGGAAGTAGAGATCATTGGTGTAGCACTGTCCTCTTCAGTGATTTCCAGCTTCCAGGGTCATTGGCCGGGCATGGTATATACATAATTACATGGGTCCAAGCTGGACCAATGCAACTATGTATAAAATATCCATACCTGGAATTTTTCTTTTGGGCCTTTTCCACATGTACAGGGAAGGGGACTTTAATTCATCAGGTCTAGTGGGTCCGTTTTTTTTCATATTGGTGATGTACATTGGGGTTTATTGATATAATAAAGAGGGGAAGTGATGTTCTATTGATGTAAGGGCGCACATTACCACGCTACACAGAAACACAGTAGTCTTCCGGGTTGATGCACCGGGTCAAGAGGGAGCAAACTGGCCATCAACATCTTGCTATATCTAGTCATTTGCACAGCCCTCTGTTCTGTAACATTGCGTTGCTCTTGTATTACAATGGAGTAGTTCTTTGTACTTTGCTGAGCACCATATAGACTATAGAACCCTGGTGCCCAACCTTCGGCCCAGGGGATGCATGTAGTACTGTCTGCAGTCTCTGACCATCTCCTGCACCGTATCCATAGTCTCTGACCATCTTCTGTATCATGTATCCAGTATATCACCATCTCCTGTATCATGTCTGCATTCTCTGACCATCTCCTGTACCATATCCGCAGTCTCTGGCCATCTCCTGTACTATATCCACAGTCTCTGACCAGGTTATATCTACAGTCTTTGGCCATCTCCTGTATCGCGTCTGCAGTCTCTGACCATCTCCTGTATCATGTCCACAGTCTTTGACCATCTCTTACTATATGTCCACAGTCTTTGACTATATCTCATTGTGTATCTGCTGTCTCCTGTACTAAATATTATGTGCAGCCCTTTGGTGGTTTCAGGGGCAGCACTTAAGGCCCCCCATATCAAGAAAATTGACCACCAAGGAGGAGGAAAGGAGCACTATTTATCTCAGACCTATGTCTTTTACAATTCCTGCAGATATTTTATATTTATCTATAGATTTTAATTTGGCCAAATGAGTTAAAATACTTACAGTGGAAGTCCACCTTAAAACTAAAACCCCTGCATCTATAGACACCCCCCCCCCCCCAATTCTAACACTAACCTATCTAGCCCTGTAAACAAAAACTCCCTATACATAACTTTTCTGAAGCCGATCAAACCAGATCCCACGCGGAGCTGTCAGCCGTGGCTTCTCTGTGTAGGTGGGTGCAGAGGACATGATCGACAATGGAAGCCCCATAGTTACTCTATGGGTGACATCACATCCCCTTCATTTCATAGCCATTGAAGGCTGTGTCCTCTGCAGAGCTTCCCCCGCTGGAGATTGGGTTGGAGCGACTTCAGAAAAGGTATGTATGCTGATTTCATCTTTATAGGGCTAGATAGGTTAGTGTTAGAATGGGGATGTCTATAGATGCAGAGATTTTAGATTTAGGGTGGACTTCTACTTTAAAGTACAGTTTTTTGTTTACTGTTGCTTTTAACAAAGTGCGGTGATAATTACTGAAGAAGTGTTCACATGCTTTTTATTTCATATGAACCAGTTTCTATCTGATTGACGTCAAACTCCTTACAAGTTTTATTTTGGGTGCTGTGATTTGGGTGTTATCTCAATGTAATTTTATTGCCTGGCACAATTTTTCTTAGAGCTTCCACAAAGACTGAATTGTTGAGCTTCTGTGATATTAAATGTTTATGCTGTGATATTTGGATACTTTGTTCGGATCTAAATACTCTGCAAAGAACTGCAAAAAAATCAGTTAGTAAAGCCTCGTAGACACGGGTGCAACAGTTGTACAACCAAACGTCCAACTTTGGACCAAGTCGGATGTTTGCTGTTGTGTCTCGCGTACTGACATGCACTATGCGATCGTACAACCAAGTCTAACGTGGTGACGTGTTACGAGCGTATAACGTGGAAGTTTAGGTGCATGTGATTTGTGAATTCGGAATGTAGGTTTCCCAGAACTGACCCTTCTGGGCGTTCCTGACTTCTGGGCGTTCCTGACTTCTGGGCGTTCCTGACCTCTGGGCGTTCCTGACCTCTGGGCGTTCCTGACCTCTGGGCGTTCCTGACCTCTGGGCGTTCCTGACCTCTGGGCATGCCTGTTTTCCACGTACAACTTTGTTGAACCAACTTCTCTGTACACACGGTACAACAGCTTGTTCTACAACCAAACTTTTCTAGTCTGCTCATCCAACTTCAGTTGTACCACGACTGTTGTAATCGCACGTACTAACGGTTGGATGATCGTACAACAACCTTAAATAACAAACATGTCATACTTATTTGCTCTGTGCAATAGTTTTGCACAGAGCAGCCTCATCCTCCTCGGTTCCTCTGCCAGCACCCTGGGCACCTCCCCCTTGCTGAGTGCCCCCATAGCAAGCTGCTAGCTATGTGGGCACTCTTGCACGTTTGCTCCCGAGCCGGCTCTCTGTGTCTTATGCCCCGCAACCCTGCCCCACACTTCCTCCTCACTGGCTGTGATTAACAGCAGTGGGAGCCAATGTCTCCTGCTGCTGCATCTAAGCCAGTGAAGAGTGAGAGGCCCAAGAGAGCCTTGGATCATGTGCACATCGCTAGATCAAGATCAGGCTTAGGTGAGTATTAGAGGGGGTTGTGGGGGGAGCTGCATATTGAAAGTTTTTAACCTTCATGCATAGAATGCATGAAGGTAAAAAAGCTTTCTGCCTTTAGAACCGCTTAATTCACCTCACTCCACTTTCAGTGCCATCTCTTTTAAGGATGTATATCCGCTCCTCAGCTCACACCTTCTTTTTCCTTTCCTCATGCATCACTAACTTACACTTCAACATGTGGAGGTCACACCACTTCCTCAATTGCCTCAATCTTTCCAATACTAAACTCGTAATATTTTCATCACCCTGTATTGCCTACCTCCATGTTCTCCATTGAGATCAGTAGCACAATTATCACGCCTTAATCCTGGACTCTGACCTCTCCTTTTGTGTCCACGTCCAATCACCGTCCAACCCTTGACACTCCTGTAATATCTCCAGAATTTGCCCCTTCCTAACAAATGACACCATACGGCTTCTAGAGCAGTGTTTCTCAACCTTTTTTCAGTCAAGGCACCCTTTAAAAATTATGGACAGCCTCAAGGCACCCCATTTTACAATGTAAAAGCTAAGTAGGACACCCAATGTTAGAGGTGATTTATTCTTCCAAAGCAAATACCCTTTTGTAAACAGGTACTGACTAGTATTAGTGTTTCTCTTCTCCCTCATATGTTATCCATCACTCAGCTAATGTGACCCCGATGCTGATGGAGAGGGGAAGGGGAGGGTCAAACAAGGATGATATAAAGGTGACTGACATCCTCCTTAGGAACAGATGATGTCATTGGTCGTTAGGACGCAGGCAGCTTGAAGGTTTTAATGGTGCACAATGAAAACCTGTGATTTAGTGTAACTAAAAAGGCAGCCTTCATCCACACATTAGCTTGTATACAATTTTTGGGCAATTTTTAGGCATTGGCTGGGCTTGGCTCACAGTCTGTGCTCTAATTCATCCCAAAGGTGTTCTATCGGATTGAGGTCAGGGCTCTGTGCAGGCCAGTGAAGTTCCTCCACCCCAAACTCGCTCATCCGTGTCTTTATGGACCTTACTTTGTGCACTGGTGCGCAGTCATGTTGGAACAGGAAGGGGCCATCCCCAAACTGTTCCCACAAAGTTGGGAGCAGGAAATTGTCCAAAAATTTACGCCTTAAGAGTTTCCTTCACTGGAAATAAGGTGCCAAGCCCAACCCCTGAAAAACAACCCCACACCATAATCCCCCCTCCACCAAATGATTGATTTGGACCAGTTCACAAACAAGGCCCATAAAGATGAGGATGAGGGAGTTTGGGGTGGAAGAACATGACTGTCCTGACCTCAACCCGATAGAACGCCTTTGGGATGAATTAGAGCGGAGGCTGTGAGCCAGGCCTTCTCGTCCAACATCAGTGCCTGACCTCACAAATGCGTTTCTGCAAGAATGGTCAAACATTCCCATACACTCCTAAACCTTGTGGACAGCCTTCCCAGAAGAGTTGAAGGTGGGCCAACTCCATATTGAACCCTACCGACTAAGACTGGGATGCCATCATTCCAAACTCATGAAAGCTGAAATCTGCCTGCACTTTGCACATTATCTGCCTTTTTGAATAAGTCCTCGGATGCTCTATCTTTGGAATGTAAATCCTCTCATTTTTTTTTTATTTTTGCGTTTTTTTTTTTTCAAGAAAAGTATTACCACTGTATTCAAACAGATGTTTTAATTTGTTTAGTAAAACGCCCATGTGAACGTGAGTGAATTTGGACATTATGAAGTGTGGGCCTCTTGGCGTTCAAAAGGAAAAACAAAGCTGTACATTTTTTTTTTTTTTTCTTTTATGATTGGGAAACCGCAAATTTGGCATCCAATCACAAGTGACTTTCTTTGTACACTCTTCTTTGTTCTGATATAATGTCATCCATCCTTCTAGCACTTAGTAAATTTGATTTTAATTGTCCTTTCCAATGATAGGCTGTCACGTCACTTTTTATTACCATGATACTTTAATTTTTTTTTTTGCTTTGCAGTATTTACCATAAAATGTGGAACTAATCTCCTGTAGTATAGCGGTGATTTTTGTGTCTTTCAGTATTAAGAAGATCCGTTTTCTGTTTCATGATCTAGCTACTGATCTCGAAAGACATTTTAGAATTAAACGCAAAACCAATCATTAGATGTGGTGGCTACATTAGTTTTCTTTTCTTTTTGCTTTTTCCCCTCTGTTTCCACCTGGTGATCTGGTCAGTAACACACCACCCTGTATTAGTAAAACACAACACTGGAGTAGAGCTGCACGATTAATCGTTAAGATTGTGATCTCAATTCAACCCCCCTGACAATCTCAACCAGACATTTCCTTGATTCTTTGTGACAAGTGCAGAGCCGCTCAGAGTTGTCAAAATAAAAAAACAAAAAAAACAGGCACTCTGCCAAGTTTCAAAACATTCCTCAGTGTTAACTATAAGCATTGCAATGTTTTGTTCTAGAGCAGGGTTTCTCAACCAGGGTTCCTCCAGAGGTTGCTAGGGGTTCCTTGAGCAATGGTCAATTTCTACCTCTCAGATAAATTCCCAATGATACTATTGATCTTATTAGCTATCTGTAAGGGGGTAATTCTTCCCAATGACCACAAGTGTAAGGAGCATTCTTCCTATTGACCATCACACTAATGTATCATGAGTTGTCGATTTTTAATTTTTAGCAGGGGTTCCCAGAAAAGGGAGAATTATTTTCAAGGGTTCTTCTGTGTTGAAAAAGGTTGAGAAAGGCTGCTCTAGATCAAAGGAATGAACTTCGGTCTGTAAAATGAGGTCAGTTTAACCACTTAAAGACCAAACCTTTTTATGGCACTTGTTGATTTCAAGCTAAAATTATTATATTTTTGCTAGAAAACTACTTCGAACCCCCAAACTTTAAGCAACTTTTTTAGCAGAGACTGTAGAGAATAAAATGATTGTTGCAATATTTTATGTCACACGGTATTTGTGCAGCGGTCTTTCAAACGCAGTTCTTTTGGGAAAAATGTCACTTTCAAAAAAGAAGCTAAACAGTGGGGTTAGCCCAAGTGTTTGTATAATATGAAGGATGATGTTATGCCGAGAGAATCATGATCTTTATAATAAGCAAAAAATAATAGTGATATAAAAAAAATAAATAGTGATTCTCACTTTGCCCATTATCGTGCAGCTTTACTCTGGAGTAATGAGCACAGGAGTCACCACAGAGAGCAGCATTAGCAATAAGGGGGAGGGGGGGGGGGTGCCGTGGATGGGTCTGTGATTAGTGTTAAATGTATTAGCAAATTTAGAACCACTAACAAATTGAAGCCAAACTTTCCATTTGGGTGAAAAAGGTTTGCGTTAATACAAGTAAATAAGCTGATAATTTTATCCACTTCCAAGAGGCCACATGTATGCGACGCTATGTAAACCTTTTCCTATGCTGAGAGCGTGCTCCTTACACAGTAACTCACCGGAAAACTCCTGATGCATAATTACGATCAGGAACTTTGTTATGTGACCGCTGTGACTGCCAATCACAGTGGTCACATGATCTGAATGCCTGCCTCCGCCTGCCAATCGCAGTGGTTCCATGATCTGAATGCCCGCTTGCGCCTCCTGGCAGTTAGAACCTCTTAGGGCCAAGAGGTGGTGGGGGGAAGGGGTTAAAAACTCCAGCCAGTGTTAAGTGGTTGCTCTCATCTATGTAGACTGATACATTCTGGGGGAGAGTTTCTGCTGTGAAAACCACAGACTTGTTAGTTGGATCACCTGATGAAAATAAGAAAGCTTAAAAAAGGAATCTAATGCAGTCATTACAAGTAAGAATCGGTAAGCTGCAGTATATTTAGTGCTTGCTTTTGGGCCTAATACTGTTTAAATATTTCATTTTTCATTTTTTTAACCTTAGAGGAACTGCAGTCTGCTCACATAATTTGTAATAAAACATCCTTGCCATTCTGAAGCTTCCCTTCAACCACTTTGCATATTATTTTATATATACTGTGATTCTATACTTGCCAAATATGCTGCAGAAATCTCCCTCCACTGAGTCTGCAGCCATTTTAACTGTGGGCAGCTGAAGCTGCTGCCTGTAAACTTCCTGGACTTACAGAGGCACACCTCCAGCTCTGCAGCTCTCATTGGCCCTCATGGCTCGCCCCCTCTTTTCCTGGCAAACTCTCACAAGGGGGAGAGAGAGAGAGCTGTGCATGATGTCAAAAGCCTAGGCTAATGACCAGAGAAGAAATAGGAAGTGGGCTGTATAAGGTATTTACTGGCAGAAAAAAATGTTTTACTATCCAAAGTTAAAACAACAAGGGCAGAGGATTTAATAGATGGAAAGTTCAAAAAAATGACCGAAGGTCCGCTTTAAGGGCTTAGTGACATCAGTTGGGGGATGATAACACCCCACAGTTGAGCTTAGTTTTACCACCCCCCACTGCTTCCTCTTTAGCTGTCGAGGCAGTAGTCAGGGGTGTACACATTTTTCAGGAGGAATTCTACCCCCTGTTACAATTCTTTCAAGTGAATGGGGCCACTCTGCAAGTGTCCCCCTTCCCATGCAGGGTCCAAGGGGTTAAAGCAGGCGGTGAGCAGATGATACAACACCTCTTCGCTGGCTGTTAAAACACTGAGTGTGGATCGCTTTTCAGATGAGCAGCAGTCCCTACTGCACCTATGAACAAGTCCTAAAAAATGCAAAATGTAAAATAAAATTGACCCAGACCCATTACACATTCCCTTTTTAAGATTCCTACATGTATGTTTACTACAGAGGTGAAGGGGGGACACAGAAATATAATGGCCCGTGGTCACAGACATGGGAAGGAGAGATGACACAGTCACTAGATGTTTCTAAGTCTGAAGATCTGGAAGACTGTAGATATTGATATTGCATGCTTTCTACAAAGGAAGTCATTGCGTGCAGGAATAGAAGATTTGGCATGCTATGGGGACACTTCCTCCCCCTGTCCTTTCATCATTGGAATTCTACTTTTAGAATGTTCTGAAAGGTTCAGTTCTTTGCTTTTGAATGATTTATGCGCCTCTTTCCCGCTAAAAAAAAGGAAGCTTCGGGCATTCCAAGTTCATAACTCCATCACAGATCCATTCATGTAGCCATCAGCCTTGTAGGCCTTTCCATGTTCTCCTTGTCACATTGAAGTTATCAGCAAAAGTTTATTGAAATACATTTCAGAGAAGCTACGGAGGAAATGCTAGTTTTAACTAATGCTTGCTGAACTCCAGCCAGATATAAAGGTCAGGAATAATTTCAGCGCTATAATTACGAATATATCATTAAAGCGGTAGTAAACCGCAAGTGATTACAAAAAAAAAAGGAATGTATCTCTTACTAGCACATTATGATATACTTGCCTTAGAACGAAGTCGTCCTGCGCCTCGATGTCACCGCTGGGACCGCCAGCGTCTTCCTTCCAGGTTCGCGGCCTCCAGCTACATGAGTGGCCAGGGGTGCAATGACGTCACCCCTATGCATGCGCGCAGGAGCTGCTTTTTCCAACACGTGCTCTGAAGGTCCGACACTGCAAGTTTAGGAGAGATTCACAGTACCTACAGGTAAGCCTTCTTATAGGCTTGCCTGTAGGTACAAGTGGTAGTACAGACTTTACTACAACTTTAAGGCAACGTGAGTACCTACAGTATCTCACAAAAGTGAGTACACCCCTCACATTTTTGTAAACATTTTATTCTATCTTTTCATGTGACAACACTGAAGAAATGACACTTTGCTACAATGTAAAGTAGTGAGTGTACAGCTTGTATAACAGTGTAAATTTGCTGTCCTCTCAAAATAACTCAACACACAGCCATTAATGTTTAAACCGCTGGCAACAAAGCTAGCACACTAAGTGAAAATGTCTACATTTGGCCCAATTAGTTATTTTCCCTGTCCGATGTCATGTGACTCGTTAGTGTTACAAGGTCTCAGGTGTGAATGGGGAGCAGGTGTGTTAAATTTGTTATCACTCTCACTATCTCATACTGGTCACTGGAAGTTCAACATGGCCCTCATGGCAAAGAACCTTCTGAAGATCTGAAAAAAAGAATTTTTGCACTAAATAAAGATGGCCTAGGCTATAAGAAGATTGCCAAGACCCTGAAACTGAGCTGTAGCATGGTGGCCATGACCACACAGCGATTTAACAGGACAGATTCCACTCAGAACAGGCCTCGCCATGGTCGACCAAAGAAGTTGAGTGCACGTGCTCAGCGTCATATCCAGAGGTTGTCTTTGGGAAATAGATGTATGAGTCCTGCAAGCATTGCTGCAGAGGTTGAAGGGGTGGGGGTCAGCCTGTCAGTTTGCTGAAGACAAGCAGACTAAGGACATAGATTACTTGAACCATGTCCTGTGGTCTAATGAGACCAAGATAAACTTATTTGGTTCAGATGGTGTTAAGCGTGTGTGGCGGCAACCAGGGGAGGGAGTACAAAGACAAGTGTCTTGCCTACAGTCAAGCATGGTGATGGGAGTGTCATGGTCTGGGGCTGCATGAGTGCTGCTGGCACTGGGGAGCTACAGTTCATTGAGGAAACCGTGAATGCCAACTTGTACTGTGACATACTGAAGCAGAGCATGATCCCCTCCCTTCAGAGACTGGGCCTCAGGGCAATATTCCAACATAATGACCCCCAAACACACCTCCAAGATGATCACTGCCTTGCTAAAGAAGCAGAGGGTAAAGTTGATGGACTGATAAAATAAACTTGGTGTTGCGCTTGAAGTTCTAATAAATTATTTCTGAACAAACACTGTAAATGAATGAATAAACAAAATAAGATATATGAAAATGTTGATGGATTGGCCAAGCATGTCTCCAGACCTAAACCCTATTGAGCATCTGTGGGGCATCCTCAAACGGAAGGTGGAGGAGCGCAAGGTCTCTAACATCCACCAGCTCCGTGATGTTGTCATGGAGGGGTGGAAGAGGACTCCTGTGGCAACCTGTGAAGCTCTGGTGAACTCCATGCCCAAGAGGGTTAAGTTAGTGCTCGAAAATAAAAATAATGGTGGCCACACAAAATATTGATGTGGACATTTTTCAGGGGTGTACTCACGTTTGTTGCCAGTGATTTAGACGTTAATGGCTGTGTGTTGTTATTTTGAGGGGACAGCAAATTCACACTGTTATACAAGCTGTACAATCACTACTTTACATTGTAGCAAAGTGTCATTTCTTCAGCGTTGTCACATGAAAAGATAGAATAAAATATTTTAAAAATGTGACGGGTGTACTCACTTTTGTGAGATACTGTATATTTAATCAGCTCATGCAGTCTCTATACAACTGGAGTGTGAGAGGGATAAACAGTACAAAGAGCCAAAAAGTTCAGCTACTGACAAGAAGTATGCCGATAGGAAGAGAGAGCATGGCAAAGAGGTGAGCTCATTACTGTGCTGCTTCTCCTTTCACTGCCCAGTCACAGGTGGGGGGGATTCCAGGGTGACCTGGTCTCTGAGAAAGAAGAGTTGAAGAATGCTGACCCTCAGACTGAGGACATCTAGTGGTACAACTACAACGGATGTAGGTGGGAAGGGTGAAGCTCTGGATTTCATCAAAAGCTGCTTTTTTATTTTCCACTTCATTTCAGGCAGGATTAATTGGTTCTGTTTTCTTATTTTATTTTTTTTTTACTTCTAACAAAACTCTTTCAATGCCACAATTAAAGAGGATCTTCATTTTAGAGAGAAAAATTAAAAGTCAGCAGCTGTAATTACCTGTTCGGGTTCCAGCGCTGACCTCATCCGGGCTGGTTCTTCTCAGGTCTTTTCAGTCCCCCACGCTTGGATGTTTATTATGGGAAGCCGGCTGTGACTCCTTGCAGCTAAACAGCCGGCTTCCCATTGTGCATGTGCGCGCCACATTGCGCTTTTTTAATGGTTCCGCAGCATTCTGGGACATGTGATGAGGAGGGATTTGGGTTTTTAGAGCACTGGGCTGACTTTTCATTGGGGTGCAACCTATATGCTAAAAATGGTTTGCACTTAAATGGAAGGGGGTCTGTTGTGCTGAGGGAGTGCAAAATGTGACAGTAAATTAAAGTGTTCACCAATGCCAGAAATCTGCCAAGCAAAATAGGGGAGTTGGAAGTTCTGGTGCACGTGGAGAACTATGATTTCATTGGTATTTCTGAATCTTGGCTTCATTCTTAACACGACTGGGCTATTAATAATCCTGGCTTTGCTCTCTTTCGGAAAGACAGGGTAAAATGGAGGGGTGGTGGTGTCTGTCTCTATGTGAAAAGTGATCTCAAAGCGAGTGTGAAAGAGGACCTAGTTGATGGAGAGTGTGATAAGTTTGAAGCATTATGGGTAGATCTGTATATGGGGATGCATACTGCAAAGGTTATCATTGGAGTCTGTTAAAGACTTCCCAATGTTAAAGAGGAGGTGGAGACTCAGCTCCTTGCACAGATGGAAAGGGCTGGGACAGTGATAATAATGGGGGTTTTAACTTCCCGGAAATTAACTGGAGTAATAGCACTGCTGGGACAGTTAAAGAGCAAAAATGTATGAGCCTATTACAAGACAATTTTATGGTCCAGTTTATTAAGGCCCCAACTGGGAATGACACATTGCTGGACCTGGTAATATCAAACCATGCAGAGCTTATTACCAGTGACCATAACATGATTTCATTTAATGTAAGCTGCAAGCAACAAACATACTGGATAGATCAAAACACTTACCTTTAAGAGAGCAAATTTTCCAAAGATGAGGGCTGCTCTCCAGGACTTAGACTGTGAGGGAATATTGGCATCTATGAACACTGAACAGAAATGGGAATTTTTCAAAAAAACTGTATGCGAACTCACTGTAAAGTATATTCCCATGGGCAATAAGTTTAAAAGGCTAAAAATAAAACCTATGTGGCTCATGGCTAAAGTTAAAGTTATAAATGATAAGAAAATAGCTTTTAAAAAATATAAAATTGAGGGAACACTATCATCTTTTAAATGTTACAAAGAATATAACAGAATATATCAAAAGGAAATCAAGGATGCAAAAATTCAAAACGAATGACAGATTGCAAAAGATAGTAGGACAAACCCCTAAACATTCTTCAAATATTTTAATGTAAAAAGGTCAGGTCTGAGCATGTAGGCTTTTTACAAAATAATCTAGAGTGGGTGACTGGGGACAAAGAGAAGGCAAACTTATTTAAATACATTCAGCTCTGTGTATACAAAGGAGCATGGGGGAGCTCATGTCCATAATGGGGGTTGTAGTGACACAGCCCCAAATGATCCACAATGGCTCAAAAGTGAAATGGTCCAGAAGTATTTAGACAGAATAAAGGTAGTTAAAGCACCTGGACCAGATGGCATCCATCCACGGATCCTAAAAGAATTGAACTCTATCATTTCAAAACCATTGTATCTCATTTTTAGGGACTTGTTAATGACTGGAATAGTACCACTGGACTGGCGTAGGGCCAACGTGGTGCCCCTATTTAAAAAGGGATCAAAATCTTTACTGAGTAACTATAGACCTGTTAGTTTAACTTCTATAGTGGGGAAGATATTGGAGAGTTAAATAAAAGACGACATAGATGAGTTCTTGTTGGAAAAAAATATTTTAAGCAACAGACGGCATGGATTTCTGAAAGACAGAAGTTGTCAAACAAACCTGATTTATTTTTGTGGAGGCAAGTAAAATCATGGACAGAGGGGTGGCTGTGGACGTGATATAATTGGATTTTGCAAAAGTGTTTGACACCGTTCCCCACACACGGCTAATGGGTAAGGTAAAACCCACAGGCTTGGAAAGATCAGTTTGTAAATAGATAGAAAACTGGCTAAAACACAGAATTCAGAGAGTAGTGGTTAATGATTCTTACTCAAAATTGTCTTGGGTAATCAGTGGTGTACCCCAAGGTTCAGTGTTGGAACCCTTACCCTTACTTTTTAATATCCTTATAAATGATATCGGATCTGGGATTAAAAGTACAATTTCAGTGTTTGTAGATGACACCAAGCTATGCATTGGAATAAAGTCCTTACAGGATGTCTCCAACATACAAGTAAACCTCAGTGCATTGTTTATTTGGGCGACTGTGTGGCAAATGAGGTTTAATGTAGATAAATGTAAAGTTATGCACTTGGGGGCTAAGAATATGCATGCATCATACATACTAGGGGGAGTACAACTGTAGGAATCCTTAATAGAGATCTGAGGGTTTTGGTAGATCATAAGCTTAATAATGGCATGCAATGCCAAGCTGCGGTTTCCAAAGTGAGTAGAATCCTTTAGGAGAGGTATGGACTTCAGAGATAGAGACATCATTTTGCCCCTGTACAAATCTTTAATAAGACCATCTGGAATATGCAGTTCAGTTGTGGACACCAGTTTCAAAAAGGATATCGGGGAACTGAAGAAAGTGCAGAGAAGGGCAACCAAACTGATAAAAGGAATTTGGCTATGAGGAGAGATTTAAAGAAACTGAATGTATCCTCTCAAGAAGGAGATCAACGTGTACAAATACATAAGTGGTCCATATAGTGATCTTGGTGTTGAGTTTTTCACTTTAAGGTCATCACAGAGGACAAGGGGGCACTCTTTACGTCTAGATGAAAACAGATTTCATCTCCTAGTACTGACAAATGGGGATCAACTGTCTGATGTTGAGGTGGGGGAGAATTTGGGTTCTAGTGATCACCAATGTCTTTGGTTTGATATTAAAACAAGAACTGAAAAATCATATACAAAAACAAAAGTTTTAGATTTTAAAAGGACAAATTTTGCTGAAATGGGGAAATTTCTAAAAAATGAACTGAAAGGTTGGAGTAAAATGACAGGAGTAAGTAATCAGTGGGCACTATTAAAGTCTACCATCTTGGAGTCAACTAGGTTATATGTCAGGCAAGTTAGTAAGCATAAACAGAAGAAAAAAACCAATATGGTTCACCAAAGAGGTAAGTAGGATAGCAAAGGGAAAAAAAATTGCATATAGTAGATTCAAGGAAACAGGAGGTGCAGCTGACAGAGAGGAGTATAAAAATAGACAAAAGGAGGCCAAACACATTATCGGTGCTGCAAAAGCGCAGAAAGAGGAGGAAATTGCTAGAAACCACTTGGTATAACCAAAAAAAGAAGACAAATACGAATGATTGAACGGACTGTATATTGGATCAACTGAGGTTCTACCATCTGAAATTATCACGGGTGACTAATGAATGAGGACAGTAAAATGAGGTTGGAAAGTCAAGTAAAAAATCTTTAAAGGGGTAAAGTCGTTTTAAACAGGAAAATTTTAGATTTTGAAAACAAAAACATATACTAAAAAGTCAAGAACAAAATTATAGTTTGGTTTCTGTAACCACTAGTGATCTTGGGTTTAAGAGGGGGTGGAGTTGTAGTCTGTCAACTAGGGGTAAACAGTCATGA
>BLSH010109597.1:263176-304742 GCA_018402905.1 Glandirana rugosa
TTACGTGGACGTGACACTATCAGAGTCTCCAGTATATGACTGATTGTTGTCCTATGGACAGAGTCTCCCACCTCAGCTGTAGATCTCTGCAGTTCATCCAGAGTGATCATGGGCCTCTTGGCTGCATCTCTGATCAGTCTTCTCCTTGTGTGAGCTGAAAGTTTAGAGGGACGGCCAGGTCTTGGTAGATTTGCAGTGGTCTGATACTCCTTCCATTTCAATATCATCCCTTGCACAGTGCTCCTTGGGATGTTTAAAGCTTGGGAAATCTTTTTGTATCCAAATCTGGCTTTAAACTTCTCCACAACAGTATCTCGGACCTGCCTGGTGTGTTCCTTGTTCTTCATGATGCTCTCTGCGCTTTAAATGGACCTCTGAGACTATCACAGTGCAGGTGCATTTATACGGAGACTTGATTACACACAGGTGGATTCTATTTATTATCATTAGTCATTGAGGTCAACATTGGATCATTCAGAGATCCTCACTGAACTTCTGGAGAGAGTTTGCTGCACTGAAAGTAAAGGGGCTGAATAATTTTGCACGCCCAATTTTTCAGTTTTTTATTTGTTAAAGTTTGAAATATCCAATAAATTTCGTTCCACTTCATGATTGTGTCGCACTTGTTGTTGATTCTTCACAAAAAACTACAGTTTTATATCTTTATGTTTGAAGCCTGAAATGTGGCAAAAGGTCGCAAAGTTCAAAGGGGGCCGAATACTTTTGCAAGGCACTGTGTATGTGTGTGTGTGTGTGTGTGTGTGTGTGTATATATCTATATATGTATATCTATCTATCTATCTATATATATATATATATATATATATATATATATATATATATATATATATATATATATATATACCGAGAGTGATTGATTTTGCGTATAAATATTTTGTAGTGTTATATGCTGTTTACAGAGCTCAGAAGTTCAAGCTGGTGTCAGTCCTGCCCAGTAGTCTTTTGCTAAATAAGTGAATCACTCCCTTCTCCTTATCTCTACAACATAGGAGTAATTGTTCTGTAGTCGAGGATCAGAACTAGGAGGGCTAAGTAGACTCCTTGAGATAACACAGAACAGGACAAGAGGGAGTTGCAGGGATACACCCTGCTTGTACTGGACTTTTATGTCATCACATGAGACCAGGAACATTTTCATAAAATTCTGAATTTTATTTACAACATTTTAAAATTGATGAAATTGTAAAGTACATAACAATATAAAATCATCAAAAAGTGTGCTGGAGTATGATGCATAAACCATTTAACACCTTCTAGTATACTTATTTGATGTAGCAATAAGCTTGAGTTGTACAAGTTGTTCAATGCTCCAAGGGTCAACGCGTTTCGCTAAGTGCGTAGTTTATTCAAGACCCATCGGTTAAGTATCATATTCTGATAAATATGACATGTATTTTATTTCTATTTAGCATAAATACATCAAGTATACTAGAAGGTATTCAATGGTTTAATGTATTATATCAAGCATACTTTTTGAAGTTTTTATATTATGTACTTTACAATATATTGAATTTTAAAATGTAAATAAAATTCACACTTTTATGAAATTTGTCCTTGTCTCATGTGATGCCATTAAAGTCCAGTACAAGCAGGGTGTGTCCCCGCAACTCCCTCTGTAGGGTAGAGTTCTTCCTTTATAACACAGAACAGCTCTAAACTTCTGAATTGATTAACGCATATCTTTCTGGCTTATAAAACAGATTTGAAAAATGCTTTTAATAGTATATGAAAACTCATCTATTGCTCTTTATTCATCCCAGCAAGACTCTTCCTGTAGCTTTACATTAACATTCGAGTACAGGTCTGCTTCTACATCTCAACCACACATCTCATTTTCTGTATGATCTATCACTTCATATAATCCAACTTATACTTTCCCTTAGTAAATTTTCATTTTTGCGGTGATGACAAGCCTAATATTTCTTAATAATATTTTAGAATAAAGCTGTGCCAGAATGAAACCACACGGAAATAGATGGTTAAGCACAATTTATTATAGTGAGTTCCTTGAGACCACTGATACATTTTTTATTTCAGAAATAAGCTGGAGCATTTTTCTATACTTTACTTTTTTTATTTCATTCGTCTTGTTTACATGGAATCATACAGCTGAATTTCTTTTCCTTTTTTTTTTTTTTTTTTTTTTTTTTACTTTGATATTCTTACATTCATGCTCTCCTGCTGCTGAATGGTGAATGACATCCCTTGTGATTCTCATGAACGGTGACGGGTCCTCTTTATGGGGAGGTCTGGGGTTTGATAGACCCCAGATCTCTCCTCTGGCCTCCAAGCATCTGATCAAACCAAGATCGGTTTGACCAAATGCTGTAACAGCTGGTACCAGCTTGTAAACAAACTGAAACCAGAAGTGGCAAAATTCTCATTGCTTCCGGTTTCTGATCTCAGAGTGGAAGGAACAACATCATCATATATATATATAAATCCTTCAGTGTGCAGCAGCCCCCCTAATACTTACCAGAGCCCCATCTCTATCAAGCGATGTCCATGAGTCCCTCGGCCTTCTGGGACTCTCCCTCCTGATTGGTTGAGACACAGCGGCATCATTGGCTCCCACTGTTGTCAAAGTCAGTTAGCCAATCAAGGGGGGGGGGGATCCAAACCGCAGCTCCATGTCTGGACACACGGAACTGCAGCTCGAGTCAGGTGCCCCCATAACAAGCTGTCTGTTGTGGGCTCACTCGACAGAAGGAAGGGGCCAGGAGCAGCGAAGAGGGACTCGAGAAGAGGAGGATCCAGGCTGCTTTGTGCAAATCCACTGCACAGAGCAGGTACATATAACATGTTTTTTTCATTTAAACAAAAACAAAATACTTTACAATCTCTTTTAATCGGCTTATGTTAAATCTGAATCTTGCTCCTATGTTGGGGTAAACGGTAATGGCTGGGTGTCTTGGCATCAAGGCAGCATGGGATGATGCATCTTTGGGAGTTTTTTGGCCATGCTTCGGGAGGTATGTACAGTGCCTTGAAAAAGTATTCATACCTCTTGAAATTTTCCACTTTTTGTTACAACTAAAAACGTAAATGTATTTTATGTGATAGACCAACACCTAGTGGCACATATTTGTGAAGTGGAAAGAAAAAGATAAATGGTATTACAATTTTTTTTACAAATATGTGAAAAGTGTGACGTGCATTTGTATTCAGCCCCCTTTACTCTGATACCCCTAACTAAAATCTAGTGGAACCAATTGCCTTCAGAAGTCACCTAATTAGTAAATAGAATCCACCTGTGTGTAATTGAATCTCAGTATAATTACAGCTGTTATGTGAAGTCCTCAGGTTTGTTAGAGAACCTTAGTAAACAAACAGCATCATGAAGGCCAAGAAACACACCAGACAGGTCAGGGATAAAGTTGCAGAGAAGTTTAAAGCAGGGTTAAGTTATAGAAAAAATACCCAAGCTTTGAACATTTCACAGAGCACTGTTCAAGCCATCATCCAAAAATGGAAAGCGTATGGCACAACTGCAAACCTACCAAGACATGGCCATCCACCTAAACTGACAGGCCAGACAAGGAGAGCATTAATCAGAGAAGCAGCCAAGAGGGCCATGGTAACTCTGGAGGAGTTGCAGAGATCCACAGCTTAGGTGGGAGAATCTGTCCACAGGACAACTATTAGACGTCCACTCCACAAACCTGGCCTTTATGGAAGAGTGGCAAGAAGAAAGCCATTGTTGAAAGAAAGCCCTAAGAAGTCTTGTTTGCAGTTTGTGATAAGCCATGTGGGGGACACAGCAAACATGTGGAAGAAGGTGCTCTGGTCAGATGAGACCAAAATTGAACTTTTTGGCCTAAAAGCAAAACTCAATGTGTGGCGGAAAACACACCATCCCCACCGTGAAACATGGTGGTGGCAGCATCATGTTGCCGGGATTCTTTTCTTCAGCAGGGACAGGGAAGCTGATCAGAGTTGATGGGAAGATGGAAGGAGCCTGCAAAAGACTTGAGACTGGGCGGAGGTTCACCTTCCAGCAGGACAACGACCCTAAACATACAGCCAGAGCTACAATGGAGTGGTTTAGATCAAAGCATATTCATGTGTTAGAATGGCCCAGACCTAAATCCAATTGAGAATCATTGGGAAGACTTGAAAATTGCTGTTCACAGACGGCTCTCCATCCTATCTGACAGAGCTTGAGCTGTTGCAGAATGGGCAAAAATTTCCTCTCTAGATGGGCAAAGCTGGTAGAGACCTCCCCAAAAAGACTTGCAGCTGTAATGGCAGTGAAAGGCGGTTCTACAAAGTATTGACTCGGGGGCTGAATACAAATGCATGCCATACTTTACTTTGGTGGCTAAAACAGTGCCCAATTATAGTTTTAAACAGCATATTTAGTGGCTTGCCTGGTGATCAGCTTTAAGGCTTTTTTAGGACTTTTTTTTAAATGTTCCTTTATATGTATGACTGTAGAGTAGAATATGGAATAAACCTATAATTCCAGGAAAAGGCATCAGCAGTCACATCCTGTTTAACAAAAAAGAACTCCTGTATGCACCCGCTTTGGTAAAGTAAATCAGACACTGAAGGTCTACTTGGTTATTCTGCTCTTTTATCCTTTTTTGTGTACTGTATTTCTGTTCTCATCTTATCTCCATGAGAAACGCACAGAAGTCTTCAGTTCAGTTCAGCCTTGGTGGGATTCTCTTCTATTCTGATCTTGTGAACTGTGAAGGGTTCACCTGATGTAACCGATAGACTCATGTCTACAGCACAGAAGAATGATCTTCATTGTAACTGGAGCACTGACTTTCCGAATGACCGTTATATAAAAAAACAACAATGCTTGACAAGGGCTTGCTTTTTCACAGAACAAACTGAGTTCTAGCATTACCAGAAATCAGCTTGTACTCCGTATAAAGAAAATCTTCTGCTTTGATAAGGTC
This sequence comes from Glandirana rugosa, assembly GCA_018402905.1. NCBI lineage: Eukaryota > Metazoa > Chordata > Amphibia > Anura > Ranidae > Glandirana > Glandirana rugosa. The sequence continues at coordinate 268,108 of BLSH010109597.1, forward strand.
ACATTATAGGGAAATGTTAGTCACCTGTGCAGTTTCCATGTAGCCAATTGTTGACTTTGAACTGCCGCTCGTTTCGGATTCATTGGAGCATGCGGTTCATTTGAAATGCAATCCAGATATTTAGGGAGATTAAAACAGTAACCCAATGGGGTCACAGGGAGAAGTAAAAACCTAGCAGAGGTTCTAACCCTTTCCCAGTCCAAACATAAAGTTTGCTGAAGTTTCATTTTAATGCTGGCAAACCTTTTTTTCAGGCTGGGCCAACTGCCCTTCCCTATCCTTTTTACATTCTATGACCAAACGTTTGTGAGCATCTAACCTTCAAACTTGTACAAGCTTCTTCGATACCCCCTTCCAAAACCATGGGCATGAATATGGAGCAACCTTTCCTTTGTGATTATAACAGCCTCCACTCTTCTGGGAAGGCTTTCTGCAAGATTTTGAAGTGCATTTGTGGGAATTTGTGCCCAGTCAGCCAAAATATAATTTGTGAGGGCAGGTACTGGTGTTGGATGAGAAGCTTGCAATTGGTGTTAAAATTTATCCTGAGGGTGTTCAGTAGGGTTGAGGTCAGGATGTTATGCAGGCCACGCAAGTTCCTCCACATCAAGATCATCAAACCATGTCTTCATTGAGCTGGTCCAGCTATGCTGGGACAGGAAAGGGCCTTCACCAAATTTAACAAAATGTTGGAAGTGTTCACATGTTTCAAGTATAGCAGGGGTCGACAGCCTGTCGATCCCAGGTAGGTGATGGGTAGACTGTGATCCTTTCTTGCAGACACCTGGAACTTGGACAGGAGGGGCGGCTGAGCAGCATTTACAGCAGGAATGGTACTAGTAAATGCTGCCCCTCCTGTTCCTCCACTTTCAGCTGCCCGGCGCCCCATGTGCTTTTTGTCCCCCCCTTTTTATCCCGCAGCGCTCCTGGCTTCCCTCCTCTCCTCCCTCACTGGTGCTGGAATGTTTCAGGATAGAGAGTGAGGGAAGGGGCCAGTAAATGTAATTTACCAGACCCTTCCTTTTCTGAATGAACACAGTGAGTGATTGGTGAGTAAGTGATCAGTACCAATGACTGTGTTCATTCATAAGTGAAGCATAGTAAACAGTTTGTAAATAAACAGGAAGCCGTTCAGCTCAGAGCACTTCCCATTCATTCACTGTCCAGTGCAGCTGAGGCTGCAAGAAAAGGGACTGGCAAATCCATGTCCTCAGTCCCTTTCTCTGTCTCAAAAGTGAAACATTGGGGATCTGATTAGACCCCTGATTTTTCATCAATGTCCCCCAATGGGGCTCCTAAAAAAAAAATGAAAAAAATTGTAAAAAATAAAATTGTAAAAATAATTTTAAAAAATATATAAAATTGTAAAAAATAAAACTATATACAACAAAATAAAAACTACTAACATTGTCTATTGCTCTACTGATACTGTCCACTGCTTTACTGACACCAGCCATGCTCTACAGAAACTGTCCGCGGCCCTACAGACACTGGCCACTGCTTTACTGACTAACACTGTCCACTTTTAAGGCAGTGCACGTTTATATTTTTACAATTTCATTTGTTTTATTATATTTTTCTAAGTTTTCCTCACTATTTAGTTAGGCCTTGCTAATTAATTTCGTAAAAAAAAAAAAAATGTCACCGAGCCCCACTGATCTCTCATGTTGTTCAGGTAGCTCTCCGCCTCTCAAAGGTTGCCTATCCCTGCTGTATGCTGTAGCTATACCCATGCACTATTTGTGTAGACAGGTGCCTTTAAATTGAGCTTTGATCATCCTTTCTGCCTGCAAGCTGTACAGTCATGGGACTGGAACCTCTGCTGAGAATACAGGTGTCGCCGTCTGAATTTCTGGTGTAACACTTGTTTGTTGATGTTTTCTGTGCCGGCCTTGAATCTATAAGTCATGCCTGTAGGACAAGAGTTGCAAAGATGCCAGAAAAGCTTACAAGTACTCTGGCTCCCATCTTCTGTTTATGATCCGACAGATCAAACTTTCGGAATGTTTTCATTGGAAGCCACAAAGCCTGTGATATTTTTGCCTCTAGGGATAAACATTAAAATCCTAAAATAAGTGGTACGACTGAGGATCGGCACTCGGCTGAAAAGCACTACGCTGTGGCGTGTTTATGATTCATGCAGCCGAGCCAGAGAAGCTATTGTGTTTTTTTTATTTAATACTTGGTGCTGGTAAGATTTAGGAAGTGTCTTCTGGGACTTGGTGTGCTAACAAAAGTGCTACACCTCCGTTTTGGTGTTATTTCCATGTATGGACATTTTATTGTGTTTCTCAAAATCTAGGAAATAGTCAAGGCTTTGGATTTTAACTTTTTACATTTTGGCTGAAGTGATGGAATTTAATTTGGGCAGATTTAAACGTTTTCTGTCTATCAGGTTCATACGTTTTGGCTTTACTTGATAACATGTCATTTTTACAACTCTGGGGGTTTTTTTCTTTTTAAAACAGACAGTAAAACATGCTTAGATTATACTGGGTTAGATCAGTCAGATTTAGCAATTTATAATGTAAGACCATTGATTATTCATAGGTAGGCAATGATCATTAAACACTACAAATTGCCTTATGCCTTGTTATACAATATCCTAGAAGTTTGATTTATGGGCAGTTTTTGCATTTTTTCTTTGTTTCCTTAGTCCTACCAGTGCTATACAATATCATAGCTCCCAGCTGTCCCTGATTTGGAGGGACTGTCCTTGATTTGGAACAAAGTCCCTCTTTCCTCCATATTTGGTCTGATCTATATAGTTGTATATAAAATGCACTATTTATCTTTCAAAAAGAGTTTCCCAGTGCTAAAGCTTTCTTCAAAATTCTAAATTGCTGTATTTGTACATTTCAGAAGAAAGTATAAAGAAATTGTAGTTGTAAAAAAAAGCACTTATGGGTTTAACTAATCATATTTTTGTATAGTTCTCCTGGGGCCCTGTCTCTCGTTCCAATCTCAAAAAGTTGGGAGGTATGCAATATGGTTAAAGGTGAACGTCAGTCCCCTTGATTGTAGCTCCACCCCACCTCTACTGGCACCACCATTTTCAACAGTCAGACAGATGCACCCAAGGGCTCTGTTCAGCCTTCAGGACCTGGCAGAGCCATATGTGTGCTGTGCTCATGCATGCATAGGTAGAGCAGTCCCTCATTCACTGCACTGTCCTCGCACGCTTATGCATGGAAACCAGCACATGCAAGGATGTGCCAAAGGTCACTGCCAGGTCCTGAAGCCCGGCATAGACCATCAGCATGGACGTGTGCAGCATCATTCTCTGGCAGAGCCATATGACGTATCTGCGCACGTGCCAAGCTGTACTCATGTATGCACTGGTAGAGAGGTCCCTCATTCACTGCACTGTTCTTGAGTCCCTGCCGAGACAACAGTGATTATTGCTAGCGGCTATGGCTGCTGGCAATAATCACATGTAAAAATACGACATACTGGTAGTACCCAAGTCAGTTGATGGATCGACTTTGGTACAGTCAGCCTGCTCATAGATGGTTCAAATCTCGGCCAGTTAAGCAGCATTTATGGATGGTTTTAGATGCAACTACTTAGCACTGAGGTCACATAGCTGGATTTGGAACACTGCTAGCTCTAAGAAATGTACAACTGTGTTGAAGTCATAAAGCCAGCCTTATTTATCCTTGCAGTTACTTCATGCTGGAACTACAGTCTCTTGTCGCATGATTCTGTTCTGCACAGCTTCAGTCTTGGCTAGGCCATGGGTGAGGCTGCAATGGCTTTAATGACCTGCAAAATCAAACCAGAAAATATTTTGGTGTGCATTTCACAGCATCCATTTTATAATAATCAATGATCCCTACAACTAGACAGATTTACCATGGTAAATCTGTCTAGTTGTAGGGATCATTGATTATTATAAACTATGGTAGCCACAGCATAAAATACATGGCAAGATGAAAATTGGAACCCCTCCATGGGTAGACTGTTTTAGAATTAATGTTACGTTTTGGTGTTTTGATCTTATTATCCCATTGAACATTGGGAATTAAAGATCACAACTGATTTGAGAATTTCCATAAACAAAACAAAAAAATACAAAAGCCATGTACTGTACTACCAAATTTCATAAGGATTTGTTTAAGGAGCAAATGCAGAAAATAACAAAAGAACATGCCATTCCATTGTCTATCCTCCTTGTATACATTTAGCTGTCCTGTTATTAATTATACAGTATATCCATCACGTCATTAAGAAGCTGTTGTATTGAGCAGAAATACTGTGATTTGTATAATTTATTTTCAGTATTGAAATATTATTGAAACCCAAAACTGGCCATTAAAAGTGAAACACCCCCAACTCGCCCTTAATTGGCACCTCTTACCATTAACGTTCATTTCTGTTGTCCTAACCTACACTGTAGCCACCCAAAGATCCTAAGCTTTATATTGTGGGAGGTCAGAGGGTGCTTGCATTCATGGCCTATACCCAGAATTCAGTGTTTATTCTTAGTGTGACAGCCACGCATGCTAATAGTAAAATGATGCATGGGCAGGTGCATTCTAAGTAGTTGGGGGTGGGGGGCTGTTATGGTTTTTATGACCAGGTGACAGGTTTCTTTTAGGAATTAGCGTTATACTTTTTCATTCAATAAAGCCTAGCCATTCTTAGCATGCTGCTTTATATATTACACAAGAGTTATTGCTAAAAATACCAGTAAACGTTGCCAAGCATGTCTTAAGAAGTCGTAGATGTTGCACAATTTGCTGAACATTATGTTCTTACAATCTAATGAATTGCTTTTTGGATCACCAAATTACTTTTTTTTGTCATGTCTTTAAACTGTGGCAAGTCTTTAACATATAAGTATCTGAATTGTTAAAGGGTAACTCCACTTTCCTTGGAAAAAAAAAAGCAAATAAAGGAAAGATAATAGAGCATGTACAATTGCGATACAAGGCATAATGTAATGGAATGTTATTAAAAATTACCTTTCCTTTTCAATCTGCAGCTCTGTAATTTTATGTAAAATGCAATGCAATATGTCTTCCTGGAGTAGTTCTGTACCCAGAACAGTGGTGTATCATCCATGGGTGCAGGGTGTTCACTGAACACGGGCCCTGAGGGGTTGGGGGGCCCACTGTGCTCTGACCCACAGTGCACCCATGGATGATCTCTCCCTGGTTGACACCCGGGGATGATCGGTGCGGTTTGGCCTTGCACACGGGCCCACTAATTTCATGATACGCCCCTGACCCAGAATGTGTACTGAACACCCCCAAGAAACATAATTTCCCGCTTGTGTGATTGGCTCACTAATTTTCCCATAAGTCTGCCTAAGATACAAGTCAGATTTCAGGCATCCCCTGCAACAAAAATGCCATTTTTGGTGGGATACTTCCAATAGGAACACGTCTAAAGGGTTGCAGGCCCAGCAGATTTCCTTATTAGTGCTCTGCTGCTACCACAGCTGACTGAGAATTATGAAACCACTTCCATTAGACCCACTTAGCAGAGAGGCACAGAAAGACACACAGTGATTTCTTCAGAATAACAAAAGGTTATTGGTGGGGCAAACCTTTTGTGAGGGCCAAACGTGAGCTACCATTGCCAATCCCCTTATGAAGATTACACTTATCAATTGGGTTATCCAGGCTGACATGGAACAGGTATAAATATTCCTAAATGAGATTTAGAAGGTATTCATAAATACCCCTATTTTTAAGAATGCCAACATCCCAATATACCTATAGACTACTGGTGGAACCTGTAAGGCAAGTTAAAATGTACACATTGTACATTTTTACATTAACGAATACAAGAATTGCTATATAAAAGGTTGCATTTATGAGGCTGTTACATTGTTGCATTGCATTGGTTGCATTTCACAACCTTCCAGATGGATCTAATCATGCCTATGGTGTTCATAATGCCATCAATCACTAGAGAGGGCTTGGAGCAGCATTTCCTCCAGGAAAGATACATATTTGAGCCCTTCTGTTCATTTTCTTTTATCCATCTGAGCAAGACAGCGGACACTAAAACCACCAGCCACCGATGTTTTTATCTTCTCATCATAGAAGATGATGAGATGGTACTGTAAATGACGCAAGTGTATTTTTATATGATAAGCTATACCCCTCAAGTTAAAAGTGACCACTGCACTCAAATAGCCACTTGAACAAATGGATCCACCAATTTTGGCTCAACGTGATACATTTTGTGAAACTGACTTTTTAATAGACCTTTAAAAAATTCCGTAATGTAATAAAATGCACCAGAGACTTTCAGCAAAAAATGTTCTTATACACGTCTTCATATAGGTGTGAGTATATATAGCATTTGAATACATCGAAATGGATATATGCATTTTAATGTTTAATATATACTATATAGGCTGCTGTAGATTTTGTTATAGGGTTTGTTGTTTCTCAGTATATCTGTAATCATAGAAGCAGCAATAATAACATAGTCTGCAAAAATGCCATCCCTGATCCCTCTTCCAGCTAGCGTAGAATTCTTTTGAAGGACAGGAAATAAGTCACTGAATGAACACATTGATTAGATCTCATTCTTTAAATAGCGCAAGCATAAATCAAGCTGAACTGTTTTTTTTTTTTTGTTTTTTTTTTCTGAAAAAAATTCATTTTTAAATTTGAAGCTGTGGTTCAGTGATTATGAAGGGTTGTAGTTGTAGCCTTTTCTTCAGAACGCTCTGGGATCTGCTTACCTGGGATGGATAATGGAGATGTTGCCTGTAACAACCAGTTAGGCTATAGTGCAGAGTTTCTGAACCAGGGTTCCATGGAACTCTTGGGTTCCTCCAGAAGTTGCTAGGGGTTCCTTAATTAAGGGGCAATTTCTGCCTCACAGATGGGTAACCACTAAAACCAATGATCCTTTTAGCTATCTGTAAGACCATCAATGTAAGGAGCATTCTTCCCATTGACACCCGATTTAAGGAGCATTCTTCTCACTGACCACAAATTAAGGAATATTTTTTCCACTGACCACCAATAAGAAAAATATTCCTCTCACTGACCACCAATTTAAAGCGGATTTCCACCCTTTTAAAAGTCAGCAGCTACAAAAAGTGTAGCTGCTGACTTTTAATAGTCGGACACTCACCTGTCCCAGGCTCCAGAGATGCAGCCGTCCGCTGCCTCGCTTCTCTCCCCCTCCTCCGTGCGGGACCGGCATCACAAGGGTGGGCGCCTGGCTTTGGCTTCAAGGTCGGGCACGCATTGCGCGAGCCGTTGTGCGCTCTGTGAATTACTGGTGTATCTACCTGTTACGTGTCCCAGAAGACCACCGGGAGGGAGGGATGACAGGTGAACTTCCTTCCAGTTCCGTGGCACTAGGAGAGGAAATGGAGCTTGGAACCTGTTGAAACAGGGTCCCTGCCCCCCCCCCCCCAAAAAAAATGACATGCCAATTGTGGCATGTCAGGTGGTCACCTACACTTAAAGCACTTTCTTCTTCCCACTGACCATCACACTAATGAGCTGTAAATATAGTAGTATTTGGTTGAGGTTCCCTGAAACTAGAAGGTTATATCAAGGATTCCTAAATATTGAAAAGGTTGAGAAAGGCTGCTCAAGTGTTTAATTTTTTTAATACGTTTATATTTATTATTTACACAGTACTGTTTTCATATTGATCTGAGGTTTCTGGTTTGGGTGGTATTCCTTTTGTGTAGCAAACCGTAGAGCTGTCTAGTAGTAGCTGGTCACATTCAACTGGACTTTGTTAGCTTAGCCAAGCCACTTCAGTACTGATGAGCGTCTGGGAAATACCCCAAAATTTATATTCAAACATTTAGCACCAACACCTTGATCCAGTTAGCATGGAAGGACAGCGATTTTATTGTCCAAGACCAGGATTGGAGATGTGAAAATTGTGGAACCACCTTGTTATGGTTACTTAATTCCATCCTTGGTGTCAGGAAGGCTTCAAGGGTGTTAATCCTTCAACATACATGATCAAAGTTGTGGGTTGTTAAGGCGCCAGCAAAGAACTGTTAAAATGGAATTGCATTTGGCTGATGGTGTTAAAGACCCCCACCCCTGTTCAGTGATGAGTGGATTAGAGGTGTTGTTGCTACCTGTAGGGAAATAAATTCTGGGGTAACTTGGATAAGCTTCAAATTGTAGAGATTTCAACATACACAGAGAAGGCAATCACCTCTCCTGCTGTTGTATATAGATTGCTATAGATGGTATATAGATTGCTATAGATGGTATATAGATTGCTGTAGATTAAAGCTTGACCATTCAGTTTATAAAAAAGTCCATTGGATTGCAAAATACATGATCATCTCATCAGTTTCTCAGCTGGATGTGAACTGAGCCGGTCTCCGGTTAAGACATCCCTCCATCCATCTTTCTAGATCACAGGTTGTCGCACTTGAGGATTCTAACAGGCATAACTGTAGCAATTCTGGAAAGTTCATTTCATCTAACTTTTTGGATACCTTGTGCTCCTCCACCTTCCGTTTTGAAGATGCCCCACAGATGCTCAATAGGGTTTAGGTCTGGAGACATGCTTGGTCAGTCCATCACCTTTACCCTCAGCTTCTTTAGCAAGGCAGTGGTCATCTTGGAGATGTGTTTGGGGTTGTTATCATGTTGGAATACTGTCCTGTGGCCCAGTCTCCGAAGGGAGGGGATCATGTTCTGCTTCAGTATGTCACAGTACATGTTGGTGTTCATGGTACCCTCAATGAACTGTAGCTACCCAGTGCCAGCAGCACTCATGCAGCCCCAGACCATGACACTCCTACCACCAGAGACAACCTCTGGATATGACGCTGAGCACGTGCACTCAACTCCTGTGGGTGACCATGGCGAGGCCTGTTCTGAGAGGAACCTGTCCTGTTAAACTGCTGTATGGTCTTGGCCACCGTGTTGCAGCTTAGTTTCAGGGTCTTGGCAATCATCTTATAGCCTAGGCCATCTTCATGTAGTACAACAATTCTTTTTTTTTTTCAGCTCCTTAGGGTTCTTTGTCACATGGTGCCATGATGAACTTCCAGTGACCAGTATGAGAGAGTGAGAGCGATAACCCCAAATTTAAGGCACCTGCTCTTCATTCACACCTGAGACCTTGTAACACTAACAAGTCACATGACACCGGGGAGGGAAAATGGCTAATTGGGCCCAATTTGGACATTTTCACTTAGGGGGTGTACTCTTGTTGCCAGCTGTTTAGACATTAATGGCTGTGTGTTGATTTCTTTTGAGGGGACTGCAAATTTACACTGTAATACAAGCTGTACACTCACTACTTTACATTGTAGCAAAGTGTCATTTCTTCAGTGTTGTCACATGAAAAATATAATAAAATATTTACAAAAATGTGAGGGTGTACTCACTTTTGTGAGATATGGTACATTTAATTGCATACCATACATCACAATGCATTAGTTGCACACCTTGGTAATATTACATTATATCCTACTACTGACCGGTTTTGTCAGCTCAGACCGGGTACATCAGAGGCAAATGGCACCCATCCAGCTGGTTTGAGGCCACTTAATATCGCTTATATGTTTTTGGAGATTGAAAAGTTCATTGTGGTTTGTTCACTCTGCAGTTATTCAGGTTGGGGGGTGGGGGAAGTCTTAGGACCAGAAGTATGAACCCTTCTGGTCTTATTACCAATAAACCCCCTCCCCCTTAAAGGTATTTTTGCGGTTTTACTAAATGATCATTTTTATGTTCACTTTAAGGTTTAGTTTTGCACTTAAACCAGAACCTTTTTGGATTCGAAATACCAGTAAACATGCCGAAGACAAAGTTGGGATGGCATCTGATGGAACTGTCCCAGAAATGTTTCGCAGTAAATAAATAGCTGTCCACATTAACGGCATAAACATGAAAACACATGTGTTTATCTTTCTGCGGTCAGGGCAGATCTGACTCAACTAGAGAAGAGAACCCCAAATTCCTCCATGTTTTGGCTATAAGATGGGAGGTGCAGGGCTCTCAGGGTCTCGGGTTTCTGAGTCTTCTGTTAATTATTCTGTAGCCTGTCCTTAGAACACTTTTTATACTTTTTTTTTCAGCCCTCAATTCATTCCACAGCTGTGGCCTTTTTGTGTTCTCATTGTCACTAGTGAAGGCTTCTGCATGAACGTTGGCCATGATGACCTTTCCATATGTTCTGTAGACACAGAAAAGTGTTTGCACCTGAGACCACATGTTGATGACATTCCGACTCAGCTCCCAATTAGTGGTTAGTAAGTGATGCTTTGTTATAGCCATCAGTATCTTAACACTAAAGAGTAAGCATACCTTCCAGATAAAAATTAAGAACTCCAGGAATTTTGTTTCCCATGCAGTAGGGCTGAGCCTAACTGCTTGTTTTTGTCTAGGGGTGAAGAGAGCCGAGATATTCTTACCTAATCTGCCAATCCTTCAAGAGCAAGGCCCGTCCCTGCCACTCCTGCTCCCCTGCAAGCTAGTGGTCTTGTGCAGTGGACTGTACCTGACGTCATCACGCCCATAGACAAGCTCTGGATGTGAGGATGGCAGGAAAAATCCAACCACTGGACGTGGGGGAGTGCTGTTTTCTGGAGGATCCAAGTATTGTCTTTTGGTGCACCCCTGGACAAAACAAGCAGTTAACCAATGCAGAGTAAAAATATCAATAAACTGTTTAAAATTGTCATACAAATATATATTTGAAATCAAATCATCATCAATAATTTCAATAACATGACATGAGCGGTTTTCTGCCAGTCACGGCCTGTGTCACGCCCCTCTAGCCTGTGAAGCCTCCATTAATCAAGATGTAATACCCGGTCCCCATTGTGTTTAGATGGTTAGTGGGAATGGAAGAGGAGGGAGTGGGCTGTCATTTACCACTGTGTATACACCCACACAGGAAGGATAACTTACCACAAATTTGTGGCAGTGTTGAGATGTCTGTTAATTTGCTGCACATTTTCACTGGTAAGTTGTACACTTTCAGAGCACTTGAAGCACAAGTTCTAGTTGACACTTTTCCAATTTGTAGCAAATTTGCTTGGCAAGTCTTTAGCAAGAGCAAAGTTGCAGTGGTGAGTCTACATCGAGAACTCTGCAGGTCTATAGCATGAAAATTCAGCCACTGTGGTGGTGGACTGTTGCACGACCCTACTCAACCAGAATTTGCAGAATGTTTGCAAAGAAAGTTGATCTGGAGCCATGCAATGTGGACTTGCTGCAATTGTGCAACAAACTTGTGAAGTCTGGCAAGTCTAGCAAAAGCTTAGCAAGTCTTTTTCAAACTTGCAGCACTATTGCTTGCTATCTGGGCGTGTGTGACTCTACAGCTCTATAGTCACATGGGCTGCTCAGATGTGATAGGGAGGAAATGCTCAGGGTAGAAATACACTGAAAACTGAGCATGTGCATAGCTGCCAACACTGCTTTGCAAAATCCTTAACTGCAGCGGGGACATGGACAGGGCGGGGAGATATGAACAGCAGGATCATCCGGGTTTTTTTTTTTTTGCAGCCTACATGAAACAAATTCCATAGTGACGGAGTATGAACAGAATGTAATACACAATTTATACCTTGTTTTTAATAATGTATATGTAGCCATGTGCTCCCTGGAGAGTGACTTGTAGTAGTGGTTCAACTGATAGCTGACCACAATTGCACCATATATGACCCATCCAGAGACCCTGAGCAGACCAGTTCTTGTTTTTGTTTTATTTGGGGGACATAACTTGGATAGGGATAAGGGGTAACTGTGGGATGCCCAAAGAATTGATACAAGGTTCCCATATACAAGCCTGTATATGCACACCTCACTGCAGACTCTCCCTCTGCAGACTATTGCTCCTCTCAACTCTCCAGCACTTCACTTGCTGACCGTTTCTCTTACAGTTCTCTCACTACACAGAACTCACAGCTTTCCACTCCTTTCCTTCTCTTGAGCTCAGAACTTTGTTTCCAGCCTGAAAGGAAATTTATCAGGCGTTCTCTTCACTGCAGTTAACACATGGTGAGGCCTACCCTGTTGCAGCATTGCAGCAGGACCTCAGGAACACCCATTACAGGCCAGGGATCACAAGCCCCTGAATGTGCAGCAAAGTACTTCAGTGCTAACCGGGTCTTTGATGGACTACAACGTCCATTCCATCCTCCTCCAGGTCCCATCAACCTGCTCTCTGGTAGTGACTCTCCTTTCCCTTGACTGGCTCCCAAGACTCCCACAGACTGTCCACCATTTCTCTCCCAGCATGCTCCAGCACTTTCTCCTCCAGTCCCAGGGACCGTCACTCACCGCAACGGTGGATACTTTAAAGTCTCTCACCTCCTGTAGCACCTCCGCTGTTCTCCTGTTCCTGTTCTGCCGCCCCAGGAATCAATCTCCTTCCTGGCTGCACCCGAACCTCCCAGGCCCCAAGGTCGCCCTCCCCAGACTGGGGTGACCTCCCGGGTGGGGGCCCGCACCACAGCGTCTCTGCTACATCTCCAGACTTCCACCCGACACTACTCCTCCCAGATTGGGCTGACTCAGAGTATTTAAGGAGGCCTGCCCCCTGCCAACCCTGCTTGAGGATTGGTCAGGGCTGCTTAGAACACTCCAGATGGCTCCACCCATCTTCCAGCTCTCTGACCAGAACACCTTCTCCAGGTTTCTAGAAAGAAGTGGGAGGTTCTGACCTCACCTGTTGAGTCCACCCAATCCTCCCATGAGCTTCTTCCAGCTCAGATCAAAACATTCAGGCCTGAACATTAGTCAGGCCTGACTACATTTACCTCTCCTAGCCAAAAACCCTGCTAGAAAAACACACCTATACTATGGGGGGGGGGGGGGGGCGCTACATATGTTTAGTGACACTTTAAGCTAGCCATACATGCACAGATTTCTGTCAGTCAGCCCGTGGACTGAATGAAAGGAATCAAATAGATTCTTCTATCCATGCTAAAAGGTGTGGATGAAGGAATCTCTCTCGCTGGCTATTGTATTCGGTAGCCGCAGCATCTGCGGCTGTCTGAATACCTCAACTGTGATTGCATCTGATTGGGTACAGTAGTCACTGTTTGGCTGACAATTTTTCACCTGGCTCCTTGGGTGATGCCAAGAGGGCCACCCACAGCTCAAATTATGGCCAATTGAGCAGTAATTTGCTGAAATTTAAGGAGGACATGGCCAACTTTACTCTGAAATAACAAACTTCTAGCATGTGACATTATAATTGACCCAGCAAAACACAATGTTCCTTCAAACCATTAAAAAAAAGCAAGTTTTGCACTTGGCTAGAGTGACCCTTCAATACGTGACTGCAGAATAAAATGCATCTCCCCTGAGAGCCAAGTCTTTTCTCAGACATCAGTAAGAACACATGCCGATTCAAACACTTCTCACACAACGCGGCCATTCTCTGCCCAGATGACAAAGTGCTTGTGACTCTTTAATGTTTATTATATACAGTATTATTATGGACAGAGTCCAACTCTCGCATCACTCATTGATCCCAGAGGGCGGTCTTGCAAAATTATGACCGCTTAAAAATGCATCAACTTCATGACATTTGATACAACTGGTAACCGTTCTTAAGCCGTTTTTGCCTTTTTCTGTGGAATGGGTTCTATTTATTTCAGATGAAGATGTACGCTTGCCAATATCTGCTTTATATGTTAGTAGATACTGCAGTGTTACAATATTCCGTTCTTAAAAGGCAACCCCTGCCCCAACACATAAAGGGAAAGACTTGTGGGACCAACGTATTTTTAAAGCAAAGCAATTGTGTAATCAGCCCACATCTACTCTGGTGCACTGTATAGCTAAGTTGTGGACATGATTAAGCCCCATAGGTGGGGCGAAACATGTCAGGGGTGTGTGGCCTGAACGGAGCCCAGGCTGAGGGGTTTTTGTTTGTGATGTGTGGCTTTTTGGATTTTCCTTTTCTTCTCAAGTATGAGGACCACTGACCATCACACCTACTTGCAAACATATGTGGACAGTAGATGTGGCTGCCCTGGGCACTATGGCATAATGTGAGGTGGGGGGCGCCATAGGCAGAATGGAGGAGGAATGGATTTGTGTTGGGGTAATTTGGGGTTGAGTAGGAGGTAAGTATTGTTCTAGAAAGGTAAATTTGAGGGGGTGGGGGTGTGCTAAGAGTGGTGACCTAGATTTGTGTTGGGAGGGGAAGATGATTTGTGCTAGAAGGGGGGATTTGTGCTGGGGGTGAGGGGAGTTCACAGGGGAGGGAGGGGATGTGTACTAGGAGGGGAAATTTTAGGGGTAGAGGATTTGTGCTAGGAGGGGTACATTTTTTGGGGGGGTTTGAGATGGGGTCATGGGGGGCAAAGATTTGTGCTGAGAGGTGGGATTTCAGCAGGGGGGTGGATTTGTACTGGGAGGAGGGGGAATTTATGCTTGGGGGGGGGGGGGGGGGGGTAAGAATGCGGATTAGTGCTTAGTGTTTTTGCGGGGGGAATTTTGCTGATACATAATGCTCATACATCTTTGGGGGACAGTTTGGCATGTTCGCCCTGGGCTTTACATGACCTTGTCTTGGCACTGACCCCTCCTAATCATTAAGTTTAGGTGTTTTCCTTGAATGGTACTGTCAATGCTACAGTTTACAAGTGGGAACTTCCAGACTTGGGGTAACAGTTTAGAGATGGCTTTTTATGTCCCAGTATGATTGTGCCCCTGTGTGCAAAGCCAGTGCCATGAAGGCAGGTATGATGAGTTTGGTGTGGAAGAACTTGAGTGGCCTTTAGGGCTAGTTTACACTGGTGTTAAGCTGGCCATAGATGGGGTAGTTTTTTTTTTTGTTTTTTTTTTTTTTAACCGATTCCTCCATCCACACGAGCGAGGTGGATGGCAAAATACCTCCCCACCAGAACATTGTATTCTGGCAGCAGGACTCTCCACTGTCAGAATATACTGATCAATTGCTGATCAACAAAACTTTTCCAATTTTGGTTGGGCATGAAGGGCCACACACTGATTAAAATTGGGCCGGTCCCTGCTTAACTGGCCTGTTTTATGCAGTGAGATTGGTGGTACTGCCCACCAAGTGTGATAAAGGATCATTTTTACAAAGCATTATGGCTTTGGCATGTGTACACCCTTGTCCACTTCCTTTGTAGCTTAAGAGGGAGGGGTTGGGGATCAGTTTAAAATGCAACTCAACTGTTTGCTTTTACTACCCCCCCCCCCCAAACTGCAAATGTAAACAAAGCCTTACAGGCATCTTTATTCTCAGCAGCTTCTAGTCCTGTGTCTGTATAGCTTACAGGCACAAAATATGGCCAATACTTAAACCCACAACAGTAAAGTTAATCCTATATATTTTGTAAAAAGGCTGTTTGATCTTGTATGGCCAGATACTTCCTTCTTGCCCTTCTTGCCCTGTCTACTATATTAGACTATACTATACTACATGCAGGCAGGGTGGAAAGTTTGCACATGCTCTGTTTGATCTTCCTGTTTCATATGGACACAGACTGCAGTGTATTTCTAGAGGCAGTGATTGTTTGTGAACTGAGCATGTCATTGGCAAAGCACCAATCAGCTCTGGCCGGATTGTGGTTGAAGGGTCACTGATGCAAAGGAAGTTACATTATCAGAGTGTGAAATGACCTCCTATATGAACACTGTGCAAACCCTGGCTCTTTGCAGCTTATCACCTGATTGCAATATACAGATAAAAAAGGTACAGTGGGTACGGAAAGTATTCAGACCCCCCTTAAATTTCTCACTCTTTGTTATATTGCAGCCATTTGCTAAAATCATTAATTTCTTTTTTTCCCTCATTAATGTACACACAGCACCCCATATTGACAGAAAAACACAGAATTGTTGACATTTTTGCAGATTTATTAAAAAAGAAAAACTAAAATATCACCTGGTCCTAAGTATTCAGACCCTTTGCTCAGTATTTAGTAGAAGCACCCTTTTGATCTAATACAGCCATGAGTCTTTTTGGGAAAGATGCAATAAGTTTTTCACACCTGGATTTGGGGATCCTCTGCCATTCCTCCTTGCAGATCCTCTCCAGTCCTGTCAGGTTGGATGGTAAACGTTGGTGGACAGCCATTTTTAGGTCTCTCCAGAGATGCTCAATTGGGTTTAAGCCAGGGCTCTGGCTGGGCCATTCAAGAACAGTCATGGAGTTGTTGTGAAGCCACTCCTTCATTACTTTAGCTGTGTGCTTAGGGTCATTGTCTTGTTGGAAGGTAAACCTTCGGCCCAGTCTGAGGTCCTGAGCACTCTGGAGAAGGTTTTCGTCCAGGATATCCCTGTACTTGGCCGCATTCATCTTTCCCTCGATTGCAACCAGTCGTCCTGTCCCTGCAGCTGAAAAACACCCCCACAGCATGATGTTGCCACCACCATGCTTCACTGTTGAGACTGTATTGGACAGGTGATGAGCAGTGCCTGGTTTTCTCTACACATACCGCTTAGAATTAAGGCCAAAAAGTTCTATCTTGGTCTCATCAGACCAGAGAATCTTATTTCTCACCATCTTGGAGTCCTTCAGGTGTTTTTTAGCAAACTCCATGCAGGCTTTCATGTGTCTTGCACTGAGGAGAGGCTTCCGTCGGGCCACTCTGCCATAAAGCCCTGACTGCTGGAGCGCTGCAGTGAGGTTGACTTTCTACAACTTTCTCCCATCTCCCGACTGCATCTCTGGAGCTCAGCCACAGTGATCTTTGGGTTCTTCTTTACCTCTCTCACCAAGGCTCTTCTTCCCCCATACCTCAGTTTGGCTGGACGGCCAGCTCTAGGAAGTGTTCTGGTCGTCCCAAACGTCTTGCATTTAAGAATTATGGAGGCCACTGTGCTCTTAGGAACCTTAAGTGCAGCAGAATTTTTTTTTTGTAACCTTGGCCAGATCTGTGCCTTGCCACAATTCTGTCTCTGAGCTCTTCAGGCAGTTCCTTTTGACCTCATGATTCTCATTTGCTCTGACATGCACTGTGAGCTGTAAGGTCTTCTATAGACAGGTGTGTGGCTTTCCTAATCAAGTCCAATCAGTATAATCAAACACAGCTGGACTCAAATGAAGGTGTAGAATCATCTCAAGGATGATCAGAAGAAATGGACAGCACCTGAGTTAAATATATGAGTGTCACAGCAAAGGGTCTGAATACTTGTCAACAATTCTGTGTTTTTCTGTCAATATGGGGTGCTGTGTGTACATTAATGAGGGAAAAAATTAACTTAAATGATTTTAGCAAATTGCTGCAATATAACAGAGTGAAAAATTTAAGGGGGTCTGAATACTCTCCGTGCCCACTGTATATAGCAGCAGTATCTTGATAAGCAAAGAAGATTTAGAAGCTGTGTGCACTGGGGGGGGGGGGGGGGGGTGGTTGCGCAGATGAATTGTTTATATATTGCTTTGTTTAGTAACACTTTTAGGGGTTAATCCTCTGCCTTGTGTAAGAAGGCTGTTTGATCCTGTATGGACAGATCCTCCCCCTCCTGCGCGTTCTCTCCTTGCAATGCCACATAATACATAGTGAGGGTAATAAAGCTGTGCATGATCGGCTTTATTTGTCAGGTCATATGATATTGACGTCACACATATGGGCATGTACACAGGCCGTAGTGGAAATCTCCTCCTACCTGAACACAGCACTCTGGCAAACCCTGCAGTTTATCATGTGACCAACTGTCTACAGATCAGCCAAAAAGGTATATAGCGGCAATATTTTTTTGTAAAAAGATGATTTATAAGCTGTGGGCTTGTGGTGGGTGGGGGGGGGGGGGGGGCGGCAGATGAACTGTGTTCATATTACTTGGTTAAGTTAGTTAGTCAGGTTGAAAAAAGACACAAGTCCATCTAGTTCAACCAAAAAAAAAAATATATATATATATATATATATATAACCAAATAATCCCATATACAATCCTTCACCCACAGTTGATCCAGAGGAAGGCAAAAAAACCCCAGCAAAGCATGATCCAATTTGCTATGACGGGGGAAAAATTCCTTCCTGATCCCCCGAGAGGCAATCTGATTCACCCTGGATCAACTTTACCTAAAAATGTTAGTACCCAGTTATATTATTTACATTAAGGATAGAATCCAGGCCTCTTTTAAAGCAATCAACCGTGCTGGCCAAAACCACCTCTTGAGGGAGTCTATTCCACATTTTCACAGCTCTTACTGTGAAGAAACCTTTCTGTATTTGTAGATGGAATCTTTTTTCCCCTAGACATAGAGTGTCCCCTTGTCCTTTGTGATGACCTTAAAGTAAATAACTCAACACCAAGTTCACTATATGGACCACTTATATATTTGTACATGTTGATCATATCCCCCCTTAATCTTCTCTTCTGAAGAGAGAATAAATTCAGATCCTCCAATCTTTCCTCATAGCTGAGCTCCTCCATGCCTCTTATTAGTTTGGTTGCCCTTCTCTGCACTTTCTCCAGTTCCCCGATATCCTTTTTGAGAACTGGTGCCAAAAACTGAACTGCATATTCCAGATGAGGTCTTACTAATGATTTGTACAGGGGCAAAAAAAATGTCTATCTCTGGAGTCCATACCTCTCTTAATACAAGAAAGGATTTTGCTTGCTTTGGAAACCGCAGCTTGGCATTGCCTGCCATTATTAAGCTTATGATCTACCAAAACGCCCAGATCCTTCTCTGCTATGGATTCCCCCAGTTGTACTCCCCCTAGTATGTACGATGCATGCATATTCTTAGCCCCCAAGTGCAAAACTTTACATTTATCAACATTAAACCTCATTTGCCACACAGTCGCCCAATTAGACGGTGCATTGAGGTCTGCTTGTAAGTTGGAGACATCCTGCAAGGACGTTATTCCACTGCATAGCTTGGTGTCATCTGCAAACACTGAAATGGTACTTTTAATCCCAGACCCTATATCATTTATAAATATATTGAAAAGTAAGGGTCCCAACACTGAGCCTTGGGGTACACCGCTGATAACCTTAGACCATTCCGAATAAGAATCATCACCACTACTCTCTGAATTCGGTCTTTTAGCCAGTTTTCTATCCATTTACAAATTGATCTTTCCAAGCCTGTAGACTTTACCTTACACATTAGCCGTGTGTGGGGAATGGTGACAAACGCTTTTGCAAAATCCAAGTATGCCACGTCCACAGCCACCCCCTCTGTCCAAGGTTTTACTTACCTCCTCATAAAAAGAAATCAGGTTTGTTTTACAACTTCTGTCTTTCATGAATCCATGCTGTCTGTTGCTTAAAACATTGTTATCCAACAAGAACTCATCTATGTGGTTATTTATTAAACTCTCCAGTATCTTCCCAGCTATAGAAGTTAAACTAACAGGTCTATAGTTACTTGGTAAAGACTTTGATCCCTTTTTAAATATGGGCACCACATTGGCCCTACGCCAATCCAGTGGTACTATTCCAGTCATTAAGGAGTCCCTAAAAATGAGATACAATGGCTTTGAAATGACAGAGCTCAATTCCTTTAGGATCCGTGGATGGATGCCATCTGGTCCAGGTGCTTTATCTACCTTTTATTCTGTCTAAATACTTCTGGACCATTTCACTTTTGAGCCATTGTGGATCATTTGGGGCTGTGTCACTACCAACCCCATTATGGACATGAGCTCCCCCATGCTCCTTTGTATACACAGAGCTGAAGAAAGTATTTAATAAGTTTGCCTTCTCTTTGTCCCCAGTCACGTACTCTAGATTATTTTGTAAAGGGCCTACATGCTCAGACCTGACCTTTTTACTATTAATATATATAAGATTTTTTTGGGGTTTGTCTTGCTATCTTTTGCAATCTGTCGTTCGTTGTGAATTTTTGCATCCTTGATTTCCTTTTTACATATTCTGTTTGTAATCAATTAATCTTTGTAACATTTAAAAGATGATAGTGTTCCCTCATTTTTATATTTTTTAAATGCTCTTATTTATAACTTTTTTGAACTTTGGCCGTATTGCCCATGGGAATATACTTTGCAGTGAGTTCACATACAGTTTTTTTGAAAAATTCCCATTTCTGTTTTGTGTTCATCGATGTCAATATTCCCTCCCAGTCCTGGAGAGCAGCCCTCATCTTTGTAAAATTTGCTCTCTTAGAATTAAGTGTTTTTATCTTTCCCGTGTGTGTTTGTTGCTTGCAGCTTACATGAAATGAAATCATGTTATGCTCACTGTTACCCAGATGTTCTTTTATATGAATATTGGTAATAAGCTCTGCATGGTTTGAGATTACCAGGGCCAGCAAAGCGTCATTCCTAGTTGGGGCCTCAATAAACTGGACCATAAAATTGTCCTGTAATAGGTCTATAAATTCTTGCCCTTTAGCTGTCCCAGCAGTGCCATTACTCCAGTTAATTTCCGGGTAGTTAAAATCCCCCATTATTATCACTGTCCCAGCCCTTGCAGCCCTTTCCATCTGTGCAAGGAGCAGAGTCTCCACCTCCTCTTTAACACTGGGAGGTCTATAACAAACTCCAATGATAACCTTTGCAGTGTGCACACCCATATGCAGATCTACCCATAATGCTTCAGACTCATCACGCTCCCCATCAACTAGGTCCTCATTCACACTCGCTTTGAGATCACTTGAGTAACACTTAATTTAAAACCACCTATCATTTTGTATGTAAATACTTTGCACATTAGGAGAGTAGGGAATATGGAAGCTGCCCAGCATTGGGTTTGTTCAGGGATTCCTCTCCAAAGTAGGCGTTCTCAGATGGTCAGATTATTAAAACATGGAGCCCGGTGGTCCAGTACACTACAGCAGTGCCTGAAGGAAAAACTGAAGAACTAAGCAGGATAGAACTATGTGCTCTGTACATGCAATGTATGGCCAAAAGAATGTTGACGACCCCCCCCTCAAATTACCGATTTCATATAGTTCATATGATCCAGAGAAGAGTACGGTTAATGCTACAGCATAGACTGTATACATTTTTTTTTTTTTGCATTTTCAGCCATTTGATAAATTGGGGTTAATATCTTTTTTGTCCCAGCACACATCCCAAGTCTGGTTCAAGCCCGCAGGTGTACCCCCAAAGCAAGCTATTTGCAGCGGGGGCACAAAAAGAAGAGCAAGAGCACCAGTGGAGACCTGGGAAGAGGAGGATCAGGCTGCTCTGTGCAAAACCATTGCAGAGAGCAGGTAGGTATAACATGTTTGTAATTTTAGTTACAAATCCTTAAATGACCAAGTAATACCCACAAGGCTTGTGAGCACCACTCTGTGTGGGTAGCCACATTCTTCTACACAAATGTAATATGGATGTTTGGACTCTACAATGTTGCCAGAGAGCAGCTCTGAAGCTTAGTGGTGGTGTTGCCGTTTCATTTTAAGTATACTTTTTTTTTTTTTTTTTTTTTTTTAAGGGTTATAAATAAATTCAACTTATTTTACCAACTACACAATAGGATGATATGATGTTCATTCAGGGATGTGGCGTAGGTGGAAGACTGTGGGAATCATTCTTTGTTTGGCAAGATGGTCACCTGCGGGAAATAGAAGTATGCGTCTAGGAATGCTATAAAGATTCTGCCAGAGCGTTTCAGCCGCTGTTAGGCCTGTTTCACATGGGCGGATAGCATTCAGCTTTTAGCTGTGTATGGATGAAGTTATTTACCGCAGCTATACTCAGACAATGCTTTCCTATGGCCCCATTTACACTCTGCATTTAGCAATGGTTTCATTACATGAGGTTTTGTGCGATTAGAAAGAATAAATCTGACTGCGTCCAGGAAGGATGTAGCGCGGCTATCTGCACATAACTGCGGGGAAATGCAGTGTACTATATCACCTACAGATAGCAGTGGCAACAAGGAGAGAAAAACAACAGGAAGCACATCAGAAAGGTCAAGAATGTTCCCCTGCAGCTAAATGCAGCCGCATGTAAATGCAGCTAATCACAATGTACAACTGCAAGTGATCGCTGTGCTTGGAGTCTTGGGATTTCAAAATAACAAAACATGCTTTTAACAGCGGCAGAACAGCCTCCCGTGCGAAAGGGGTCTTACTGTGATGTGTTAGGGCCGGTTCACACAGGGGCGACATTGCTAGGCGATTTGAACGCGACTTCAAGGCGATTCCAGCATGACGTTGGGCGACTTGCAACGAGACCTAAAGTGACCTCCATGCCAGGCGACTTTGCCTGTGGTCAATCAAAGAAAGGAGGTAGGTAGTTGCCAGGGTAATTTGAGGGGAGTAACTGTTTAAATTATTTTCTTTTTTCTGTAAAGTTGCTTCAATATAGATGGGGATCCGACTTGGAGGCAACTTCCATTGAATTCTATGGGCACAAGTCAGATAGAAGTTGCCTTGAAGTGGTGCAGGAACATTTTCTGGAAGTCTGAGCGACTTCAGTAATGTACATTAAGACAGCTCCCATTCACTTCAAGGGGATTTCTGATATCAGCTTGGGGTGACACAAGTCGGAACGCAAGTCTCCAATGTGTGAACCGGCCCTTACAAAACAAACTTTATTCTAACATCAAAATAATGTTTACATTTTTCGAATCCATGTATATAAAGATACTCTCCAGATAGTATTGAAACGTGTGCCTTAAAGTGGACCTGCACTCAAAAAGAGAACATCTAGAAATTTTAATTGTGTCTAAAGCCGGCCATACATGGATCAAAAATTGGTTGGTTCAGCAAGGACTGGTCAAGATTTGATCCCAGTCGTGGTGGAAGGAATGAAAATCAAATTATTTATGAACTGCTTAAAGCACGCCCTATCTGTCGTCACCGCTTTGTGTATCGAGACCTGTACAGCTAGCCAGCTGAGATCTTCCTGCAATTTTATCCCACTACTTTGTAAGTGCAATACGTTTTTAAGATTAAAGCTTATATCAGTATTACACTATTGTGAGCTTTATTCCCTATATGCTGTGTGGATGGATACCGGTTATTGAATGACTGCGGACGGGGCCAGCCCTACCGTTGGTCCATTGGACCCAGGCAGCACTTTGAGAGGGGCAGCAAACTGAATCACGACCACCTCTTTCTCTTCTAATTCACCCAGCAAATCGACAACCAAGATTTTTTTTTACAGCAGTTCTGTGTTTCATAGCGACGACTGCCCCCCGGGCTGCTCCGCCTGTCTCTGTACTACCCTGGCCCATCCATATACTGCCCTAGCTTGTCTATATACTGCCCTAGCTTGTCTATATACTACCCTAGCCTGTCTATATACTACCCTAGCCTGTCTATATACTACCCCAGCCTGTCTATATACTACCCCAGCCTGCCCTATACTACTCTAGTTTGTCCAGATACTAGCCTAGCCTGCCCCTATACTACCCTAGCCTGTCCCTATACTACCGTAGCCTATCCAGATACTACCCTAGCTTGTCCAGATACTACCCTAGCCTGTCTATACACTGCCCTAACCTGTCCAGATACTACCTAGCCTGCCCCTATACTACCCTAGCCTGCTCCCATACTGCCCTAGCCCACCCCTTGGAATTGAACATAATGGTATGTCATATAATTTTGCATATAGACGAAGGTGCTGTTGCATGTAAATCTGACTTCTTGATAAATACAATTTTAGTTTTAGTTATGATATAAAATAATGGATGTGGGGGCCTTTTGGTGGCCATGGTTTTTTTTGGGGGGGGGGGTGGGCAGCATTCCATTCTTGGACCCAGGCAGCACGATGTCTTGGGCCAGCCCTGACTGCGGATCATCCCATACCACTTCATATATGGAGGGACATTTATCACATCTGCTGGATACAGTCCTTTTTCCCCTGAGGAGCCCTGACTGGGTTAAGTCATAAGCTTGAGATAGCTTTCTTCTGGTAAGCAGTTTACTTATCTGGTGGAGGCACCTTGAGTGAAGAGTGGAGCACTGGGTGTATTTGTATTTACCAGCGTTTTCAACATCTAACATTTACTGGCTGTTCCATTATTTTAGACTGTTTCAATACCACATCCACAGTATCTATATCATCACACTGTGGTTGAGTTACCTGTATACATTGTCATCTATTCCTGCATACTGATTACTCCTATATGGACAAATCCATGTTGCTACCTATTACCCCTAATATGGTGTTCCCATAATTTTATTCCATATGGACACTTTTATACTACATCCATGAATTACCTTCAAGGCAGTGTTCTTATATGTTTTTGCATCTCCTTTTTTAGTTTTTAATGCAGCCATTAGCCTTTGGAATTGCCTGAAGGTAGCAAGAGAAGGAGATAGGCGGACAGGTTGAGGTATAGAGTTCCAGAGGATGGGAGAGGAGACAAACATGGATGGAGGAGACGAGGGAGCTTGAGAATAAAGAGGTCTTGAAAGGAACGGAGAGGAGGGTTTGGGTGATATTTGGAGACAAGCAGTGGGGGCTCGCCCATAAGGACTGCTGGGGCAGTGCCCCACCAAAAAAATAAGTAAGAAATAAAAATAAAAATGAACTATTAACCAACAGCAGCACAGCTAGAGAGAAACTCCAAAGAAAAAAAAATCTTTGGAATTTCTCTCTAGCTGTGCTTCTGTTGCTAATTGCTGGTATAGACAGATTAGATAAGAAAGAGAAGTGTAATCTACCTAGCAACAGGGCAGACATCCCAAATCTCATTAAAAAACCCTATCTAGAACACAGTAAAATGAATTTTCCACCCTCATTGGCTGCTTTCCAACATTCCATTCTAAGAATAACTGAGTTCTGGGGTGTTAGAATCTACAGACCTTAAACTGCCTAGTTCATTTGGTCTCTGCCTGGGGGGGAGCCAAGATTTTCTCTGCCTGCAGTTACACATTCTGCCCAGCTGCCCAGCCATGCCCCCCCACCACAAGTCGTAGTCCGACACTTAGTCTCTACCTCCAGCAGTGTTTCCCCTCTGCACCAGGGACCCTTCCCCCACCCACCATCCTGTACAAAGCAGAGAAGGAGGACATGAGAGATCGCTCAATGGAGGAGAGGAAAGGGAGCAGCAGATCTCTTGCCTGGATGGATCATCATGGGTAACTACAGCTTGAGGAATGAGAAGCTCAGAGGGACAATCTGATCCAAGCAGAGCTGTGTCTGCAAGGTAAGATCTCTGAGCACACGACAGGGAGCTCCCAGCAATACACAGGCAGTGATTAGTCTGCATCCATAGATAACAGATAAGGCTGAACAGGTCCCTTCCAAAGCTCAGCAGTAGGATAAGAACTCTGAGTCGGCATGTAAGTCACAGGGAGTTCTCAGGGATACACAGGCAGTAATCTGCAATTAGTCTTCTGACATTGGGAACGACAGAGCTCAGCAGCACCGCACACCCTCTTCATACTTTACTGTTTAACAGGCAGCTTCAACCAACACAGCAACTCCACTCCTGGTGACTTCTTCATCCCTGCATTCAGTGCATTGTTGGTAATGATTCATGACTTACAATGCAGGGACGAGAAGTCACCAGGAGTGGAGTGGTTGTTGTGTTGGTTGAAGCTGCCGGTTTTCATGGAGCATTGCTCAGCCTCTGTGTATCTCGGCATCAAACAGAACAAGAGGAATGTCTACTCATGACAATTCCTCTACAATAACTGCTTTCCAATGAATGCCATCTTAAAGCACCTGATTTTATAATTACATTTTGAACTTTTTTTGACAGATAATGCGGATGTATGTTAGTGAAGCTGGTCAGTTACAAAAACCAGGGACATTTCTATGGCTCACCTTGTGTCAGGGGTTAGTGGAGGATTTCCAGCGTTCCTACTATAAAATAAGGAATTAGGATGGAGCTTGATGGCACAGCACATACATGAAAACCCACATAATGCCAGTCTGTGCTCGATTCCTGTGCAGACCTCACAGCTCATGTAGTTCTTTACCTTTGGGATTTAATGGATGAATGAGCCAGCAATATTTTATTGAGAATTAGGACTGACAGCTGAGTTATACTACTGTACATTGAGCGGGTGGAGTCTATAAGGGGTGTGGCTTCTAAGAAGTGGGAGGGACCAAAAGGAAGGGCGGGGTCTAGCGCCCCACCATCTTAAAACTTCACCAGCCGCCACTGGAGACAAGATTGGTGATGTAGCCCGGGGCAGAGTTGTGAATGGCCTTGTATGTTGTGGTTAGTATTTTGAATTTAATTCACTATGGGATTGGGAGCCAATGTAGGGATTGGCGGAGAGGGGTAGCAGACACTGAGCAGTTGGTAAGGTGGAAAATTCTGGCAGCAGCATTCATGATAGACTGAAGGGGGGACAGCCTATGAGAAGGGAGTTGGAATAGTCAAGGCGAGAGATAACAAGGGAGTGAATGATGAGCTTGGTGGTTTCATTTGTTAAAAGGGGTGTATTTTAGAGATGATACAGAGGTGAAGTCTACAAACTAAGCAGACCCCTGATGTCTCACTTTTATGACCGAGAAAGGGACTGAGGACATGGATTTCCCCGTTCCTTGAACATCAGTCTCAGCTGCACTGGACAGTGAACAAATGGGAAGTACACTTTGCTAATTGGCTTCATGTTCATTCACAAACTGAAGCATAGTAAACGGTCTATTATGCTTTAGTTAAGAATGAACACAGGAGGCAAACATGTCCCTTATCCCAAAACCCGATAAGGACCATACTCAACCCCAAAACTATAGACCGATATCGGTACTAAATAACGACATAAAGATATTTGGTAAACTCCTAGCCAATAGATTAGCATCTGTTATCACTTCGGTAGTAAACCCAGACCAAACTGGTTTCATACCAAGTAGACAGTTAACAGATAACATCAGATTAGTCTCTAATATTATCCAAGATGCCAACCTGAAATATAAATCTACTTACCTCCTTAGTCTCGATATACACAAAGCATTCGATAGTGTCAATTGGTCATATTTACTAAAGCTTCTCCCTAAATTCGGTATCCCTGATAAATTTATACATGGTTTTGCTGCTCTATACCACTCCCCACAGACACGAGTTAAAATCCCAGGATGTAACTCCAAATTCTTCCCGGTAGGACGTGGAACAAGGCAGGGCTGCCCCCTTTCTCCCCTACTTTTTGCCCTTGCGCTAGAACCATTAGCCATTGCTATAAGAAACAATAATAATATCCAAGGCTACAAGGTAGGATCCACAGAATTTAAAATATCCATGTATGCGGATGATGTCCTTTTATTTCTAACAATCCCAATAAACTCTATTTCAGCTCTTCAATCAGAGCTTAAAATATTCCACGATCTCTCAGGCCTAGGAGTAAATCTCAACAAATGCTCAATTATGGGGATAAATACAGAACCAAACTTAATA
This sequence comes from Glandirana rugosa, assembly GCA_018402905.1. Taxonomy (NCBI): domain Eukaryota; kingdom Metazoa; phylum Chordata; class Amphibia; order Anura; family Ranidae; genus Glandirana; species Glandirana rugosa. Next base: position 295,287 of record BLSH010109597.1, read on the forward strand.
TCCGAAATTAAAAGTTTCAACCTGAAATGGAGCCCAGATGGGTTTAGATACTTGGGCATTAACATTACTCCCTCCTATAATACTCTAGCCTTTAATAACTACAACCCCCTTTTCAACAAGATTTCAAACATAATCAAATCCTGGTCATCTTTCCATATATCATTCTTAGGTAGGTTGTGTGCTATAAAGATGATCATCCTCCCCAAGTTATTATTTATTTTCCGCGCCCTCCCTGCCGCAATACCAAAAGGAAAAATAACGCAAATACAAAGACTTATAAATAGCTTTATTTGGTCTAACAAAAAACCAAGATGTAGCAATGAAGTCTTATTTAGACCACAAACTCATGGCGGTTATGGCCTTCCTGATTTGTGGCACTACTATCTTTCAGCCAAATTCGCACAAATTATACAATGGTATGCTATAACTGAACAGATCCCCTGGATAAAATTTGAACGAATAACTGTGCATCCATACTATCTAGAAGGTCTGATGTGGTCCCCGGCAGTTCGACACAACATACTTGCTAAACATAATAAAATTGTCACCCATTCACTACAACTATGGTCCAAATATGGTCATAACCTGTGTCCCCCATCTAACCCACGTTTATTAGCCTCCTTCCTAGGGGATCCTCGCTTACCACAAGCACTTGAAAACCCCTCATCGTTCCAAATCTGGATTGATTTAAAACTTACTAACTTACATGCCCTATCCACACAATCAATTTTCAACACTTTTGATACCCTACAAAACAAATTCAAAATACACCAATCTGAAATTCACAACTATCTTATTATTAAAAACTTCTACTCTAATTACTATGCCCTTACAACACCACCCATAGGAAACATTATGGAGAATTTATGCATAACATCCCCAAGACAAAAAGGTCAGATCTCAACTTTATATAATCACTTTAAAGTTCTGGCCACATTCTCTAAGGCCAAATACATGGACCATTGGGAGACAGACCTTGACTGCACTTTCTCACTCAAAGAGTGGTCGATCATGATCTCTAATCTAAACAAATGCTCACGCTCATCTTCTTTCAAAGAAACTCCACTTAAAGTATTCACTAGATGGTATATGACTCCATCCAAAATCCACATATTCTACCCAAACATCTCCCCCTGCTGTTTTAGAGGCTGCTTAGATCATGGCACAATCCTACACATATTTTGGGATTGCAAATTGCTGAAACCTATTTGGACGTCAGTAAATCGCATTATTGATAGAATAGCCAATAAACATACTATCTTAAAACCACAATGCTGCCTCTTATTCTGCACATTTCCTGACCTTGACAAATCCCAGAATAATCTAGCTCATACTCTCTGTAGCGCTACACTATGGATGATAGCTTTCAACTGGAAATCACCCACACTCATTTGGCAACAAATTATAAACAGAATGTACATGATTAAGTCTACAGAAAACATTTACCATATCTTAAAGGACTCTGTGCATATTTTTAAGAAAAAATGGGATCTATGGGACCGCATTAATATGTAATTGAGCAAATTTCCACTTTGATTTGTATACTGCATTTATATATCTCTGACATTTTACTGTACCCATATCAATATTGTACCACCCTTTGTTACTAAATATATACAATATGCCTTTGGTTAATCTTTGTATACAACCTTCCAATAAAAACGTTTGTAAACAAAAAAGAATGAACACAGGAGCGATCAGTTCAGATCACTTCCTGTGTTCCTTCAGAAAAGTAAGGGGCCGATGAATGAAATATTTACTGGCCCCTTCCTCTGCTCTTCATCCTGAAACATCCCCCACTGCAGCCGGCAGGGGAGGAAAGGAGGGAAGTTGGGAGCACTGCGAGTGGGGGAGAGACAGGGGGCACCAGGAAGCAGGGGGAATCAGCACACCATTGGGTGATTAGGGTCTGCCCAGGCACAGTCGGCACACCCTCTGCGCACACCTATATCTTGCCGAAAGTCTCAATACACAGGAGCATTATAATTTTCAGAAAAGCTCCAACTTTTAATTGTTTAAAAGCCAAGGGCGATTCTCCCATCAACACAGGTTGGAGTGGTTGAAGGAAATAAAATTGGTTAATTAAGGGCCTGCTTTAGAATTACCTAGCAATGTATGCACTTGGTATGAAAATATATTTATAATGCTAGCTCCACTTTAATCTTCCCACAACATTCTTCTAAACTCTAACCCTAGATTAACCCCCCAATAGTTAGATCATCCCACTGATAACAAACCCAAACTAATCCCCAACACTACTATAATCCTTTCTGCACTTTGCTGCCCCAAAATATAATATTCGGAGCTGGCAATTACCCATCCATCTTCCAGTAAAGTGCACTTTCACTTTTATGACCACTTAGCTCGGCAGTCCTGTCCACCCCGCAGTCCCAGCAGTTATTTGGAGGAAATCCAGAGAGAGTAGAGCACTAAGTTCTTCTCTTTGATGAGTTGGCTTTCCCTAACCTCCCTGGGTGTCTGTTCTTTATATTCTCTCCGTCCTTTCACCCCCCGGCCTATAAATTATTGTACTCTGTATAGATTAGCTCACTTACAAGAAAATCTGTATACCCATCTGCTATATTATATTATTGTGTGCTGGACATTGCCATATGGATTTGAGAGTTTTTTGTCCTTGAGATATTTTCCCTAGTATCTATTAAAGGGTAAATGTTTATACACTGTTAGGAAGGCCCTGCTCCTGAGAGCTTACAATCTAACACTCTTTTATTAAATTGTATTGTTGCTGTATTATTTCACTTTATATTGTAAAGCATAAAATGTTGGTGCTATATAAATCCTGTAAAATAATGATTAGATCTTTGGATAATGCAATTACTTAAATACCAATTTATTTCCACATCCTGTTTGCTGGGTTTGGGGCTGCCCATCTTTTTTTTCTTTTTGAGTATAATTTTTTTTTTCTTTCACATATACAAGCAAAACACAAATACATGTACAGGACAAAAAATAAATTCAAATATAATTATTTTAAATAGATACATTTAACAACAACAATAATGTGTTCTGGTATATAGCAGTCATCGCTGGGAAATGTTTAAGATTACCGAACAATCAGTAATTCAATTAAGGTCTGCACCATAGACCCATCATAGTGCAGTAACACTTTCGACTGAATCAAAAAGAACATCCACACTAGTGGATACTATATATGGGGAGGATATCCAAGAAGATCAGATCTTTTCAAATGTATTCAGACAACATCTGGGCTTATAAATACCCTAGATTACCAAAGGTATTGGAACTCCTGCCTTTACACGCACATAAACTTTAATGGCATCCCAGTCTTAGTCCGTAGGGCTCAATATTGAGTTGGTCCATCCTTTGCAGCTATAACCGCTTCAACTCTTCTGGGAAGGCTGTCGACAAGGTTTAGGAGTGTCTATGGGAATGTTTGACCATTCTTCCAGAAGTGCATTTGTGAGGTCAGGCACTGATGTTGGACGAGAAGGCCTGGCTCGCAGTCTCCGCTCTAATTCATCCCAAAGGTGTTCTATAGGGTTGAGATCAGGACTGGGGTGGAGTAACTTGAATGGCCTGCACACTCATTTATGTCTTTATGGACCTTGCTTTGTGCACTGGTCCAAATCATTTGGTGGAGGGGGGGATTATGGTGTGGGGTTGTTTTCCAAGGGTTGAGCTTGGCCCCTTAGTTCCAGTGAAGGGAACTCTTAAGGCGTCAGCATACCAAGACATTTTGGACAAATTCAAGGAACTTTACTGACCTGCACAGAGTCCTGACCTTAACCTGATAGAACACCTTTGGGATGAAATACAGCGGAGACTGTGAGCCAGGCCGTCTCGTCCACATCAGTGCCTCACCTTACAAATGCGCTTCTGGAAGAGTGGTCAAACATTCCCATAGACACACTCCTAAACCTTGTGGACAGCCTTCCCAGAAGAGTTTAAGTCATTATAGCTGCAAAGGGTGGGCCAACTCCATATTGAACCCTGTGGACTAAGACGCCATTAAAGTTCATGTGCGTGTTAAGGCAAGCATCCCAATACTTTTGGTAATATAGTGTAAGTCACTCTGTATCCAGCACAGCATTTACCACCGTGCACCACTGAACACAAATTGGTGGGTTAGAAGATGGCCAATGTTGAGAAATGAACTTACGGGAAAGAAATAACAAATGGGTAGATAAAAGTTTCTGAGAAAATAATGACCAGGCCTCTGGAAATATTCCCAACAGGGCAAGTTTAGAATCAGGAGTCAATGGGATTGAACAAAGTTCAGATAAAATTTTAAATATCTTTCCAATACCAAAATAGTTTAGGACAATTCCATAACATATTAATTAACGTGCCCATATGCAACTACCTTCAAGTGATTGATCTTTTTGGGATGAATTGAAATGCCCATTGTGAGCCAGGTCCTCTCATCCAAAACGGCACAAAAGCTTTGCGGGCAACACCACCAGTGCACCCTCAAATAACCCTGCCAACTCTGTTTGCAGCCCTTGTCAGGCTAATTCTTTGGGGTGGGGGTATGTATGTGTGTGTGTGTGTGTGTGTATATGTATGTATGTATGTATATATATATATATATATATATATATATATATAGTCAGGTCCATAAATATTGGGACATCGACACAATTCTAATCTTTGTCTCTATACACCACCACAATGGATTTGAAATGAAACAAACAAGATGTGCTTTAACTGCAGACTTTCAACTTTAATTTGAGGGTATTAACATCCAAATCAGGTGAATGGTGTTTACAACAGTTTGTATATGTGCCTCCCACTTTTTAAGGGACCAAAAGTAATGGGACAGATTAACAATCATAAATCAAACTTTCACTTTTTAATACTTTGTTGCAAATCCTTTGCAGTCAATTACAGCCTGAAGTCTGGAACACATAGACATCACCAGACGCTGGGTTTCATCCCTGGTGATGCTCTGCCAGGCCTCTACTGCAACTGTCTTCAGTTCTTGCTTGTTCTTGCTTGTTCTTGCTTGTTCTTGGGGCATTTTTCTTTCAGTTTTGTCTTCAGCAAGTGAAATGCATGCTCAATTGGATTCAGGTCAGGTGATTGTCTTGGCCATTGCATAACATTCCACTTCTTACCCTTAAAGAACTCTTTGGTTGCTTTCGCAGTATGCTTCGGGTCATTGTCCATCTGCACTGTGAAGCGCCGTCCAATGAGTTCTGAAGCATTTGGCTGAATATGAGCAGATAATATTGCCAGAAACACTTCAGAATTCATCCTGCTGCTTTTGTCAGCAATCACATCATCAATAAATACAAGAGAAACAGTTCCATTGACAGCCATACATGCCCACGCCATGACACTACCACCACCATGCTTTACTGATGAGGTGGTATGCTTTGGATCATGAGCAGTTCCTTTCCTTCTCCATATTCTTCTCTTCCCATCACTCTGCTACAAGTTGATCTTGGTCTCATCTGTCCATTGGATGTTGTTTCAGAACTGTGAAGGCTTTTTTAGATGTTGTTTGGCAAACTCTAATCTGGCCTTCCTGTTTTTGAGGCTCACCAATGGTTTACATCTTGTGATGAACCCTCACTCTGGTGAAGTCTTCTCTTGATTGTTGACTTTGACACACATACACCTACCTCCTGGAGAGTGTTCTTGATCAGGCCAACTGTTGTGAAGGGTGTTTTCTTCACCAGGGAAAGAATTATTTGGTCATCCACCACAGTTGTTTTCCGTGGTCTTCAGGGTCTTTTGGTGCTGCTGAGCTCACCGGTGCATTCTTTGTTTTTAAGGATGTTCCAAACAGTTGATTTGGCCACACCTAATGTTTTTGCTTTTTTTTTTTTTTTTTCAGCCTAATGATGGCTTGCTTCACTGATAGGGACAGCTCTTTGGATCTTATATTGAGAGTTGACAGCAACAGATTCCAAATGCAAATAGCACATTTGAAATTAACTCTGGACCTTTTATCTGCTCCTTGTAAATGGGATAATGAGGGAATAACACACACCTGGCCATGGAACAGCTGAGCAGCCAATTGTCCCATTACTTTTGGTCCCTTAAAAAGTGGGAGGCACATATACAAACTGTTGTAATTCCTACACCGTTCAACTGATTTAGATGTAAATACCCTCAAATTATAGCTGAAAGTCTGCAGTTAAAGCACATCGTGTTTATTTCATTTCAAATACATTGTGGTGGTGTATAGAGCCAAAAAGATTTGAATTGTGTCGATATACCAATATTTATGGACCTGACTGTAAATATTTTAAAAATGTTATTGTGAAGAAAGCCTAAGGAGTTCTTTTGACATACAACATTTACAAATCTGAATCACTGAAGCTAGCTGCAATTATTAGATGTAGTAGAAAGTAGTTTCTGTAGAAATATTTTGGAATTGGGAATTTTGGTGAAAAAAAGCCTGCTATACTGTTGCCATCATAGGCATGACACAATATTGTGATAATATAATTTATAGTATAAGTGTTAAGGCTCAATTTACTTTAGTTTTAAGATTATATTTTTATTTATTGATCATTTAGGTTTAGTGGTAATATTAAGTAGTACTGAGCTGAGCAGTTTGAGAAGGGTTCCTTTGGCCGGGGCAATGATTTAATTAATGCCTAAAGTGAAATATTAAATATGCAAACCTCCATTAAATAACATGTCTGGGGGGATGCCGTGACTTTGCCTGTGACAACCTACTATATCAAAATTGACATTTGCAACAAAAACAACCCATGTATTTAACTTGGCAGAAAATAGACAGGGATTACATTCATTAACCCAGATGAGGGTCTGGTATAGATGTTAAGGAGACCCCCTCAGATAAAAAAAAATGGCAAGGGGTTTCCCTCAGTTCATACCAGGTCCTTCAGGTCTAATATGACTCTTAATTAGTGTTGAGCGAACCCGGACTGTAAAGTTCTGGTCCGTAACGAACTTTGGGGTGTCCGGGACCTGGACCCGAACCCGGACTTTTCAAAAAAAGTCCGGGTTCGGGTCCGGGGTTCTGGTAATTTTACTAAAAGTTCTGAAAATTGCTGTAAAAAAGTCCAGGAAAGTCCTAGAGGTCTGCAAAAGGAAGGAAATGGGGGTAAGTGGGACAAGTGTCCTACAAAGAAATGGGGACAGGGAAATAACTAAAAGCATTTTTAAAAAAATAATTTCATAAAAAAATCAAAATTGGAGGTGGATGTGGACCATCTTCAAACCGTGTCTGAAAAGTATTAATTAATGGTAGAAGCCATATCACTGTTCTAAAATCATCTTCAAACTGTGTCAAAAAAGTATAAATAAGCCGGGAGAACCCATATCACTGTTCTGGAAGCATACTACTGTTCTGCAAACATCTGGAAACTGTGTGTAACACTTTAACTAAAACCGGGACAAATCATACTACTGTTCTGCAAACATCTGGAAACTGTGTGTAACACTTTAACTAAAACCGGGACAAAGCATACTACTGTACTGCAAACATCTGGAAACTGCGCGTAACACTTTAACTAAAACCGGGACAAACCATACTACTGTTCTGCAAACATCTGGAAACTGTTTGCAGAACAGTAGTATGGTTTGTCCCGGTTTTAGTTAAAGTGTTACACACAGTTTCCAGATGTTTGCAGAACAGTAGTATGGTTTGTCCCGGTTTTAGTTAAAGTGTTACACACAGTTTCCAGATGCTTTAAGAACAGTGATATGGGTTCTCCCGGCTTATTTATACTTTTTTGACACAGTTTGAAGATGATTTTAGAACAGTGATATGGCTTCTACCGTTAATTAATACTTTTCAGACACAGTTTGAAGATGGTCCACATCCACCTCCATTTTTGATTTTTTATGAAATTATTTTTTTTAAAAATGCTTTTAGTTATTTCCCTGTCCCCATTTCTTTGTAGGGCACTTGTCCCATCCTTACCCCCCTTTCCTTCCTTTTGCAGACCTCTAGGACTTTCCAGGACTTTTTTACAGCCATTTTTGTGCCTAAAAGTTCGGGTCCCAATTGATTTCAATGGGGTTCGGGGTCCCGAAGTTCGGCCGAACCAGCAGAACCCGGACTTCCAGAAGTTCGCTCAACTCTACTTTTAATGGCAACCTCATGCAAAAAAAAAAAGTGTGAGGTTCCCCACAACTTCTGTACCACAACTTAGGGCTCTGGTATAGATTATAAGGGGCAACCCTGTGCAAAAATAAAGAGAAAAAAAGTTTGGTCTACCCCAGAAATCGATACCAGACCCTTATTCAAGCATGCAGCCTTGCAGGCCAGGAAGGGAGGAGGACATCCCTTCCTGGCATGTGCCCCACTCTTGAACCATACCAGGCCACATGCCCTTTAACATGAGGGGGTGTACTGCCAGGGGGGACCCCCTGGCAAAGCACCTTGTCCCTTTGATGACTAGAACAAGGGTCTCTTTTCTACAACCTTGGCCCAGTGGTTGTGGGGGTCTGCGGGAAGGGGGCTTATTAGAATCTGAAGCAAATACCTACTACCCCCCCCCCCCCATGTAAATGAGTACAAAAATACACATACTTTTTGACAAATCTTTTAATAATCATTTTAAAAAGTCCCAACAATGTATATAGATCATCAATCACTTTGTCCCGAGATGTAGAGCTACATTAATCATGATGCTCGCTGCCTGCTGCCCAATGACCTGCTAAAAGAAAAAAACACCACCCGCCGGCATACTTCTGGTCCCATTCCTTCACTCCCATCTAATGGCAGGTCCGGTGAATTACAGCTCATACATTATATACAAAGCTGTCAATGATGTCACTGATATTTATTTATTTCAGGTACTTATATAGCGCCTCAATTTACGCAGTGCTTTATCTACATTGTATAGAGGTATTGAGGTGGGATTGGCGCTGCTCTATTTTTAATTGATGTAAGTGACAACTATTATAGTATAGATTTATCAGCCTGCGGGTGAATATGGTAAATGTCACCACGCTTTTAGTATAGATCCACGTTTTGCCCTTATGGTGTAAAATGCATTGTGTACTTAAACCAATGGTATGCAAAAAATGCAATAAAAAAGTGCTGTGTGCCAATGTGCTGAGATCGAAGACTCTGTATATGGGACGTGGTATATAAAGCTCTATTCTTCCTATAGCTTTCTATTATATATCCAGGAAGGTGTTAACAGTTTGTAACGTAAAAAACGTATGGTAACCAAATTCATGTGTTACGTAAAATGTGGTATTCCCGTTTTGCACCTAGATATGATTTTCGCACCACTGTAAATGGTATAAGTGGGCGTCCGACTATTTAGATATGATATTATCAACAGTGAATGTAGTTAATTTTTATCTCGTCGCGGTTAGGGTGGAGTTATGGAGATATGTTACATCTATTTCGTGACGCATTTAACTCCGCGATATATTCATGGACTTTATTTATTTATAGTCACTGTAGTAACTGTCGAAACATATATTACATACTCGACATTAAGTGGCCTGGACGGTAATCTACCCTCACTTCCT
>BLSH010109597.1:310532-337533 GCA_018402905.1 Glandirana rugosa
TTAAGATTATAAAAACCGAGATATGTGGTGGTGTTACCTAAACTTTACTTTGCTTGTTCTAAACGAAATTGACGTCTGAAAGTCGAAATTAAACTCCCATAAATGTAGGTTTAGTCCACTTGCCACAGCCTTAATGTTGTCAAACATATACACCGAGGGTGAAAAATTCCCTGGTTTTCCATTACCCTGTTAACCGACGAGTCGACAAGGTACTGGTCCACACACAATAAGGGAGTAATAGGATAAATGTTCCTCGTCTATTTTCCAGGTCTCAAGTAAAGTTCACACGATAAACGTAAACCTTAGACAACGACAGTTGAGAGTTATACTCTAGGTTTCTCGAATTCTTCGGTCATCCACCACAGTTGTTTTCCGTGGTCTTCCGGGTCTTTTGGTGTTGCTGAGCTCACTGGTGCATTCTTTCTTTTTAAGGATGTTCCAAACAGTTGATTGGGCCACACCTAATGTTTTTGCTTTCTCTCTGATGGGTTTTTGTTTTTTCAGCCTAATGATGGCTTGCTTCACCGATAGTGACAGCTCTTTGGATCTCATATTGAGAGTTGACAGCAACAGATTCCAAATGCAAATAGCACACTTGAAATGAACTCTGGACCTTTTATCTGCTCCTTGTAAATAGGATAATGAGGGAATAACACACACCTGGTCATGGAACAGCTGAGCAGCCAATTGTCCCATTACCTTTTGGTCCCTTAAAAAGTGGGAGCCACATATACAAACTGTTGTAATTCCGACACCGTTCACCTGATTTGGATGTAAATACCCTCAAATTAAAGCTGAAAGTCTGCAGTTAAAGCAAATCTTGTTCGTTTCATTTCAAATCCATTGTGGTGGTGTATAGAGCCAAAAATATTAGAATTGTTGATGTCCCAATATTTATGGACGTGTGTGTGTGTGTGTATATATACGCACACACATACACACACACAATATATGGCACCACTGCAATTAGACAATTGTGTGCTCTCAACCTTGTGATAATCGCCTAGGGAAGGTCCTTTTCTGTTCCACAATGACTGTACCCCTGTGTACATAAAGACGCAGTTTGGTGTGGAGGAACTTGAGTGGTCTCCACAGAGCTCTGACCTCAACCCTTTTTGGGATGAATTGAAATGCCAATTGTGAACAAGGTCATCTCATCCAACATCACTACCTGACCTCACAAATGCTCGTTTGGCTGAAAGGGCACAGATTCGCACACACTCCAAACTATTGTTGAAAGTCTTGTGTGAAGGATGTCCTTGCCACCATAGGTGGGAGTGCACACTTTCCATTGACCACTAAGGTGGTCAATGGAAAAGTCCTGAGGTGGTCAATGGAGCAAAGTCCAGACCTTGCTGAGTCTAGTTGAGCTCCAGCGATCAAACTGCACCAAGGATGGTTTGGTTACTTTTGAATGTACTTAGTAGCATCAAAAGTGCCTGCTCTTAGGCATTTGTATTTTCATATTTCGTATTCTTAGAAATTCTACATTATTAGCTTGTTGAACTGTAAGTGATATATATTTTTTTTTTCCAGGAAGTTACTTTGGTTGCCCCTGAATCTCCTACTGAGCAAGCCAGGCGGATTTTCCAAACATATGATCCAGAAGGTATTTTTTTTTTTTTTTTTTTTATTTAATTGTTTTTTGAGGTGTGATTACAAAAAATACATAGTTACTACATTCTGGTGGCCTCTGAGTATCCTTGTTGCTTTCAGGATGTGTAATAGGTGTACCAAAAACCAATAAATCTGATATGGGCGGATGATGACTTAAGTAGATATAAAACACCTACATGTAATTCTAAGGCTCCTTTCACATTGGACCAACTCCGGAAGCATATCCTCCTGCTCAGCGGGGAATCTCTCTGCTGATCCCCCACTGAGCAGGTGAATGACCGATCTGTGTCTGCTCCTCGGAAAGAGGGCAAGATAAGAACCAAGCCTTTCACTGTTATATAGCGGTGTCCACATCACATGTATAATTCATTGTCAATAGTTATAGGTATATCGCCTGGGCTAGCGGTTTCGATTCGGGACTTTAATGGACATTTCTGGACACAGTGAGCAAAGTTGAAACAACCAATAAGCGTAAAATATTAATTTATTGAATTCACATATTTTTCAAATCCAGTACATATATAAATTGGAACGATACATTGGAACTTTATGCATGAAGTGAAGGAGATAGTACCGACGTTTCGCAGGTTAATGCTTCTTCTTAAGGTAACTCCTTACTTTTAAGCTCTAGTGCAGACAAAAATATTTGTTACTATCCATAAATAACACAGTCCAAATGATATATTTGTCATCAAGTTACATTAAATATAAATCATAATAATGCTCACCCATGTCATAAATCAACATATTAACAATCATCCAGTTCCCCTCACCCAGCAATGCTTCGTCTGCCGTTCAGGAAGAGAGGCAACAGCGCTAGAGTTGTACGCCAGGTCCAGTGGGCACTGGACCAGAGGCTGAGCACAGGGGTAGATGTCAAATGTGTCTACACTCCCAGCTGGGATGGGATGACACCTGAAGCGTCCCGACAGCAGTTCTCCCCCAAAAAAATCCTCCTCGCTCCTCAGACACAGCCCGCTGTTCTCTATGTGGCGTTCAGATAGAAACGGACAGCATCGGATGTTGGCAGGTGACAGCCTTAGAGAGCAATGGAGGTTCTGATTGGGTCAGCTTAAAAAATGGACAGTCAGACCTGATCGGAATGTCTGTGTGAAATGGGTCGAATACTTGTATATTCAGAATAACCTCATCATATTCTGCTGTTCCTTCCATGCTTCACACCTTGGCTAGGTCACTTAATTTACCACACTGTATGGCTAGGACTGCGCTAAAGAAAAGTCAGCTCAGGGAACTGGCTACGCTATTTGGCAGGGGCGATGTTATCTTAAAGAATCTGAATAGATATGCAAATCATTTGGCATGTAATAAATGTATTTACATGTGCTATGCTTTAAAACACATGACACCACTATATGCTGTACATCTGCAGAGCCCCATATCCAGTTTTGACATCTAGAATTTCATAGCAATCTTGTAAGTGACAGTCTCCTGCCACATTGTATAGTTGATGGGGGACACCACTGTTCGCAACCTCCAGTTCTGCAGCATCCTCTGCCCCCTCTGCTTACTAGATTTTAAAGGAGCCCTCCCCATTGGTGAAATATACCTAATGCTTGGCCCTCTAGTACACTGTCCCCACAACTCCTGCTCCAGGTTACTAAAATATACTTGGTTGAGATTACTGTGCAATGCAATAGACCCTAATTCACATTTGATTTGTAGTACACTAGGCTTATAGATGGTGAATGTAAAGACAGATGTAGCAAATAATGCTAACTTTATTCCACACACATTTAATGATTTTCAATGAATGAATACATAGGTGGTTGGGCATTTTATATTTTCCCATAATTTTACTTTAAGGTATATATAAAGCCAGGTTGTTCCATTTTGAGAAAGAGGAGGGAATAGTGAAAACCCTTGTTAAGCGCCCTTTTGGGGAGAATTCCCTTTCACTCCTGTAGACACAACAGGAAGCGAGGGGAAATATCTATAAGGGAAATTGCCTTAGTTGGCACCAGAATAAGTGTCCCCATTAATTCCTGCCCTAGTGACAATTCATAATTTGCGATTTTAAGAAATGAATCACACATTTTAATGGCAGCTCAGTGCTTAATTGCTACCAAGTGTAAGCAAACTTCTCAACTGACAACCTACTCAAAGGCAGTAAAAATGCCTGTCTCATGGAGCAATTTACAGTTATACTCACCTGATACAATAAAGCCTGGGATCACTGGCATACTTGTATCCAATTTTCCAAGCACACCAAATCAGTTCCAATCGGTTGACCTGCCCTATTCCTAAACCCTCCTTCTGACCCAGTCTGTATTTCCCTTATTTTATCCTCTGCTCTCTTGATCGGTCTTAAAGAGCAACATCACTCCCCCCTTTTAATTTTTTCTTTGCCCTTCCTAAATTGACAGTTGAGTTCTTAAAAAAACATACTAAGCAGCCCAGCGAAACCAGAGTTTTCTAGCGTAAACCACCATCAACTCTTTACCAGGTTCTTTGAGCCCAGGCTCCTGATGTTGTGTGACGGCATATGCTAAATGCAGCGAAAATTGCCCAGTGTTTTCGCAGTGCAGCAGGAGACTTTGGGGACTGGCAGGAATTTTAATTGGTAAAGCCGGCCATAGATGGTTAGAATCTAGGCCGGTTCAGCAGGGACCGGCCTGGGATTCAAACCATCTATGGGCAGGCTGATTGTACACAAGTTGAGCCACATATCATAAGGAAATGGAAATGATTCCGGATGGCTGCACTTCCAAAAAATCATTTTATTGAAGCTTCATATGACAAGTGGTTGACAGATGGAGCAGAGGACCAAGAGGTAGATGCGTTTCGCGCAAATGTTAGTGCTTAGTCATTACCTCCACATATCATCTTGGGTACAACCAGCATGTCTGATTCCCTGCATGCGATTATTGCTGATGGCTATAGCTGCTAGCATTGATCATTGTGTTCCCCCGGTAGGGAGGCCTCCCCGTGCTGCCCCCTCCCCACTGGGATAACACAGTAGCTCCACTGGAGGGATTCCCCCATCAACACGGACTGGTTGCAGGAATGAAAAATGCATGATCTATGGCCTGCCTAAAGTTAAAGGATTGTAGTCATTATTTTTCTCCTTGGACTGGATTGTGGAGTGGACAGGACTATTGAGCCAGCAATCCATGGGGTGCATAGGGTGAAAATTCAAATTTCTGTGTTTTTAAAAAGTACACAGACATAGGCAGCAGTAAAAGCATTTAAAGGGGCTTTAGATACACTTTAAAATTATGCCAATCTTTTTTGGGTATGCTTTCTCATTGCCAAAAATTGGGACATTTTCTTGGGCAAAAAAAAAAAGGTGCTTCAATACAGAGACTGTTCCGGCAACTGAAAGGCAGCTGCAAGTGATACAATGACGCTCATACATGCCATCACCTCCAACGGGAATAATAGATAATTAAAGTAATGCTACTTAGAAAGTTATCAGATCAAAGTCTTTTATTTCTCTCCATAAACTGTAACCGGAGTCATATCCAATTATTATTATAAGCTCAGCTGACACTCAATCGAATATTCATTCTTTGTGACACCACTGTGGTCAGCCAGGAATTAAAATATTCTTTAAATAACAAATTGAAATGGAATTAGGGGCAATGCCTGAGCAGATATAACACACAGATCACTAACAATGAGCTGAAAGGATGTAAGACGCCTGATTTTTATCTGACTTGCTATGAGAGAAGCTGAATGTGCAGATGGGAATCCCAGCTGCTGGCTGAATTAACTTTTATGTTAATTGACAGAAGAAACTTGATCAAGCCGTACAGAGAGCCTTATGTGGCCTTCGCCTTATTAGGAGCCCAGTAAATAATCTAGCAGATATTTTCACAGCGTTGAGTTGGAGGATCATATGTGGGACTCTGGAACTGTGCTGACTTTATATTGTACAAATAAGCATTGAACTGTAAAAATCGTATACATAAATGATACATCCAGTTCCATCCGGTCTGCCTGTGTCCATTCTTTTAATTGGTCTACAATGTTTGAGAACCACCACAAACTTCTGCAGGTTAATAGGAATTTTAAATGGAATTTCTATTAAATAAACCATTTTATTATCTGCTTTGTAAGTCATGTTTCCCTTGTGACTCTGCTAGTAAATTTTCAGCCCCGTGGTTTTAGGTTTCTCTTTGGATTCTTAAAGCTGAACTCCATGAAGATGACTAAATACACAGTTGAAATATATTCAGCATTAGTTGATGCTGAAGATGTTTCTTTGGTTATCCAAGCCACTTGTTCTAATGAGTATCAGAAATATACCCCAGCATTTATATCCACACATGTAGCATTGACAACTTGATCCAATCACCATGGAAAGGAAGATGTTTGTGTCCAAGAACAGGATGGGAATTGTGAAAATTGTGGAACCGCTCTATTTTAGTTACCTAATCCCATCCTTGGTGTCAGGAAGGCTTCATAGGTGTTAATCCTTTCGAAGGCCTTCCTAACACCAAGGAATGGATTATGTACCTAGAACAGGGTGGTCTCACAATATATGCGATATATGATTAGGACAATGGAGGGTCTTGTGTAAGCTCAGGTCTGTAAAGATACAAAAAGTGCAGAGGTAAGGTCAGATATTGATTATGGGTTACAAGGTTCTGCTTGTGAATCCAGGCCTAACACCTTGTAGATGAGAAAATACTAAAGAAAGAGTAAAAGACAAGGAAGGGTATCTCGCGGGATGTGAAGGTAAGGACGGGGGGGGGGGTGGGCGGGGTGAGGGGGGATTCTAGCCAAAATTTAAAGTAATACAAAAGGAGCCCTATTCCCCGAGAGCCAACAGTGTATGGTCTAGGTCCACAGGGAGATAGGTGTGAATCCAAGGAGTTCAAACCTGTTCAATTTTTTTAAACTGAGTCTTTAGGCATAGCAGCCAATTTTTTGTATAAGAACCAATTTATTTTTTGCTTAACTGTTTTCAATTGTGCAATTGTGGGGTTTGAGGATGATCATGCATTAATGAGAAGTTGTTTGTATGCATTAAACAAGATTGGCAGTAGTAGAAATTGGGTTTGTGCAAACGTCTGGTTTGAGGTAGGGTTGCCACCTCTTTCCTTTAAAACCGAACACACAATTACACAGGTTCTATGGCTGATTAAGGTGGTAATTAAACTCTGTGTCTTATCTGCATTAAATTGGCCTCTGAACCTGTACAATTCATTTGTGTTCAGGTTTAAAGGGATGAGGTGGCAACCCTAGTTTGAGGTTGGGCAATGACCTCTTTTGGAGATTTAGAGAAGCCTTTGCTTAAAAGTGTATATGGCACTTGACTTGATATATGTTATTCTAATAATGTCAAATCTTAGGATATTCCTACCAGAAAAGGAGTTGGCTTCCAGAGATTTGACATCTCCTTAAACATGAGCTGGAGGCATCCAGTGCAAATTTGCCAAACATTGTGGAACCATATATCAGCACATGAGCAGTTTGTAATTAGATCCTATATTTGATGTAGTAATAGTTTATTGGACTGTAGTTTGGCAAATGTGTTTCCATTCCTACCCCCAAGATCTCTGTCCCAGAGATCTAGGTATGGCAGGGGGCTTGGGGCCTGTCTTCCTAAGAGCTAATAATATATTATTGCAATAGTACCTACTGTGGAAGGGTCATGATAACAGTTGTGTTAAAATGTCACCAGAAACCAAGTACTGCTCCAATGCTTCAATCTGTTATCCCAGCTGACCGGGCACATTGTTTGCAGGTGCTAATCGGGTTTACTACTGGCTCGTCAAACACATTGAGGATTTACAACAAAATGGCACCCATCTGTACACTGCCCCCTGCATATAGTGAGCTCCTCTTCATAAAAATGGCTTCCGTTGGTCCCATGGACCCCTTCTAACGTATTCTGCCAAATAGGGTCTCTAAGATTAAGCCCCCTATTGGGTGAACATGTTAGGGGGGGTTCTCCCATGGGTAGGAGACCAAACTGAAGCCTTTTTTGAGCTTACTATATGCCAAGGCAGTTTGCGGATGGGCGCCATTTTGCTGTAGAACGAGGAAATTTAGGAAGTGCCCTAAAAAAACACCTTCATGGTATAATCATTATTTCAGTGAAACCTGCAGAATTAGAAAGTAAAGATTTTATTTTTACATCTACTTTAACAACCCTCAATACTTGACAATTACCCGCGTTTTTGGAGGGGGCACACAGCAAACCAAATTGCATAGCTCATTCACATCTGTGCACTGAAGGGCGGATTACACTGTATTTCAAACTCTATATGCAGTATGTACATCGGCGTGGCATTCAGAATGAATGGCAGTGCACATGTACCACATATAATGTGTGCATGCACGCCTAGGGGTGACTTGAGCCTCACAGTTGCAAGCTGGTTTGAGTTCGATCTGCTGGATCCAGAAACGTGTTTCCTTGAGTTGCAGGTATAGGTTAGGGACTGGTCTGCAGAAATAGTTCCCACAGGTTGTTAGCAGAAAGCACAGTACTCTATTCCATATCTGGACTGCCTGAAAACATTTTTATTTTTGTTTTCCGTGATGGCCCATTATTAGTTGCTTGGCCAGGTTTTTTATATTCTTTTCTTAATGACAAAAGCTTCCCCTGCCAGTGATGATGTGTTATGTCTGATGTATCAGACACCTCATTTGGATGCAGGAATTTGACTTTGCAGTTAATTCTCAGCTTTGTCTTTCTAAACATCCTCATAAGAAACATGTGTAGAGTGAACGCTAGACTGGCACAGCTGGTAAAGCTGGCAAAGAAGTAAAATGCTTGTGTTTAAAGGACGTACAGAACGCTTATTCACCTCGGGGGGCTTCAGCTCTAAAATTCTCTTTAGCAGTTTTTGCCATCCATTTTGTACTACCATCCCTGCCTGTGCCATTTGTTGATGCCTCAGGTAATCATGCCATTCACAGCTCAGGAAGGAATTGGGACTACAAATAGTAACTGTTTGTGACAGATTTATGTCTTGGGTAAACTGTTACTGCCATTTGAATCTTGTATCTTTGCCCTCCTGAGTGTCTAATTGTGATCCCTGTGCCTAGGGCTGTGCCACCCATGAGGCCAATCAAGATGGCTGTCTCAGCTGACACTCATGGAGGCTTGATGGGGAGCACTGTCCTTATGGGACACTCTGTCTTCAGTGCATGTTCAGCCCCCGGGCCACACAGGGCCATTGGTTGTTTTGGTGAAGTCACCAGAATCCTCACAACTAATGACACAGTGGGGTTTATTTACTAAAACTGGAGAGTCAAAATCCTGGTGCAGCTCTGCATAGAAACCAATCAGCTTCCAGGTTATTTTGGCAAAGCTTAAAGTGGAACTTTAGTCAGAAAGTGAAATCCTGCTAGATCACTTCATACTGACCCCTATTGCAGGTATAGCTATAAAACAATAAAAATAAGTGCCTATGCTGTTTAGGCCTCATGCACATGGGCAATTTTAAAGCTGCTTTTAGCAGCGTCAGACTTTTTTTTTCTTCTTTATTTTCAGCTTAAATTCTTCTCTTCGTGTTATTCTATGGCTTCATGCACACGTAGGCTTTTAAAAGCTGTAAGTGGCTTAGGTGTTTTCAAGCTGCAAAAAAAAAGAAACAAAACAGGTCCAGCGTGTTCTGAGGCGCGCGGCGTTAAAGATGAAGTAAACCCAGATGGGGTTTACTTCCTCTGCATTCCCCTTCAAAGTAGATGCATAATGGGCTACTATGCATTGCATAGTAGCCCATTATGTGCCACTTACCTGCAAACGAAGCCTCTGATGTCCAGCACTGTCCCCTGTGCTGGCAGCATCCATCTTCAGCCCCTCTTCCTTCCGGGGGCACGACTCCTGCTCTGTGGCTGGCCGGAGTCGCGTGACCTCACTCCCACGCATGCGCGCGGGAGCCGCCCCTTCATGGCACGATCGCGGTGAAGAAATGGCACGGAGCCCGTTTCTTCACTGTGAATGTGCAGAAATGACCTTGGCACATCTAGGAAGCTGCATATCTCCTAAACCGTGCAGGTTTAGGAGATATGCAGGGAACCTACAGGTAAGCCTTATTATTGGCTTACCTGTAGGTTAAAGTGGTTGTCACGAGTTGACAACCACTTTACAGCCGTAAAGACACCTGACTCTAGTAAAAGCTGCTAAATGTGTTAAGCCTCGTCAAGTGTTTCTCATGCCTCTATTCAAAATCAATGGTTCCCTATGAAAGCCCATTGATTTGGATAGAAGTCGCACCAGAAGTCGGATCATGATGATCTGACTTGCGGCACTGCTTGTGTGCTGAGGATCTTGAAAAGGAACCCCTCTCCAAAATGAAAAAAAAAAAAAAGACCGGATTTTAATGGGAACCCCCTCGCCAAAAAAAATGGCATGGGGTCCCCCCAAGATCCATACCAGACCCTTATCCGAGCATGCAGCCTGGCAGGTCAGGAAATGGGGGGTGGGGGGGGGCGAGCAACCCCCCCCTCCTGAACCATACCAGGCCACATGCCCTCAACGTGGGGATGAGTGCTTTGGGGCAGGGGAGCCCCATATTACTTATATAGATATGGGGCGGACATCATCAGGAGGCCCCACCCCCTTGTGACATCACCGTCCCAGTGCATGATAGGGCAGTGACGTCAGAGGGGGACGGGGCCTCCTGATGGCACCAGATGGCCCCGACCCATGTCTATATAAGTAATAGTACACAGCGGCCCTAGCATTACACTGGGAGAGCGCGTCGAGTCAGCATCGGAGGAAGAACAGGGGGAGAAGACAGCGCAAAGAGGAGACCTGGCAGAGGCAGAAGACCGCACAGAGAGAAGAACCCGAGAGGGGGAGAAGACCTCTGCGAGGGCGGTAGAAGAACCAGAGGATGAAGACCTCACTGGAGGGAGAAGAGACGCCGAAGCTACCTTAATAAATGTAGTGTTGTCATTCTTGACACTTTTTTTTGGGTGAATGGGTAGGGGTACAATGTACCCCATATTCACATAAGGTGGGGGGCCCCCTTGTTAAAAGGGGCTTCCAAATTCCAATAAGCCCCCCGCCCGCAGACCCTGACAACCACCAGCCAGAGTTGTCGGGAAGAGGCCCTTGTCCCCATCAACATGGAAACAAGGTGCTTTGGGGCGGGGGGGGGGCCCCCCTGCCCCAAAGCACCCATCCCATGGTGAGGGCATGTGGCTTGGTATGGTCCGGGGGGGCACTTGCTCGCCCTCCTTTCCTGACCTGCCGGGCTGCATGCTCGGATAAGGGTCTGGTATGGATCTTGGTGGGCACCCTGCACCATGTTTTGGCATGAGAGTTCCCCTTAAAATCCCTACCTGTATGTTACCTTTATCGGGAGTGGGGCGGGGAGACCCACGCCACGCCACTTCCTTTTTTTTTTTTTTTTTTTTTTTTTTTTATTTTGGCGAGGGGCTCCCCTTCAAGATCCTCAGCACACAACCCACGCCGCAAGTCAGATCATCATGATCCGACTTCTGGTGAGACTTCTATTCAAATCAATGGGCTCCCGTAGGGAACCACTGATTTTGATTAGAGGCAGAGAAATACTGGTAAAAGCTAGCGTGGCTAAATGTGCTTTAACACCAATGCAAGAAGCTATTAAAAGCATGTTTTTACATCCGCTTTTTCCTGCCTTTGCAGCTCGTTTTTTCGAATGCCCGGTGGCACTTATATGCAGCACTGATGTCCACTGATAAGCGACACTGATAAGCAGCACCAACGGCACTGATAGGTGGCACTGATATGCAGCACTGATGGGCACTGATAAGCGGCACTGATGGGCACTCATAGGTGGCACTGAGCACTGATAGGTGGCACTGATGGCTGGCACTGATGGTCACTGATAGGCGAAACTGGTATTGCAGCATCTATAGGGATGGCACTGGCAAGCATCACAGATTGGCACAGTGCCATCCCTATTGGGCATTGTCTGCCCCTTACCTGGTGGTCCTTGGGTGGCATCCCTGGTGGTCCCTGGGTGGCATCCATGTGTAGGCTCCCTGATGGTTCTGGTTGGCTCCCTGGTGGTCCAGTGTGGTAATCTGAGGGGGGCTGCGCTGATGAACGATCAGCACAGGCACCTCCTGTCAGGAGATCCGTCGATCGGCTCTCCTCTACTCGCCTCTGTCAGTGCAAGTGGAGGAAAAGCCGATAAACGTCTCTTCCTGTTTACACTGTGATCAACCATGATTCATCATGGCTGATCGCATTGTAAAAGGCTTCTGACAGAAGCCCATGACCTAGATCGGAGATGCGGTGTGTCAGACTGACACACCACATCAATGATCGCAGCGATGGGCGCCCCCTAGGGCGCGCGCCGGTTTGTTATCCTGCTGGACGTCATATGATGCCCAGTCAGGATAACTCAACCACTTCCCGGCCGTCATTCTGCTTCCCGCGCTAGGGAAGTGGTTAACCTTGCCCGATCTAAAATATGATATGAAATAAAACATGAAGAGTTTTATTTAAAAATGTCCTTATGTTGATGTGGGGGATTTTGGAAGAACCAGGGAAGGCAAAATATAGGCAAATTCAACTAAAGTTTTATTAAATCCAACATCAGAGGTAGGAGAGCGAGGACAGATTGTCATTTGATTTTTACAGTTTTATGCAAAAGTTTAGGTATAAAAAATTTGGGTGTTTGGATCAGCAATTTCAATTTGATCTATCAAATAACTGAAGGACACAGTAATATTTCAGTAGTGAAATGAGGTTTATTGGATTAACAGAAAATGTGCAATATGCATCAAAACGATATTGGACAGGTGCATAAATTCGTGCACCATTGCCATTTTGTTGATTTGAATACCTGTAACTACTTAGCACTGATTAATTGGAACACACAGTTGGTTTGGTGAGCTCATTAAGCCTTGGACTTCATAGACAGGTCAGTGTTGCCAACCTCCCGCAGCATTTTTTACTGGCAAAACATGGAAAATGTACTGGCAGAGCACATTTTTTACTGGTACCTTGAAAAATAATAAAACTCCTATGAAAAACTAAGACAACTGATATTTAAACACAACATGGAAACACTGACAATACCCATATCAAGTAGTTTGCCCGGTTTACACTTAAAAAATCAGCACAGCATGACAAATTATCAGACCCTGATATTTATAGACAGTTGTAAAAATTACTGATTTTTACAAACTGTCAGTAAATTTACTGGCGGTTGGCAACCCTGAGACAGGTGCATCCAATCATGAGAAAAGGTATTTAAGGTGGCCAATTGCAAGTTGTTCTCTTTGACTCTCCTCTGAAGAGTGGCAACATGGGGGCCTCAAAACAACTCAAAAATGACCTGAAAACAAAGATTGTTCCACATTATGGTTTAGGGGAAGGCTACAAAAAGGTATCGCAGAGATATAAGCTGTCAGTGTCCACTGTGAGGAACATAGTGAGGAAATGGAAGACCACAGGCACAGTTCTTGTTAAGGCCAGAAGTGGCAGCCACATAAAATATATGAGAGACAAAGGCTGGTGAGAACGATCAAAAACAGCCCACAGACCACCTCCAAAGACCTCCAACATCAACTTGCTGCAGATGGTGTCACTGTGCATCGTTCAACAATTCAGCGCACTTTGCACAGGGAGAAGCTGTATGGGAGAATGATGGGAAAGAAGCCTTTTCTGCACACACGCCACAAACGGAGTCGCTTGAGATATGCAAATGCACATTTGGACCACCCAGCTTCATTTTGGAATAAGGTGCTGTGGACTGATGAAACAAAGATTGAGTTATTTGGTCATAACAAGGGGCATTGTGCATGGCAGCAAAAGAACACAGCATTCCAAGAAAAACACTTGCTACCCGCAGTAAAATTTGGTGGAGGTTCCATCATGCTGTGGGGCTGTGAGGCTGGTGCCAGTATTGGGAATCTGGTTAAAGTTGAGGGTCGCATGGATTCCACTCAATATCAGCAGATTCTTGAGAATAATGTTGAGGAATCGGTCACAAAGTTAAAGTTACGCCGGGGCTGGATATTTCAACAAGACAATGACCCAAAACACTGCTCAAAATCTACTCGGGCATTTATGCAGAGGAACAAGTCCAATGTTCTGGAATGGCCATCCCAGTCCCCAGACCTGAATATCACTGAACATCTGTGGGGTGATTTGAAGCGGGCTGTCCATGCTCGGCAACCATCAAACCTAACTGAACTGGAGATGTTTTGTAAGGAGGAATGGTCCAAAATACATTCATCCACTATCCACTCATTACAGTCTATAGGAAGTGTCTAGAGGCTGTTATTTCCG
Source organism: Glandirana rugosa (assembly GCA_018402905.1). Taxonomy (NCBI): domain Eukaryota; kingdom Metazoa; phylum Chordata; class Amphibia; order Anura; family Ranidae; genus Glandirana; species Glandirana rugosa. Next base: position 324,361 of record BLSH010109597.1, read on the forward strand.
CTAAAGGAGGCTCTACAAAATATTGATGTGATTTTTCTGTTGGGGTGCCCACATTTATGCACCTGTCTAATTTAATTTTGATGCATATTGCACATTTTCTGTTAATCTAATAAACCTCGTTTCACTACTGAAATATTACTGTGTCCTTCAGTTATTTGATAGATCAAAATGAAATTGCTGATCCAAACACCCAAATATTTCTAAATGACAATCATGGAAACTGTCAGGGGTTCCGAAACTTTGCCATACAACTGTACATTCTGAACATTGATGAAAACCTCTTTATGGTTATTCAAAAAAAAAAAAAAAAAGACAACTGGAAATGTATATTTTTGTAAACGGAGAGAGACAAAATGGGACATATTACTGAGATTGCACAAAAAGGCACATAAATAACAGTTGCATTGATTCATTAAGTATATCTAACGGCAAAACTTTATATTTAGAATGGGAATGATTGAAGCACCCTGTCATCTTTTGTTTTTTGCTGTCTGTGTCCGATTGGGGAAATCTCCCTTCACGTCCTTTTTCCAGAGAGACAACAGGAAGTGAAAGGATATTTCTCCCAAGGTGCTGGAAATTCTTTGGACTGTTGTTGGCAGAGCAGGTGATCACATTGGATGATTCCGTTCTCACCTCCTGTTCCAGGGACGTCATTTTGAATGTCCCCACATTTTCTACTCAAGTCACAAAGGTCATCAGGACAAATGGAGAGGATGAACCTCCCCAGCGGGACACAGACCACAATAAAAACCCAACAGTTGGTCTAACCCGTCACCACTTTATTAATAACTGAAAAAAGCTTTGGGTTTAGATCCACTTTCATCATTTTGTATAAATATTTTTACTCTTCAAATGATTTGTAATGCTTTGATCATATTTTTAATATGGTTATGTAAGTGAAATGAAGATTGCTTAACAAAGCAATTTTCAATATTGAGACCCTTTTATACAGACACTGTCAATTCTGTCCCAGCAGGAGATCTATAGACTGACCCCCCCCCCCTCCTGAGTGGAATCAGAATATAATAGATGGCACATAGAGAACATCCTTGTCCATTCTGCTTTCTTCTCTAGTTTGTAAAGTAGTAAAAACAGACCCATGTAATCTCTATGGGTGATTAGATGTAAATAGACAGCCGTTCTCCTATATCTGCCCCATCCAGTCACATTATGTGGTTGGATGTAAATGGACATGCGTCTGCCTATATCTGCCCTCATCCATTCACGTCAACAAAAGTGTAACTGGACGCAGACATTTTGTGATTGGACCAACAAACCTCCACTTGCATCCAGCTGCCTATAGGGATACATTGCAGTCCGTTTTTTGATTAATTTAATCACATCAAAAATTACCTGATTAACACCAGTGGGCCCTTTTCATGATAATATTCTAAGAGATTGCCAGCTCATATGGCCCTCGTCAGTTTCCAGTTTTATATTCTGCTCAGCAGTGCACAGCTTGGATATGTTATTGTTGTGTACATTAAAATCCACTATAATTATGTCAGTTCTTTGTCAGCTGAGCTGTAAGCATTGTTTACAATGTTGGCTTTAATTAAAACGATATGAAGATTGGTTCTTTCAATATAAAAGCAGTGAGAGTTTACTTAACGTCGAACTGTTTTCATCTAAATGCACCACACAACATAACTCCTAAATAATTTCAGAAACTTGTCCACCCTTTCTCGGAAAAATACATTCAACTCTTATAGCTCATGAGATCCTCATGACTCTGTCATAGACATTTGGAAGAATTTGGAGAATGAGCCAATTCATTTTCTTCCTTTATTCCATATGTCATTCATGATAATTCAGTGTTGGGAGTGGGGAAAGACCCAGTGTGGCTCGTAATGACTTCCAGTGATGGCATGGCACAACACAACGAATTACAGTATGCTGCGTTTTTGGTTTAGCAGATGAGCTAATTTTTCAACTGTCAATTAGACTTATTTAGGGATCCAACCCAGGGTGTACATGTGTATGCTTGTCTATACATTGAGATTTAAAGCTGAATTCCAGGTATGGATATTTACAAAATCTACAGTGACCTCCACTAGAAAGTTTTACTTTTAAATGAATGCAAAGCTCTGATTGGACAAGGTTGAGATCGGGATGTCGCCACTCCACCTCTCCATCTCATCATATCAGAGAATGTTTTGCATTGATTGAGAAACTGCAGCGCTTTTTCTAAATGGCGCCTGTGCTAAGCTGGTGACCTCCCTGATTCACAATTTGGATCACCTGATGGTGGCTCTGTGATTCCCTGGGCGGAGGGCTGTAGCTATGGTGTCAACCAGGTGTTACCCAGCTGATGCTGGCTCCTGGGAGGGTATATAGTTCCTCCTTTACTGTTACCTTGTGCTTGTGATTTTCCCTGCTAGCCAGAAACTGCTTACTGTTTAATCCTGAACCTGATACTGTTCCTGTCTTGTACTTGTACCTTGTACCCTGCTGCCTCTTATCTGCTCCCCTTGTTCCTGATCCCAGTCCTGGCTCCCCCCTTCCGTGCATCTCTGATATTACCCTGTTTACCTGTGTTCCTCATTTTGGGATGTACAGTGCTCCAGTATAAATGAGTAAACCCCTTTTGAAAAGCAAGATTTTAATCAATATCTTAATGAACAAGAACAATTTCCAAAATTTTGACAAAACTGAGTTTTATGGAACATTTGTTTAGCTCATTACATGAAAGTAAGGTTAATAACATAACTTAGATTACAAGATCTTCAGTTTTACTCAGATTAGTTGATGCAAAAATGAATACACCCCACAACATAAACTACTCCATCTAGTATTTTGTATGACCTCCATGATTTGTAAGGACAAGGACAGCACCAAGTCTTCTAAGCATGGAATGAACAAGTTGGCGAGTAAAGCAACATCTATCTTTTTCCAATCTTCAAGAACAACTTTTTGGAGTCTGGATGCTGAACGGAGAGTGGTGCTCAACTTGTCTCTTCAGAATTCCCCATAGGTGTTTGATTTTTAGATCAGGAGACCTACCATTGAATCACTTTCACCCTGTTCTTCAGAAATGCAACAGTGGCCTTAGATGTGTGTTTTGGAACATTGTCATGTTGGAAAGGTGCACAACGACCAAGGGCACGGAGTGATGATAGCATCTTCTTTTTCAATATAAGGCAGTACATCTGTGAATTCAAGATGCCATCAATGAAATGCAGCCCCCTGACACCAGCAGCACTCATGCAGCCCCACAGGAGGACACTGCCACCTCCATGTTTCACTGTAGGCACCATGAATTTTTCTTTTTACTCCTCACCTTTGCAACGCCATACGGTTTTGAGGCCATCAGTTCCAAAAAACGTTTTCTTGGCGAAAATCCACAACAGACTACTGCAAAACACTAAACAGACTACAGGTGACCTGATTCCTCATAGAACTTTTTCATCTCTCATCCAGTCTGCTTCTCAATTTCACCACTCTGTATCATGCACTCCCTACTTTCCCTTCTCACAGTTGCTTCCTCTCTCCTTAAAATCTCTCTCCTTCATCCCTCTTCTCCACCCCACAGCTTACATGTATCACCCTCACTTCTGTATTCACCTTATTACTGCACTTATCAGCTCCTGCCAATTCTGAACCCACATACCAATAAAACCTCCAGGACACTGGGAAGTGTCCCGCCACATAAGTCACACTCCCATATTACCTCTCTCACCCTTCTGCTTCTCCTAACTTCTGAAGATATTTCCCCAAATCCTGGACTGACATCATTTACCTTTGGCCAACATACCCGCCACCCCCTATCCTTTGACAGCAGCCTCAATCCTCACAATCTAATTTCTATTCCTCTCCTGCCTAGAACCAGCCTCCCCTTCTCCTGTGTCCTTTGGAATGCCCACTGTGCAACAAACTTACCACCGTCCATGACCTATTTATCATAAAGTCCTTCAACCTACTTGCAATTATGGAGACCTGGCTTTAAGAATCTGACTTTCCTTCTCCTGCTGCCCTCTCCCATGGTGACCTCCTGTGGACTCCCTCTCCCAGGCCTAGTGGAAAGGCCTGGGAGAAAGGAGTTGGTGTTAGAATCCTCCTATCCCCTCAAAGTACTTTTCAGGTTCTTCATCCACCCCCTCTCTGTCCCTCTCCTCATTTTGAAGCTCACTGTATTTGTCTATTTTCTCCAATTTCGTTAAGAATTGCTGTGATCTATCGGTGTCCTGGACCGGTATCAAGCTTCCTTGATGACTTCTCTGCCTGGCTACCCTACTTTCTTTCTTCTGAAATTCCAACAATCATTCTTGGTGACTTCAAAATCCCTGCTAATCTTAACGCTCCTGCTACTTCTAAACTTCTGAGCCTAACCTCCTATTTTGACCTAAAACAACGGCCACACGCTTTCACACACTTTGATGGCAACTGCCTTGACCTCATATTCTCCTACCTATGCACTCCACGCAACCTCTCCAACTTTCCTTTTCCGCTATCTGATCACCACCTTATTAGTTTCACTCTCTCCTTGTCTTCCTCCTCCTTGTCTTCCAGCTACCAAACAATTACCCGTAGAAACCTTCGCCATCTTAACCCTTCTCTTCTTTTTCCTGCTACATATTGTCCCTATGACAAAATCTCATCCTTGTCCTGCCCCAACCTGGCCACTTCTATCTTCAACAGTTCACTGTCATCCAGCCTAGATCACTTGGCCACCCTCACTACACACCGAATTAGGCCCCGACCGCTACAACCCTGGCAGACCGATAATACCAGAGGCCTCAAAATACAGAGCCACACTCTTGAGTCACAGCAAGATTTCAGCCAATATAAATCTGCCCTCCAAAAATACCATTCCTGCCTCCACACTGCCAAACAGACCTACTTTATCACTCTCATTAACACCCTCTCACTGAGTCGCCGTCAACTCTTTTCTACCTTTAACGTTTTACTTTGTCCTCCATTAACTCCACCCATTAACTTACTGCCCAGGGGATTGCCAATCACAAAAATAAGATTGAAAAAATTTGTCTACTCTACAGATATCTCCCTCACTTCACACTTTGTCCTCATGCACAATCAATACTCTCATTTAACCAAGCTACTATAAAGGAAGTCACTAAACTTTTTTTTGACGCCCACCTAACCTCCTGCCCCTGGATCCAGTTCCTTTTCAAATACTACAGTCACCCTCTGACTCTATCCTACACTCTTTAACTCATATCTTCAACCTCTCTCTCTCTACTGGCATCTTCCCCAACCCTCTAAAACATGCACTAGTCACTCCCATACCAAAAAAGGCCTCAATGGACCCCACTAATCTTAACAACCTAAGACCCATCTCCTTACTCCCTTTTGCCTCCAAACTCCTTGACCGTTTAGTCTACAACCGACTGAGCGACCACCTCACTGAGAATAACCTTCTTGATCCCCTTCAGTCTGGATTTCGTCCACAGCACTCTGCAGAAACTGCTCTCCTAAAACTCGCAAACAACTTACTAACAGCTAAAATCAACGGTCATTATTCTGCACTCTTAGTCTTGGACCTCTCCGCTGCCTTTGATATAGTTGATCATCCCCTCCTTCTCAAATAACTCAATTTGCTTGGTCTCCATGGCTGTGCTCTCCGTTGGTTTGAATCTTGCCTATCTCACCGAACCTTCAGTGTTGCTTACAACTCTACTTCCTCCTCTCGAACTCCTCTTACCATTGGGGTCCCCCAAGGTTCTGTCCTTGGACTTCTACTATTCTTGATCTACACATCCTCCCTGGGTCAGCTGATAGCCTCCCATGGCTACCGTTACCAATTATATGCCGATGACAACCAAATCTATCTCTCTACCCCTCAGTTCACCCCCATCAGTCTCCTCACACATACTACCTTACTAACAGACATATCAGCCTGGATGTCACACCACTTCCTCAAACTGAATCTATCTAAAGCCAAGCTCATAATATTTCCTCCCCCACATGCACCTCACCCTGACTTCACTGTTAAGATCAATGGCGCAACCATCAGTCCGTCCCCACATGCCAGGGTGCTAGGGGGTAATCCTAGACTCTGAACTGTCCCTTCAGGTCCACATCCAATCCCTGTCCAAATCATGCTGCCTTAGCCTCTGAAACATCTCTAGAATATGCCCTATTTTAACCAATGACACCACCAAGCTTCTAATTTACTGTCTGGTTATCTCTCACCTCGACTACTGTAACTCTCTCCTCATTGGATTACCTTGACTTACACTACCCCCCTTCAGTCCATAATGAATCCTGCTACAAGACTCCTCAACCTTACCAACCATTCAGTGTTCTCCTCCCCTCTCTGCCAATCCCTCCACTAGCTTCCACTCACCCAACAAATAAAATTCAAAGTACTAACAATAATTTACAAAGCCATCCACAACTCTGCCCCCAACTACATCACTAGCCTAGTGTCAAAATACCAACCAAGCCGCTCTCTTCAGTCCTCCCAAGACCACCTGCTCTCTAGCTCCCTTGTTACCACCTCCCATGCTCCCCTCCAGGATTTCTTTAGAGCTTGTCCCATCCTTTGGAAATCCCTACCCCAATCTGGCCGACTGTCTCCTAATCTATCCATCTTTAGACGATCCCTGAAAACCCTTCTCTTTAAAGAAGCCTATCCTGCTTCTAACTAATACTGTTTTTTACTTTCTGCATCAGCTTCTCCCCCACAGTTATTACCTTTTGTATCAATTGACCCTCCTTCTTAGATTGTAAGCTCTAATGAGCAGGGCCCTCTGATTCCTCTTGTACCAAATTGTATTGTAACTGTACTGTCTGCCTTCATTTTGTGCAAACTGTTGGCGCTATATAAATCCTGTATTATAATAATCTTGGTCTCATCACTCCAGAGTACAGAGTCCCAGTAGTCATCTTTTTCAGCATGGGCCCTGGCAAATTCAAGGGGGGCTTTTTTGGGTGTGGGCTTTAGGAGAGGGTTCCTTCGTGGACAACACCCATGCATGCCATTCCTCTGCAGTGTATGACGTATTGTGTCACGGGAAATGCTCATTCCAGTTTGGCTTTTTACTTTAGCTAACTGCAGTGAACTTGTATGGCGATTTTCTTCAACCCTTCTCATCAGAAGACGCTCCTGTTGAGATGTTAACTTCCGTGGACGGCCTGGACATCTCTCAGATGGTTGCAGTTCCATCCTTGTTAAATTTTTGTATCAAGTTTGCTACTATATACTGACTGATCAGTAAAGCTTTGCTGATCTTGTAGCCTTCACTTTTCTTTTGTAAAGAAATTATTTTCTTTCTCAGGCCTTGTGACATTTCTCTTTCTTGTGGTGCCATTGCTGACAGCATGAAACGGGAAGGGGCTTTCCTTGTTAAGTAATAACCTTTTATAATCAACGGTCTGCTGGACAGCTGTAGTTGAATTCTTGGTAGGATTTTGTTGTCTAAAATTTAGCTTTACTCTTAAGACTTTCATTGGGGTGTGTTAATTTTTACAACATGGTGTGTGCAAATTAACAAATCTTGGTTGCAATCAATGGCCCACGTTTGTGGGAGTATTTTGTAGTATAGTGTCCCACAGAAAATGTTGATTCTGAAAGGAAAGTAAAGATTTTCTGATGAATATGTTGGGGTGTACTTATTTATGCCCAGCACTGTATGAAATTTAGGCTGCTTGTTAGGCATTTTGTCATTTGGTTTGGTTCATTTATATCTTTGTGTTTGCTGTGTTTTCTGTTTGCTGGTGTTTGGATGGATTTTGTTTCACTGTTGATGAACTTGCTTAAATCCTATATACAGGCAGTCCCCTAGTTACAAACATCCGACTTACAAATGACTCCTACTTATAAATGAAGGGAGACAACAGGACGTGAGAGGAAATTTACCCCTAGGAAGGGAAATTCACTCTGAAGCTTTATCACCAATCCTCGTTTCCAAAACGACCCAAAATTTTCTAAATCCAATTGTCATAGGGAAACAGAGTGGGGTGAAATCTTCTGAACAGTGGCACAGACTGAAAAACAAAGGTTACAGGGGTGTTAACCCTTCCCTGAGCTAGCAAAAAAACTTAAAAATTATTCTATTGGCTGGAGTTAAAGTTAAAAAATGTACCTGTTCCGACTTACATACAAATTCAACTTAAGAACGAACCTACAGACCCTATCTTGTTTGTAACCCGAGGACCGCCTGTAGCGTGGTCTGTTTCCTAAGCGTAGCTACGCAGATCTGGCCATTCCTGCCTCTGGACATGTCAAATCACATGCCAAATCGGCAGCTATTGCCGGTAAAAGCAGCGTCCGAATCGGTGCGGCGCAGACTCCCAAAAGTAGTTCCTGCACTACTTTTGGCGACTTTGGGAGCGATTTGAATAGACATCTGTGCATTAACCCGCACATATGTCTCTCAAATCCCCCCTGAAGTTGAACTGCATTGCCGGTCTGAAATTGTAGTAGAGCTGAACTTGCACGATTTCTAACCGGCATCCGTGTGAACCTGGGCTTAGTGAACTTTCAAGAATTTATAGCTTCTCAAAAAACTGTAAATGAGACGCTCTAACTGGCCTCTGTACCTACAGTTTGTAGGGTTGATTTACTAAATGAGCACTGCTGAACCGGACAAATTTCAATCCATTTATGGGCAGCTTAAGACTTATAAACTTACCTGTAGGGCAAACTAAAAAAACAGTAGAGTTCAATACCGCATTTTTAAATTTGCCTTTATGAAGTAAAGCAAAGAGCAGTGTACAATGTGCAGTACTCCATAGCAAACGTTCTTTAACCGCCTTCCAACCGTATACTGTATATTTACGGTGGCAAGGCGGCTCTCCTGCACTGGATCACGTACCTAGTATGTGATCCAGCACTTTTGGGTTGGGGGCATGCAGGAATAATCACAGCAAGAGCCAATCAGCGGGCACAGCAGACTCAATGTTAGCCAGCACCCGCCAATTGTTCATTACACTGGCAGAACAGCAGTCTATCTATGTAACAAGGCAGAATGCCGTTTTTTCATTGGGTAAGGCATTGATCTCGTGTTCCTGCAAACAAGGAGCATGGATCTATGCCTTCCACAGTTTAGTAAAACACAGGCTAGGAACAGGTTTACCCCTTTGATCTCCCCTTATGTTAATCCCTTTCCAGCCAGTGTCGTCAGTACAGTGACATGCATATTTTTCAGCGCTGATCACTGTATTAGTGTAACTGGTCTCCAATAAGTGTCAAAGTTGTCTTTTAGTGTCCAGACGGTCCGCCACAATATCGCAGTCCCACTAGAAGTCGCTGATCGCCACCATTACTAGTAAAAAAATATATATATTTATATACAAATTCCATAAAAATATCCCATAGTTTGTAGACATTATAACTTTTGTTTACAATTTCTCTTTTATTTTAAATATTAACATTCAGAACAAAAGGTATTTCACACATTAATATACTGCATCACACAGTCATTTATAAAATAATCATCTTTAACCACTTCCACACTGTCTACCGTATATTCATGGCGGCAGTGTGGATGAATTTCTGATCACTGTATAAATGCCAATGGTCCCAAAAAAGTGTCAAAATGGTCCAACATGTCTGCCCCAATATCTTAGTGCCGCTAAAAGTCGCAGATCACCGCCGTTACTAGTAAAAATAAATAAATAAATAAAAAACCCAGAAATGAATTCTCATCATCCGTAAACGCGGCCACTTTTGCGCAAACCAATCAATAAACGCCGATTGCGTTTTTTTTTTTTTTTTTTTTTACCAAAAATATGAGGAAGAATATAAATCGGCCAAAATCAATGAAAAAAAAATTTTTTTTTTATATTTTTTTTTTTGGATTTGTATTTTAGAAAAAGTAAGAAAAACAGTTTTTTTTTTTTTGCAAAATTGTCACTCTTCTTTTGTTTATAGCGGTGATCAGAAATGACGCAGAGGCGATCAAATACCACCAAAAGAAAGCTCTATTTGTGGGGAAAAAAAGGACACAAATTTCGTTGGGGTACAATGTTGCACAACCGCGCAATTGTCAGTTAAAGCGACGCAGTGCCGAATCGCAAAAAGTGCTCTGGTCCTAACCTGAGAAATCCTTCCACAGCTGAAGTGGTTAATTACACTTTCCCTCTGTTCCAACCTCCCTTCCATTCCCCCCTCCCTCTAACCCAGGGGTAGGGAACCTGCGGCTCTCCAGCTGTTGTAGAACTACATTACCCATGAGGCATTGCAAGGCTGATGGATACAATTACTCCCAGAAGCATGATGGGAAATGTAGTTCTACAACAGCTGGAGAGCCGCAGGTTCCCTACCCCTGCTCTAACCCATCCAAAACCACCTCCCCGAATAGTCATTGGCAGGGTGTTATAGGTATCCTCTTCTATTAATATTCTCTTATATGTCTATGGTTTCACACTGTTCTTAATTTCACTTATATAGGTTACTATTATTCTTCTATGCTTATAACTGTCACATTTATTATATTTCTAAAGTAAATGGTATTCTATAATTGTCTTTACACACCCCCTCCCCCCCGCCATCCCCAACCTCCCCTACTCTCCATCATCCGTACTCCTTCAATCTCACAACACAAAAAAAAAAAAAAATTAAGTGGGCAGAGACCCCTTATATCTCCCTTTAGAGCCCTCACCGAGTCCAGTCCCATATCTTCTATGTTTTATTCTTATACCCGTATTTCGGACTTCGTCCCATTGTCTCCATGTCTTGGAGAATCATGAATTGCCATATCTTTGGGCAGAAATACCACATATGAGACATTGTCCCTTTCGCACTTTTACATTTCCACACTATAACTTTTGCACAAAGCAATCAATATACGCTTATTGGAATTTGTTTAATACCAAAAAAAATGTAGCAAAATACATATTGGCCTAAAATGATGAACTAATTTGACTTTATACATTTTTTATTGGATATATTTTATAGCCTAAAGTAAAAAAATATTATTTATTTATTTTTTATTTTTTTTGGGTTTTTTTTCAAAATTGTTGCTTTTTTTGTGTTCATAGTGCAAAAAATAAAAACCGCAGAGGTGATCAAATACCACCAAAAGAAAGTTCTATTTGTAAGAAAAAAGGACATCCATTTTATTTGGGTACAGTGCCGCACGACTGTGCAATTGTCAGTAACGCAGTACGTATCGCAAAAAATAGCCTGGTCAGGAAGGGGGGTAAATCTTCCAGAGATGAAGTAGTTAATCCTCCATCCAAATTCTGATGAGACATTGGATCTGGCTGTGTTAACTGCATTCAATTGCTTTTCCACCTTGTTATCATTAACACGGAAGTTATTTTATTACCTTGTGCTGCCTTCTGTTCTTCCAGCAGCAATGTGCTGTCTCCATAAACCTCCCAAATGCCCGTTTAATTGTCCACTTAATTCTGCAAGCAGAATGTGTTTGCACCCTATTGACAGTCAATAGTCCGGAACAAATGTGTCTATAAAACAGGTTGAGGAGGGGAAGGAATTTGTTAGCTCAAGCTTGTGTCTGTCAGTTCCCTCCACCCAACTCTCCTGTCTTCCAGATCTGAGCAATAGTTATTGAAGACCATACTGCCCAGCATTCTATACTAGCTATAAATTCAATAATCTATTAAACATAGGTTTACTGCAAGCAGTCTTTTCTGGCTAAGCATCATTCAGAACAACAAAGAAAAGATAATGGGTGAATTGGATTTGTTCTTCAACCAGAACCAATGGTTTCACTTAGATAAAAAATGGGCTCTTTCACATGAGCAGTCCAATCAGGCCCATCTGTCAGTTTTTCAGGCTGACCTGAACAGAAGCTCCGATTTTTATGATCAGATCAATTGGCAAATAATGAACCGCATATAAGCAAATGGCCATTATTATTATTTCAGGTATTTATATACCGGTTCCCGACCGGCTCGTGTACATTTACTGCTGCAATGTGGCAGTGTCCTGCTAATCGCCGTTTAACTTACCTTTCAATCAATTTAGACTGGATTTGATCAGAGTGGGTCATCCAGAGTGGAATATTGTTTATAATTTTGCATTGATCAGCAGCACTGAGATACTTTGTTCACGAATACTCTTATAATTTTATCAATCAGATTTTATGATCAGGGCTGCTGTTAGAAACCACGGGGCCCCATACAGACAATGTGGCACAGGGCCTTATACAGACAATGCTTAATTTATGAATGAGCACAGTGAGTGATTGATACTGATCACTCATTGTGTTCGTTCAGGAGGGGAAGGGGCTGGTAAATATGACAAATTTACCAGACCCTTCCCCCACTCTCAATTTTCAAGGATCTTATTGTGTGCTTGCAGCTGGGTAGAGGGGGCACACAGGGGCCTGGGCTGCAGGGGGAAACATATGGTGCACAGGGAGGGTGATCATTTTGATGGTGGGGGTTGGATCAATTACTGGAACTGATCCTTTGTATGGCTCTTTCTGCACCAGCTGAAAGCCAATGGGAGGGAGAGGAGCAGAACCCAGCTTTCAGCTACTGCAGAGAGATCCATACAGGGGATTGGTTCCAGTCATTTTAAAGGTAAAGCAGAGATTGCACTGCTCCAGGTGTATTGGGATCTCTCATGCAACAATGATGGTCGGGTGCCAGCCTCAATCCGCAATTGAAGTATAGGACATGAAAAAGAAAAAAGGTGGCGGCACTTCTGACTAAAAACTCAGTTTATTGTAAATCCATTTAAAGCCAAAATACAGCTAGCAGACACATCCTCTGTGGCTTCAGCAGACGCGCTTCACACACCTGTGCTTAGTCATTGCTGATTATTCACGGGTTTAATTCTGTTTTAAATCTGCAGGAGCTCAGGTGAGGAATAATCAAAAAGATGACACCTCCTGCATTCCAACAGATAAATCAGAACACATATGACATACATTGCTAAAAACACCAGAACGTTTAACCAGAATAATGTAAATCCATAATGCACACAAAAAGATTGAAAAAAAGAAAAATCTAGGATAAGAAAAAGGAAAAAAACGTTTTTTTCCTTATATTCATACATAAATCTATGTCTGTATAAAAAAATGAATATCCAAATTGTAACAAAGATAATGCTTAAAGCGGCGTTCCACCCAAAAGTGGAACTTCCACTTTAAGGGAAGGTGACACCCTGACATGCCACAATTGCCATGTTATTTTTTTGTGCGGGGACCCTGTATTCACAGGGTCCCAGGTTCCACTTCCTCTCCTGGTGCCGCGGAGTTGGAAGGAAGTTCACCTCCCCCCCCCCCCCCC
>BLSH010109597.1:340303-394341 GCA_018402905.1 Glandirana rugosa
TATTACCGAAACTCTCGAGACCCAGAAAGTCGTCTCAGAGATCTAGTAGGGCAAGGTTTGCCTATAACCTCCTAGGTTTAACACTGTACATCCGTACCGCCTCAACGTCTTTGGCTTTCTTCTTCCTTAAACCCTCAACTTTTACTAGAAAATCGGACAGTTTGCACTATTCGGGGTAGGGTAGTACCTATAGGACATCCATAAACTAGGGGGCAGGGCGGGTTTCCGGACCTAGACCGTTCCTAGCCTTGAGGACGTCTGCCCCTAATTTGGTCTCGCCGCACAGGCCTCTGGTGAAGCGGGAGGGTTCCGATCCACGGACACGCCGCTCTGGTTTAATCCCCGTCTGCAGGAGTTCCGATCCTTGCCAGATCCAGGCCTTTGGGCGGGACGGGGGATCAAATACCTACAGGATATCCATGATGGGATGGGGCTTATCACGTTTGACAGGCTAAAAGATCATTTTCAACTCCCAAATTCCTTCTTCTTTCGGTTTCTGCAACTCCGCCATGCCTACATGTCACAATTTGGATCCTCCAATATCCGTTTGGAACGGGATGATCTAGAGACTCTGCTGAAAGACCCAGAGCTCTCAAAGCCATTATCCCAGATCTACAAGGCTCTACTCCCCGCTATCCAGGTGGGTATGGAGGGGCTGCGAGAGCGTTGGCAGGCGGAGGTGCTGGACCTGGACATGGAGGACTGGGAAGATATGTGGGATGATCCTTTGCGAGTCCTAGTGGCAAGCAGGGACAAATTAATACAATTCAAAATACTGCACAGATGTTATTATACCCCGCAGAGATTACAACGTATATACCCGTCGGCTGGGGCGGACTGCTGGAGGTGTGGGGAAGCACCGGCGGGTTTCATTCATATTTTTTGGGAGTGTCCCTCAGTATCGCAGTACTGGAAGGATATCACTGAATTTATTAAAGAACTTACTACTGTCCATACGCCAGTTTCAATTAGAGTGTGCCTCCTGGGCTTGGTAGAGCCTCTGGCCCACTCCAGGGCCATGAGAACCCTGCTGGGTATTCTCCTGTTTTATGCACGCAAAGTAATCGTGCTCAGGTGGAAGAATCCTAACCCTCCTACCTTGAATATGTGGAAAGGCATAGTAAACACAGTGGTCCCCCTATACAAAGCCACATACTGTTCTAGGGGGTGTCCTGGGAAGTTTGAGAAGGTTTGGCACTTGTGGACAGAGGCAGACTCCACACTAGATGCTCAGGATGCTGATTGTTGAGCCTCCGTTGCATCTTCTGTATGAACCATAGCTGATTAAGCGAATAGTCCCCGTGGTTTTTCCCCTCTTATGAGAGCCATGTAGCAGAGCATCCTCAGTTGGGTGGGTGAGACCTCCCTCTGGGGGCCGGTGGGTGGTGCTGTTTATAGAGTCCTGAATTATCCTCTTGCAGGCAATTTGCGCGGAAGAGACTTTTTTTTTTTTTTTCTGTGTTTTTAGTTGTTGGTTGTTACTAGACTCTATTGTTGGCCGGGAATGCCCGAAGGCCGTGTTTTGTATACAAAAATACTTTAAATAAAGAGAATCTTTAAAAAAAAAAAAGAAATCCAATTGAAATGAATGAGAGCCCTCTTAATGTACACTACTGAGGTCGCTCCGACTTCAAAAAAGGTTCCTGTACTACTTCAAGGCGACTTCTATCCGATTTGTGCCCATAGAATTTAATGGAAGTCGTCTCCAAGTCAAATCCCCATCTATATTGAAGCGACTTTACAGGAAAAAGAAAATAATTTACCAAGGTACTCCCCACGATTTACCCAGGCAACCCTGTCCCTCCCTCTTCTGATTGGCCACAGGCAAACTCACCTGGCATAGTCAAGTGTGAAGTTGCCTGACAAAGTCGCCCCTGAAGTCGAAGTGCCCTGAAGTGTGAACCGACCCTCATACAACAAAGGTAAATATTTTCTCACTAGATTCCCCACTTGATGGAATTCACAAATATATGGGGTAACTAGGCTGGGTCTATCTCCAAATCTCAAAGGAGGTCTATATGACCCCCTGCCGCACTGATCACCCTCCCTGCCAACATCCAATTCACTCTGCTGATTGGGCCCGTACAGGAGGACTGGTGGTACCCCCTTATCTATGACCCTGTTTGAGATTATACAGTGGAAACAGAGTTGATATTGATAAATTACGATCTAAATCCACTACCCCCTGAGTGGCATATCATTTGAATGGGTTGTCAAATGGATTGTCAAATGGAAATTGGTTCCTATCACTTGAGACCGATCAGAAAAGATTCAATTGCTCATTGAAAGGTGCATAATCACCATAAGTTTATGGGTGGGTAGATGTAAACACACGTTCTTCCCTTTACATCCGCTTACCTCCAAGTCCGACCAGGACTGGATAAAAAGAAATGGAAAAGTGTGTCCTTTTCCAGTTTTTCTGACCTAAACATGACAGACAGGAGGTAGTCTGATCTAAATGGACACAAGTCTGTTTGCATCCGACCACCCATAGAGCCATCATGGATCCAGATAGCTCTATTTAAGCGGAGCTAAACACTGAATGGAGACAAATGTCACAAAAGTGACATCCATCCCGTTCTGCTCCAATCTGTTCATGGATCCCCTACTGAATGCACCAGATAGCGCCCATGTAAAATGGTCCTAAACTGTATCTAAAGCCATTTTTTTGTTTTGCATATTTGGAATTGGTAGGGAAGCGTGGGGGGAGCTCCTAGGTTTGTACTGCTTTTTTTGTCCTTGTTGGGAGTATTCGTTCCCTGTCATCATCCTGGTGACACCCAAAGTGAGGTAAAAATCCCACATTGAGTTTTCACCAGAAAAGTGATAGAGGAAATGTTCCAAGAGGAACATAACTGGGAGACAGTTCTGGAGCATTCTCATCCTTTATCAGGAATTGCCTGATCAAGAACCTTCATAGCAGAAGCACAGGAGTTTTAAAGAATAATGCTCCAGAACCGTCTCCCAGTTGTATCTCGGTATTCTACTTTTAAAGAAAATGTACAATTCTGATATACAACGAAGTAATCTTAAAACTGCTGCCGACCCCTTCCAACATCCATACTGACTACTTTGGGGGAAAAAGAGCTGTATACTCGCCTATTTTCAAGCTGCTTCGACTCGGTCACTTCATCGGCTCCCCTCTCCTCTTAAGGGAATAGGAGGTTGCACCGACAATGGATGGTCCATAGTAAGCCTATGGGTGACGTTGCCTCTCAGGCATTCCATCTGATGAACCCTCTCTCCTGTACTCTACAGCCGGTGCTGGCTGACACAGGGGACCATGTGACCAGACTGGAGCGACCTGAGAATAGGTAGGTAAACAGATCTATCTTCCACAGGTTAGTTAATACAGGTGTTATAAGGCGGATGGGAGCAGTTTTATGATTAGTTATCTCCTGGAATTTTACTGTAAATAAAATCTGCAAACTTGGAAAAATAAAACGATAAAATGAAAACTTAAAAAAAGAAGATTAAGTTCACCTTCAGTAACATGGTACTATGTTGCACCTCACCCCCCATACACCCCCGTGACAGCAGGTGGGGGTTCCTCTGCCTGAAGCCCCTCTTACATTTTAACCGCTTGCCGACCACAATACGTATATATTTACATTGTGGGTTTGCAAATGGTTTACCAGGGTTATGGCTGATATCTTCAGCCGGTGGCTGGCTTTCTCATGAAAGTGGCTCGTGAGCTGGAAGCGGCACTCGCCAATGTTTCTTGGGCTTGCAGGTTCACCCGGGAAACGATCTGACGGTGAAGCCGCCTTCTTCCATAGGCGATCAAAGAGTAAATATTCGTTGATCACCTCTATGGCCTTGGAGGACCGGAGTGAAGTCATGACGTCACTTCCGGTTCTGGCTAAAAATAAATCTTTTTTTTTTTTTTCAAATCTTTTGCTTTTAAAGGTAAAAAAGAGATCTGGGTTCTTTTTGACCACAGATCTCTCCATAAAGAGGACCTATTATCCTTATATCTATTAAAAGGAATGTTTATTCCTGTGAATAAACAGCCTGCACATGCACACTGATTTTGAAATGTGAAAGTGGGATCGGGCGAAGATCCCCCACCCACTGTCGGAGGAAGGGGGATCAGGGGGTGCACCAGTAGGCAACCTAAATACGGGTGTAACGTGCACCATGCTCCTAAGCTTAAACATAGGCTGACCGTACATTATACATTTTTTTCATTCAACTAGCAGGTTAAACAATAAAAAACAAAAAAATATGCTGGTTCCCCCATCCACCTCCAATGTGTTGAATCACTCCAGCTGTGCTATTGTGTTCTTACTGTGGGGAGCCTTCCCCGTTGTCAGACCACAATGATCAATGTTGCCAGCCATAGCCAGTGACTCTGATCATTCGGGAAAAAACCCGCCAGGGTGGTTGTATAGAAGTCTGTCAATAGTTAAGCTTCCTGCTGAACCAGCCAAATTTCGAACCATGTATGGCCAGCTGTAGCCTTTAAGGTTCTAGAAGTTGGGCTTCTACATTTTATGGTAATGAGGGGAAACCCAACGTGTCCCATTCTGTCATACTTGCTTATCTACAGTCTTGTCTTCTCTACATCCATTCCAGAATTTAGAAAGCTTGTCTGAGCTGTCAGAAAAGGGGGCAGAGAGCTGAAGTTACATACTTAAGAGCTCTGAGACCTGATTGGAGGAAAGGGGCATACCTCCTTTCACACAGCACCTAGGGACAGAGCTGAGCCTGTTGATCACAGACTGTGCTGGAGCTCCCTCCCCGGTCACCCTTTTATCTATTGGTGTCAGGAAAGCTTGTCAGATAACTAATGCAAACAGAAATGACACTAAGGCATGTACACGGTTTGAATTTTAGCCGGTTGAGCAGGAACTGGCTGAGATTTGCACCGTTAGTGGGCAGGCTGAATGTACTAATGCTGGCCATACACTATATGAAAAATTGGACAGTTTGTTAGTTTTTCACCCAGTTAATAGGCACAAATCGGTAATTGGGACGTTTTTGAGGCAAAAAAATGGACACATTTGGAAATTTTCGGCCGAATGAACGATAAATCGAAAGGTTTTTGTGTTTCCCGACCAAACGGTTTGCACTAGGTATATGTGATAAAACAAACAAAAAACATATTCATGTATGTCCTATGAACGATTTATCAGTCATTACATGATGGCACTATCGTTTGCTCTCACAGCCGATTGTTTCTCGAAAATGGGTTTGGCCGATTATTCATATAGTGTATGGCCAGCATTAGTTGATCAATAGATCAACTTTGGTTTAATCAGCCTGCCGGCTTCTGCTATAGCCACTAGCGCTAATAACTGTCTTCTCCCGGCGAGGATAGCTTTCCCTGCCCCCCCTGCTGGGAGAAGACAATGGCCCGGCAGGAGGGGGCTTCCCTGTCAGCACTGTCTGTGTTTATCGGGGAATCATGCAAATTTCTTTCACGTAACCTGTGGTTGCAGGAAAGAAATTTGCACCATCTATGGCCTACCTCAGTGTTCTGGATTGAGGCAAGTACACACTATAGAGGGATATATCTTGTTCATATTTCATGAGGTGTCTGAGGTTTACAACCACTTTAAATGCAAAAATATGAAATACACTATCACATGGGCTTAGTGTTAAAAAGAATATACAGTGAGTTCATTGTTAATAAATATCAGTAGAGTGGAGGCGGTTAATAAATGTGGTGCTTGATCAGCTCACAAATGATTAGTAATTCTATAGGCTTTATTCCGGGTGTCTGCATCGTGTACGGCCTCTCAATGTAAATGAGAGGTAACACTGATGCATTGGGAACATCTGGGAACACTCACACTATAACCATTCTTGCCATTAACCATGCAGGTTCCCTCCTGACACCCTCCGTCATTTGTCATGGATGGTCAGGGGGGCTGCACTGTACTGTGTCTGTCAAAGCCGGTGAACCCAGCATATATTCCAGTCGAATCGCACTTTGCCTTTAGGACTTAAGCAAATCACTAACATATATCACCGTTCATTACGTCAACTTGTAAATATGATCTGAGTGTCCGAATCCGACACCCAAACTTTCTACCCTGGACACAGGAGAGTAATCTTAACCTGATTCTTAGGAAAACAGTTATGAATAATGACTGGTGATAGGCAATGCCTGTCCAGCAGTCTCTATCTCACACGTATATTGAAGTTGGTGAATGCGATTTTGTGTTCAAAGCATTGGGCCAAGTTTTATATTAAAAATTGGAGCAGTTAACCAGACAGTTATTTATTAACTTAACATATACAACACGTTTCCTGTGCTTGATGATGGGCCCCACAGTGATGTTCTGTGCTATTGTCCCCTTTCTTTTTATATATATATTAAAGTATACATTCCCAATATTAAAGTATATTAAAACTCGTAATCTATTTTTCAGTTTGTTTGGCATTTTTTTCTTGATGTATACAATTTTCTTAGTCTAAAGCTGGCTATACATTATACAATTTTCTTGTTCAATTACCTTTAGATTTACCTTCAACCATGTAATACAAGGGCCTGCCTGATTGCGAATAAATTGAAAGTATTTAGGTTTGACCTCATATTATATGGTTTTGGTAAATCTAAAGGAAAATTGTACAAGAAAATTGTATAATGTATGGCCAGCCTTAGGCTGAGCCTAAGGGATGTTACTTGGATCAAACGAGAAAGGTCCCTTGTGCTGGTTGCTACTCTTAGGCCCCTTTCACACTTGTGCCACCTGAAAGTCGTGCGATTTTGCCACGATTTTTTTGCCGCGACTTTAAGAAAAGCCTGTGTAATATTGAGGTCTATGGACAAATATGAAAGGGTCCTTAGTTGAACTCTTCTGACCTTTAGGGCTTTAACCACTTAGACCCCTTTCACACCAAGGCGTTTTTCAGGCGCTTTTGCGCAAAAAATAGTGCCTAAAAAGCACCTGAAAATAGCCGCCCAATACACCCCAGTGTGAAAGCCAGAGTGCTTTCACACTGGGGTGGTGCGCTTGCGGGACGGTAAAAAAGTCCTGCAAGCTGCATCTTTACACCGGTGTGGGAGCGGTGTATTCACCGCTCCTCTACCGCCCCTGCCCATTGAAAACAATGGGGCAGCGCTCTCAAAGCACCTGAACACCGCTTCGGGAGCGCTGTAAACCGGCACTTTTAACCCCTGTTTAACCCCTTATGGGGGGGTTAAAAGCGCACCGCTTCTGCCCAAATAGCGAGCGGTAAAACGCCACTCATTAGCTGTGTTTTACTGCTAACGCTCAGGCGGCTCTGGTGTGAAAGTAGCCAGCCCTGGAAGATTTACTCCCTTCATGACCAGGCCATGTGTGGCATGGTGATAATGTGAGTTTGTTACATTTTGGTTTAGGGTCGTTTTTGGTTTTGTTTATTAATAAAGTCGTGTGATCACTGTGAGATGTGTCTAAAACGTTTGGTGAATGGTCTGATAACTCAACGGCAACGTCGGCCAGTTGCGCATGCATGCACATGGCTATCCAGAGACACGTCGAGAAGCACCACCTTGCATGGCGTACACATGACCATCAGCGTATACCCGCTGTGGGCAGTCAAACCTAGTCCATGTGAGAGGTGGGGTCACAGTGCAGTGGAGCAATGAGTGAACAGAGACACATGAAGTGTTGGTGCAAGTGTACGGGGCGGAAGCCGTGAGCAGAAAATGCGATTACGACTGGTTGAAACACTTCCGCGAAGGGAAGGAAACAACTGAGGATGAGCCACGTTTGGATCGGCCGTTGACCAGCAGAACCCAAAACACGATCGAGCAAGTGTGACAAATGCTGGCACGAGATCAGCGACGGACTCTGATGGCGGAGGAATTGGGCATTAGCAAGGACATGGTGCACACCATTGTCCGCTAAGAGTTGGTTTGTGCCGCACAAGCTGCCAGACGAACAGAAAGCAAACCAGATGGAAAATTCTGGAACTTTCATTACCTTGTGTGACCAGGATCCATCCTGAGCACTGTGCGATCCGTGTGCGCCAATTCTTGGCTCAGTGCAACATACCTGTTCTTGATCATCCACCGTACTCCCCTGATCTGGCACCTGCAGACTTCTTTCTGTTTCCCCACGTGAAGAGCGTCATGAAAGGTGCATATTTTACGGAAGTGGCTGCAATCCAAAAATATCTGACAGTGGAGACCTTTTTCCAGAAGCTTTATGAACATTGCCAAAAGTGTGTTGTGAAAGATGGCGATTATTTTGAAGGCCAATAAAGGTCATTTGTTTTTTATCTTTTGTTTTCTGATGCCATTCTCCAAACTTATTCGATCAGCCTTTCTCAACCTTTTCAACACAGAGGAACCCTTGAAATAGTTCTCTGGTCTCGGGGAACCCCTGCTAAAAATGAAAAATCTACAACTCATGATACATTAGTGTGATGGTCAATGGGAAGAATGCTCCCTACACTTGTGGTCATTGGGAATTATTACTCCTTACAGATAGCTAAAAAGATCAATGATGTCATTGGGAATTTATCTGAGAGGTAGAAATTGACCATTGCTCAAGGAACCCTTAGCAACCTCCGGAGCAATTCTAGGGTTCCACGGAACCCTGGTTGAGAACCCCTGTCTTAGATACACGGAAAAAGACAAGGGAGTTTTTTTTTTTTTTTCAAGCAAATTTTGCCTAACATTTTTGTGAAAACAAAATTAATGCATAATCACCTGCACATCCCTAGTTGCAGTGGGTAGCTGATCTAATGCTACCTTATCTGCACCTTATTTACACATGACAGTTTAAATAGCAAATGTTCTCTTTCTTGTAGGGCATTTTATACTGTATGCCAGTGGCTGCTGGTGGTCTATTTTTTTTTTTTTTTTGGGGGGGTAACAAGCAAGCCACCAGCCGGCACCCCCCCTCCCCCCGATTGGTTGGTCACCAGCCCCACACTTACCTCCTCCGCTTCGGCGGCTTCCCATGCATCTCCTCCCTCCTCCTCCTCCTCGGTGGCCAATAGGATCACTTCTCCTCTCAGCCAATCGGGCTGAGAGGAGAATCAAGACGACAATAGCGTATATTATTTCGCTATTGTCACACAACTGGGTGGGCACTGCACCCTGAGCCCACCCTTTCTTGAAGCCAAAAGGAGCCTCAGGCTCTAATCGTGCTTCTAAAAAAAAAAAAAAAAAAACCCCAGTTGGAAACCGGCGCCCTGCATGTAGATTAGGGGGGTGGCACCCCATATGGACGGGCCGCCACTGCTGTATACTGTGGTCGCTTTGATACCACCCCAACTACCCCCAAGCAAGTGATCAAGAAAATGTTTTTAGAATATTGTTCTTTTGGCTTACTATTTATATAACACATTATTTTATGACTTTAAAATCTTAGGCCATGTTCGCCAAAATTGTCTTTTTTTTTTTTTTTTTTCCCAAGTATGGGTTATTTTTAACAAAGTTTTTGTGTTTAATGATTTTACAGTTAAACCTCATTTGTTGTTCTGGAATTTTTCCCAGCAAGCTTTTTTGTGAACAGAGAGTGCTGCCTCTGGAATATGTGGAACATCTGTATTAGGCTAAAGCAGATCTGTCGCCAGGCTGTGGACATTCCAGTATTTACATGAGCATTCAGGCTGGGTTCTCACGTTTGCGGTCCATTAATACAAAGCACATTGACCTGTGTTACTTTGCCCGTGAATGTGCATTGTGTTAAGGCAACCTATTCACTTTAATGGACTGCCCAACACCTATGCTTTTTCGGAGTGCAGCGCACAGTAACACAAGCTCAGGTGGTATTGTGAATTGTGGTGTGACGCAACACATGGGCGATAGGTTCTGTTAATGAGTGGTGCTGCTGCACCCCCTATCCTCAACACATGCGTTTCTATGTGCAAAAGTTTGCACTGAGCCTAAAAAAAACAGCCATCACTAACCTGCTTTGCTGCAGGTACTGTGAAATAATTCCTTAAATTTCATCCCCAAAAAGATGCAGTGAAGTCTCCCTCTTCCTGTGCATGTTAGAGATTAGAAGACTGGCAACCTACTAAGTCACTGCTGGGAGGGGGAACAAAACCATTTAGTGATTTAAAAAAAAAAAAGGAAAGTGAAAGTGTTTTTTTTTCTCTGAAATTAGAAGATTAATTACTGCAATGTGCCTGAGCATAGAGAGGTCAGTGAGGGCTTGTTTTATTTTCTTACTGCTTGCTATGTGTATTTGAATGTCAATAACCTAGTCACACTTCAACGGTAAATAGGTTTCCATGTTTCAGCAAAATCTACAGCTTAAAGTGGAATTCCAGGCTTTTGCTAACTGTGCTATGATACTAAATACACACGGTTTAATTTACATTGTCCCTTCTATTTCTGTATATGGATGATGACACTAATTATTGTAATAAAATAAATATATGTTTTTCCTAATGGAGTATAGCTGGCACATGACCCAGCTCTCTCCCAGCCTGTCTGCAGGGAAACATAAGCAGGAGGAGCTTCTAGTCCTCTGCTGCTGGTCACATGTTCAGAATACAAAATCAGCCTTTGGATTACAGAGTAAAAATATTAATAAACAGTTTAACCACTTGACCACCTGACACTTCTCTCCTACATGTAAAAATCATAATTTTTTTTGCTAGAAAATAACTCAGAACCCCAAACATTATATATATTTTTAGCAGAGATCTTAGGGCATAAAATGGCGATCATTGCAGCTTTTTATGTCATGCGGTATTTGCGCAGCAATTTTTCAAACACTTTTTGAATTAAAAAAAAAACAACAGTAAAGTTAGCCCAATTGTTTTGTACATTGTGAAAGATGATGTTACGCTGAATCAATAGATATCCAACATGTCACGCTTTAAAATCGCGCCCACTCATGAAATGGTGCCAAACTTTGGTACTTAAAAATCTCCAAAATTTTTACTGGTTACATGTTTAGAGGTACAGAGGCAGTCTAGTGCTAGAATTATTGCTCTCGCTCTAATGCACACGGTGATACCTCACATGTGTGATTTGAACACCGTTTACATATGTGGGCGCAACTTAGGTATTCGTTCGCTTCTGTGCATGAGCTCGTGGGCACGGGGCGCTTTAGATTTTTTTTATTATTATTATTTATTTCACCTTTACTTTTTATTTTCGCACTCTCTCTTAAAAAAAAAAAAAATTACCACTTTTATTCCTATTACAAGGAATGTAAACATCCCCTATAATAGAAATATAGCACCAAAGGACAACGGTAGGGGGGGGGGACGTCCCCTCCCGTTGCCGATAGGAACGATCAAGCGGCTGAACTGCCGCTATGATCGTTCTCATGGTGCAGTGAATCACCGGCGGATAAAAATGATATCTGAATGATGCATGTAGGTGCCGGCATCATTCAGATATCAGGGCTCAAACACAAGGATATCTTTGGACGGCCAGCGGTCGACAAGTGGTTAAAATTGATATATATATATATATATATATATATATATATATATATATATATGAAATAAAATATTTATTTTGTGAAAATAACATGGTGTGGATGGATTTCTGCCAGTGTCACGCCCCTCCAGCCTGTGTCCTGTGAAGCCACCATTAATCTATATGTAACATCCCATCTCCATTGTTTATCTGCTTAGTGGGCATGAAGGAGGACGGAGGGAGCGGGCGGTCATTTATCACTGTGTATACGCCCACATGTGTGACTCTATAGTCACATGAGCTGCTCAGATGTGATGGGGAGGAAATGGTCAGCATAGAAACTGACTGAAAACTGAGCATGTGCAGCGTTCCCACCACAGCTGCCAAATCCCTAGCTGAATTGGGGACATGGACAGAAGGTGGTGATAGAGAACAGCAGGATCGACCAGGTTTGTTTGCAGAATACAGAAAAATCTCAGTGACTGAGTATGAACAGCACACAGTTTGATTGTTTTTTATGATGTGGGTTTAATGACTTTTGAAACCTACCCCTTCTAAATCCTATTCCAGCTACCCTGTGAAAGGAGGATGCTTTTACTTACCTATTCTGAGGGTGCCCCTCTCCGGTCACATGATCTTCCCAGCTTCATGGGAGAGGAGAGATTGCTGGCAATGGATGGATTGTCTGGGCAGTGACGTTACCCATAGACTTTCTATGGGTTTTCTGTTGTAATCTGTCTCTCCTCTCCCCTGAAGCCGTCGCTGGGAGCCGATCACGTGACAGGACTGTAACGCCCTGAGAATGGGTAAATATAAGCATATTCCTTCTATAGGGTATTTAAAATAGGATTTAGTAGGGGTGGGAGCAGACTTAAGCCTAGTTAGCAATAGCTTGAATATCCATATATGTGTCCCTGTGTCTGTGTTATATAAAATAAATGCAGATTATACTTTATATCAGAGTGGCTCCCAGCGCACACGTGACTCCTCGGCTCTCTCCTCTGCCCGGCTGACAGCTATAGTGGACGGAGCCAAGCACTGCTGCTAACGTCAGCCGGTGAAGAGATGGCAGAGAGACCCGAGGAGTTACGCGAGTGCGGGGAGACACTCTGATAGAAGGTATAATCAGCATTTTTTTTAATACAACACAGGGGCACGTAGCGTTATATAACAGAGGCGATGGCATGAGCGTAGTATAGATATGATTGCACCAGGAGGGGAGGATTGTGGAGTGGATGGAGCTGACAAGCATGGAGGGGAGGGGGAGGAGAACACAGACACAGAAGAGCAGGGTTGCGGATGGCAGAGGCACATAAACTGACCACGGTGTCAGGGCTCAGCAGCCATAATAAACCGTGGTCAGTTTACAGAGGGGAGGGCATAGCTAAACAGGATCAGCCAGGTATTATAGGTGATAAAAGGGGCCAAATTAAACAGCACAAGCACAGTGCTGTATAACATGCTTTAAGGGAACAGGATCTTTTTCTTTTTTTTTTTTCAGGGTAACAGACGCTTTAATAGAGAAATGCAAAGGGTAAATCAAGGTATAAACATAAGTCCACAATGGGGCTGCCTCTGCTGTGTCTTAATTACTTCCCCTTTTTCTTGCAGACAATGGCTTCATTCCTGATGCTTTGCTAGAAGAAGTGATGAAGGCTCTGGATCTTGTGTCAGACCCTGAATAGTAAGTATCTCCAAATATTATTCAAACCATAATGGTTGCAAAGCCCACTAAAGCCCAGTTCACGCTGGTGATTTGATCAGTGTTTCAGACAGCTGATCAGAAGCTCTATGTAAGTCTATGGACAGGTGGATGTAAATGGATGTACATCTATTTACTTCCATCTACCTCTGAGTCCATCCTGGTCTGGAAAAAAAAGGAAAGGGTCTGCTTCCTTTCTGTTTTTCTGGGCCTGAACATGATAGATTGGAGGCCGTGTAATGTAAATGGACGCAACTGCGTTTGCATCCAGCCACCCATAGATTAGGGTAACCACACTTCCAAACTTCAGGGGCATCCCACCCACCCCCCAAGCATGCACCGGTCGGTGATGTCACAAGGGGTTGGTACCACCATGTGTTGTCACCGCCCCTTACCTATTTAAGAAATGTCACTCGGCTTACAATGCAGTCAATGTGTGGCTGTGCTAGAGAGCAGAGCAGGTTATTTTTTTTTTCGGGTTGGTTGGAGACTGTGGACATATTACAGGAGACAGTTAGAGACTGCAGACATACTACAGGAGATGGTCAGAGACTGCGGCGTACTACAGGAGATGATCAGAGACTGCAGACATACTACAGGAGACGTTGAGAGACTGCAGACATATTACAGCAGACGGTCAGAGACTGCGGACATACTACAGGAGATGGTCAGAGACTGCAGGCATACTACAGGATATGGTC
Source organism: Glandirana rugosa (assembly GCA_018402905.1). Classification (NCBI taxonomy): domain Eukaryota; kingdom Metazoa; phylum Chordata; class Amphibia; order Anura; family Ranidae; genus Glandirana; species Glandirana rugosa. Next base: position 354,036 of record BLSH010109597.1, read on the forward strand.
AGAGACTGCGGACATAATACAGGAGACGGTCAGAGACTGCGGACATAGCACAGGAGACGGTCAGAGACCGCAGACATGGTAGAACAGCCGATCTGAGACTGCGGGCATACTACAGGAGGATGGTGGTGTTCTCTACATGGTTAGCCCTTTCACTCAGATGTCTGCTTTTGTTGAGCTATACAGTTCATCAGATCAGCTATATACTTCTATATGTCCGCTTCATTACTGTCCCCCCAAGGCCCCCACTTGTGTCACCTTCAGGCATCCTACTTCTATTCCAATCCTCACCTTAATACCCCCTCTGGCGAGTGGTGGGTGGTCCACTGGTCCGGGGTCCCTCAGACAGTGGGCTGCGGGTGCGAGGAGGAGAAATCAGGCAGCCATGGATCTGAGCCAGTCAGTAGTAGCAGATGCCGCCAGGCGATAGGCTACGGGCGCCTCACTTTGAGACTCTGACGTCACTGGTTGCTAGACGCCAGACGGGGTGGCCCTAGCAACCAGTTCCAGCAATAAGTTAGTAGGGTGGACTGTGTCCTCTATTTCATTCCTGGACACTGTATTGTCCTGGGATGAAGGTGCCTGGGACCCAGGAGACACATGTAAATTGCGGGACAGTCCCTTGCAATCCGGGACAGGCGGGCATCCTACCATAGATCTAACATGGGGTCCAGAAAGCTCCAGTTTTTAAATGGAGCTAAAGACTGGATGAATTTGGATGCCACAAAAGTGACAACCATCCCTTTCTGCTTAATTCGCATATCTCCTGCTGAACCGCTCAGACATGCCAGTATGAATGGGGTCTAAAGCTTTTTGTTCGGTAAGGCCTCGTACACCGGTATACCACAGCTTACACCCCTGTGAGGACTGTGTTTGCCCAAATGGGGATGCACAGGTGTTCCAACGTAACAAACTATGAAACGCATTTTCCACAGTCTGGTTGTGCAGTCAACCCTTCATATTCTTTGCACGTTCTCCAAGAGTGGATTGTTGGGGTCTCACATATTTTTCAGCACAGAACCATCAAGACGTGTGAGTATTTCACACAATCGGGTTAATTTTCAAAAACTGGAGAATGCAAAATGTGGTGTAGCTCTGTATAGAAACCAATCAGCTGTCAGATTTTATTGTCAAAGCTTAATTGAACAAGCTGAAGTTAGAAGCTGATTGGCTACCATGAACAACTGCACCAGATGTTGCACTCTTCAGTTTTTGAAAATCAACCCCAATGTCCACAAAGTTTCTTAAATATAAACGAATGAATCGCAGTTCCAGATTTTACCTGTGGGTGACACTGCAAATGAAAATAAGGCTCCTCTTCCCAATCCGTTTTGGATAGAAGTATTAGAACCTCTATCAGGTCCTGCTGGAAGGAGCCATCAGAAGATGGGGACACTGTAGTCATAAAGGGATGGACATGGTCAGCAACAATACTCAGGTAGGCCGTGGTGTTTAAACGATGCTCAATTAGTACTAAGGGGCCCAAAGGGTGCCAAGAAAATATCCCCCACACCATTACACCACCACCACCAGCCTAAACCGGTGATACAAGGTAGGATGGATCCATGCTTTCATGTTGTTTAAATTAAATTCTGACCCCACCATCTGAATGTCGCAGCTGAAATCGAGACTCATCAGACCAGGCAACGGTTTTCCAATCTTCTACTGTCCAATTTTGGTGATCCTGTGCAAATTGTAGCCTCAGTTTTCTGTTCTTAGCTGACAGGAGTGGCACCCAGGGTGGTCTTCTGCTGCTGTAGCCCAACTGGTTCAATGTCTTGTGTGGTATTCGGCATACCTTGGTTGTAACGAGTGGTTATTTGAGTTACTGTTGCCTTTCTATCATCTCTCACCCATCTGCCCATTCTCCACTGACATCAACAAGGCATTTTTGTCCACACAACTGGCACTCACTGGATATTTTTTCTTTTTCGCACCATTCTCTGTAAACCCGAAAGATGGTTGTGCATGAAAATCCCAGTAGATCTGCAGTTATTGAAATACTCAGTCCAGCCTGTCTGGCACCAGTAACCATGCCACGTTCAAAGTCACTTAAATCCCCTTTCTTCCACATTCTGATGCTCAGTTTGAACTTCAGCAACTCATCTTCACCACATCTAGATGCCTAAATGCATTGAGTTGCTGCCATGTGATTGGCTGATTAGCAATTTGCATTACCTAGCAATTAAATAGGTGTACCTAATAAAGTGGCCGGTGAGTTTATATATTCTACATAATCTATCTGGAAAACACTAAACATAGGTACTCTCAGCCAGGGCAGTGACAGCACTGTGACTTATGAATACGCTTTGGACAAACTATTAAAATTAAAATACACAGCACAACAAATAACCACATGTGACCTGGGCCCCCATCAGCTGAGGAACGCCATGGGGTCATGTGAACAGTTCAGTATTCTCACGCTTTCTTTATGCGACATTGTATTGCTGGAGAGATGACTTTCCATTGTTTATCTGGAAATACATTTTTCAGACCATCAGATAACCAAATGACCCACCTACACCATGGTCTCCGTGCCGGATCTCAATCTGCAGTCTTTTTTTTTTTTTTTCTTTCCTTTGAGAATTGTGGGAGTAGAGGGTTCTATTCCTTATTATTACCGGATACCACTGTACAGTGAGGGAAAAAAGTATTTGATCCCCTGCTGATTTTGTACGTTTGCCCACTGACAAAGGAATGATCAGTCTATCATTTTAATGGTAGGTTTATTTTAACAGAGAGAGACAGAATAACAACAAACATATCCAGAAAAACGCATTTCAAAAAGTTATAAATTGATTTGCATTTTAATGAGTGAAATAAGTATTTGATCCCCTATCAATCAGCAAGATTTTTAGCTCCCAGGTGTCTTCTATACAGGTAACAAGCTGAGTTTAGGAGCACTCTCTTAAAGGGATCGCTCCTAATCTCAGCTTGTTAACTGTATAAAAGACGCCTGTCCACTGAAGCAATCAATCAGATTACAATCTCTTGACCAACACCAAATAGTGTCCAAGGATGTCAGGGACAAGATTGTAGACCTACACAAGACTGGAATGGGCTACAAGACCATCGCCAAGCAGCTTAGAGAGGGTGACAATAGGCAAATGGAAGAAACTCAAAATAACTGTCAATCTCTCGGTCTGGGGCTCCATGCAAGATCTCACCTCGTGGAGTTTCAATGATCATGAGAATGGTGATGAATCAGCACGGAACTACGCAGGAGAATATTCTCAATGATCTCAAGGCAGCTGGGACCATAGTCGCCAAGAAAACAATTGGTAACCCACTACACCATAAAGGACTGAAATCCTGCAGCACTAAGGGGACAGGACAACTTCACCGCATAAAAGGGACAATGGACAGGGCCATGTACCATCAAATCTTGGGTGAGAACCTCCTTCCCTCAGCTAGGGCATAGAAAATGGGTCATGGATATGTATTCCAGCATGATAATGACCCAAAACACATGGGCAAGGCAACAAAGGAGTGGCTCAAGAAGAAGCACATTAAGGTCCTGGAGTGGCGTAGCCAGTCTCCAGACCTTAATCCCATTGAAAATATGTGGAGGCATCTGAATGTTCGAGTTGCCAAACGTCAGCCTCAAAACCTTAATGACTTGGAAAGGAACTGCAAAGAAGAGTTGGACAAAATCCCTCCTGAGATGTGTGCAAACCTGGTGACCAACTACAAGAAACCTCTGAGCAGTGTGGAGCCTATCGCAGGGCAACACATCTTGAAAGGGTGATAGACTGGAACTGGCATGCGGAGGCGAAGCACTGGGTGCCCAGGGAAATGGAGGACTTCAGGGACGCGGCTAAGAGCTGGCCATGGACTACTTTGCCACTGCCGAAAGCCCTGATGGAACATCTCACCCTAGGCAACACCCTGTTGGTGTCTAGAGAATCCTTCCAACACTCCTCAGTGTCATCCACTCCTTCCCCTATAGTACCGATCCTGGGCAACCCGGACTTTGTGCCCGGCCTTCAAAATCCTGTTGACCAGCGGTTAGCGGCAAGTAGGCGGCTCCATTTCTATGACTTGACTATGGTCCAGATGGTCGGCTCTCCGCCTGCTGGGGTTTTGGCCACGCACCTACCGTTGGACTTTTGGCGTGGCCTTAAGTTGCACACTTTTCTCCGCAGATGCTTGTGGACTTCGGGCATCTCTCGACCACTCACGGAACTGAAGACCATTTACCACCAGGGAGAGCTGATCCGCCATAGTCTCTTGACGATTTATGCCTCCTTGATCTGACCAGCGGAAGGTTTTGACCCTCTGTTCCTTTCACGGTAGGAATGGGACCCGAATACCCAATTCACTGACTCGCAAAAAGAAAAGATACTTCACTTTGCCCAAAAGTCCTTAATAGCTACCAGAGTCCAAGAGACCTGCTACAAAAATTCTGTCCTGCTTGTACAGAGTGCCGGCCACTTTGCATCGTTAATTCCCTCAAGTCTCCAATCAATGTTGGCATTGTAGCAGAGGGAACGGTGTTACATATTTTTTGGGACTGCCCCAAACTCAGACCATTTTGGCGTGAGGTGATCTCCATGATCAAACACCTCACCAATGTTGACCTGGAGGGAGACCCACTGCGTGTTTGCTTCATCTCTCCACATCAAGAAATACAAGGCCTCCCTTACTATCTAGTTACTGAATGTGGCAAGGGCATGTATCCCCCTCTGCTGGAGATCGGAGAACCCGCCTTCCATAGCCCACTGGTTTTCGAAAGTTAGTGAATTGAGAACTATGGAAGGTCTCACCTCCACCTTGCACAACCGGAAGGAGACTTTGGAACTATTTTGTCTATACTGACGCATATATCCGAGAGGTCCCGTGATAAGACTTAACTTTCACCAACCTGGGAGAGAGGCACTAATTTTCTGCTTTCTGCTTTACCCCGTGCTCCATCTCTTTTTCTACCCTGATCCACATCCCACTCTGGGAATATCTCTCCCATCACCTTCTCCTCCCTACACTCCCCCCCCTTCCCTCCTTCCCTAGATACCTGGTTTTAAGGTGGGCATTATCCATTTAGATTAGAGTTGGTCTCTTCCACCACATCTCACCTAATTTACTGTGGTACCCCAAAATTGAACTTGCCGTTGGGATGCTTGACATCACGATAATGTACAGGTTCAATACGTAGTACTGTCCCCATATATATTTTTTCATGCGAAGATCTAGATATGTGTTAGTTTGCTTTATCAGTTGTCATTGCAGTCTAGAGCGGTTATATTTTTTGACTCTCATCGGGTCCATACGCTGCTAGGTCGGTGGATTTCCACATTTGTTCTTGTGGCCCTTTTCCCTCTGACATCTGACTGTACCCCGCATCTATGTTGTGTATCTTACTTGTGAACTGCACTTTTCTGGAAAATAAAAGAAAGTACAAAAAAAAAAAAAAAAAGAAACCTCTGAGCTCTGCGATTGCCAACAAGGGTTTCTCCACCAAATAATACTAAGTCATGTTTTGCGATGCGCTCAAATACTTATTTCACTCATTAAAATGCAAATCAATTTATAACTTTTTTGAAATGCGTTTTTTTTGTTCTGTCTTTGGCTGTTAAAATAAAGCTACCATTACAATTATTATAGACTGATCATTTCTTTGTCAGTGGGTAAACTTAAAAAATTAGCAGTGGATTAAATACTTTTTTTCCTCATATACATCTGAATGCTTTAGGGATATGGGGGAATGCTCCAATGTGTGCTTTAGGCCACACTGTGTTCTCTATGACGCCTTTTCTCCTAAAGGAGTTTAACGGCAGAAAAACGCAGCTTTTTTGCATGTGCGTTACCAAGCCTCTATATCTGATGTTAATGCATTCTATTGGCCAGAATGTTAACCTCTTGCCGACAACCCACTGCAGCACTGCGGCAAGGTGGCTTGGCAGCCCAAAACACCATACTGGTACGGTGTTTCGTGCACTAGCATCTGTGGACATGCACGGCGATTTGCCAGTGGGGGAGCTAATCAGCGGGTCCAGCGGACTCTATATTCGCCAGCTGCCCGCAATTATTTTCCCGAGAGATAGAACGGGGATCTGCTGCAGTAAACAAGGCAGATCTCCATTCTGACAGGGGAGGACACAGAGATCTTGTCTTTCTGCTATGCAGGAAGACAGACCTCTGTGTTGTCCTAGGCAGCCCATCCCCCATGCAGTTAGTAAACACACCCAGGGAACACTGATGAAGAAATTTTATTTTTAAAAATTTTTTAGTGGGTATGTTTTATAGCAGAAAAAAAATATTGTTTTTTTCAAAATTTATGGTCTTTTTTTTGGTTATAGCGCAAAAATAAAAACCGCAGAGGTGATTAAATACCACGAAAAGAAAGCTCTATTTGTGGGCAAAAAAACGACATCAATTTTGTTTGGGTACAACCTCATACGACCGCGCAGTTGTCAGTTACAGTAAAGCAGTGCTGTATCGCAAAAAATGGCCTGGTCATTAAGGGGAAAAATCTTGCAGGGCTGAAGTGGTTAATTCATTCTGGCCATTAATATGTATCATTGCCCATGAATGCACCTAGCGTTAACACACGTCTAGGCGCTTTTGAGCATTCTTTTATGCTTAAAAGTGCCTCTCCTAAACGCGACTTTGGTGGGAGTTTTTTTTTTTTTTTTTTACTGCCTCTACCTATAATCTCCTGTAGATGCCTGTAGTATGCATGGACACATGGGCTAACATGGAGGAGCATTTAGAAAAAGAGAAGTAAAAAAAACTCATTCCTATAAAAGCAGCATTTTTGAGCTCAAGTGTGCATGAGCCCTCACAATGTATCACAAAAGGCTCTTTTCTGTAGCTTCCTCTCTCATTATCGGGAACAGGAACCTCATTTTCACTTGCAGCACCACCTGCAGGTAAACCGGTATTGCAGCTTATTCATGTACTGTATACATATATCGGGGACTTTTCTGAGCATTGTGTTGAATCTTCACAAACGTCTTGATGACTAAGAGGCACAGGGTGGTGCAGTAGCTGTAATTGTGAAGAAGTTCCACCTTGCTGGTTTTGGAAGTTGGCAGGGTATTTCATTCACAAAACGAACTACAAAAGATTACAAATATTTTGGCAACTAAAACAGTGTTACCCCGAAAATAATACCGGGTCTTATATTAATTTTGGCTACAAAATGCATTAGGGCTTATTTTCAGGGGATGTCTTGTTTGTCCACTGTCTTCTCTCCCCCTCTCCCTCCCTGTCAACTGCCTGTAATCCCCAAAATAAACCCTAGTTAACAAGTCCTATGTAAAATCATTTATTCACTATGTAAATTGATTATATAATGTCCAGTGTGTGTCTTTATGTAACATTGTAGAAAATACCTTATTTACAGCGCCGCTGGGTGCTCACATGACCCATTGGAGCTCTTCTTCCCCGCTCCGAGGACTTTAACAAGGACTTATTTTCGGGGTAGGGCTTATATTGCAGCCATCCTAGAAAATCAAGATCGGTCTTATTTTCGGGGAAACACAGTATATATTGTAACTATGTGTTTAGTAGTATGGCTAGAGTTCGGCTATAAATAACAGCTCTGTAAAAGTAGGCTGTCCTTGTTTACCTTTCCGGTGGCCCATGCCCTCAAATGCTGCTGCTTGCTGGCCACTGTAGGTGTTCTACATTGCCAGATGTCTGAAAACCTGCTTCCCCCCCATTTTCATGGTTCCTCCCGGTGGCTCGTACTTACTACAGGACATACAAGTCAGTGGAAGGAACCACTGTGCATTTTGGGGGGGGGGGGGGGACGACAGGTATTCGACCTACCTGGCTTGGGGAGCAGTGAAGGGGTGGTGTTTCCAGATACAGACCATGAGAGACATGAGGATACAATGGGCTCTTTAACAACACTGGCTTTAATAGGGTCACTTTAATTGATGAGTGCTTGTTGGCTTTGTAACTGGTGTTCTGTTTATACGGGATCAGATCCCTCTACGCTCCCAGCACAGGTTACTACACAGTCTGTTTTCAGAAATGTTTTCCTAATAAGGCTCCGTCTCCCAAAATTATCATGACTGTTTTGGTTTTAATCATGAGATTATGCAGCCTTAAAATAACTCAACTTGGCCAATGAGATGCCATTGTGATGAATGCGCCCTGGATTCTGAAAATAGAACAGCATTCATTGGCAGAGGCAGGCCGTGCAGCGCAGCATATCTCAGGAACGCACAAATATTCCTCGCTTATTGTTTGATTTTCAATGTTTTCCAGTGTAAACCTCATGAAGACCAAATTAGACCCAGAAGGTCTGGGGATCATATTACTGGGCCCATTCCTGCAGGAGTTTTTCCCCGACCAGGTACGCTATGTTGTGTACAGAAGCCTATGGGCAATTGTGCTGCTGATCTGTGTCAGGCTTGATGAGGGATTCAAAGGGGGGCACATGCCTTTGTTTACATGGAGAGTGCACTTGCGTTATAATTATCCTGCTTAAAAGTAACATAAAACCCAACATGTTAGGTATAGTTAAAGTAAGATGGATACATTTTTTGCAGTAATATTCCACTTCAATTCTGCAACCCTATATAAAATATATATATAATAGGAAATTGGCACTCAATTATAGCAACTGTGTTCTGGATCTTTGATTCAAAAGTATTGAAGCCAGCCACAGCCAAGAAACTAGCATTTTCTTCAGGAGGCCAGCAATGACAGCCCTCATATTTTCCTTGTGACAGTATCCCTTTAATATGGGTCTCCAAGTATTCCCATGAACACCCATGAAAGGGTTTTACATATTTTGCTGAAGGAATTACATACATAACTATGATCAGAAAGTTTAATTTGCTGTATATGTGATTTGTTTTATCTTTTTATACAGCTTTAAAGTGGAAGTTCACCCTAAAACTAAAATACTTGCATCTATAAACATCCACGATCTAACACTAACCTATCTAGCCCTGTAAAGAAGAAATCTGTTTACATAACTTTTTTGAAGCCGATCTGACCCGATCCCATGCTGAGCATTGAGCCAGCCGCAGCTTCACTGTGGAGGTGGGTGCAGAGGACACCCCATTGTAAGTCTATTGGTGACATCACTTCCCATTAATTTCACAGCCATTGCTGGTGTCCTCTGCAGAGCCTCCGCCGCTGGAAACGAGATTGGATCGGCTTAAAAAAAGGTATGTATACTGATTTCTTCTTTACAGGGCTAGATAGTGTTAGATTCTGGATGTCTGTAGATGTAGAGATTTTAGTGTTAGGGTGGACTTACACTTTAAATGTCTATACAGTGCCTTGAAAAAGTATTCACACCCCTTGAAATTTTCCACATTTTGTAACGTACATGTTACAACCAAAAACGTAAATGTGTTTTATTGCAGTGGCGGCCATGCATTAGGGGCACTCGGTCGCCGCCCCCCCCAACCATGTGTCCAGCCCCCTGATCTACATACAGGGACACTCTAATAGGCTTCAAAAAATGGTGGGCTCCGGGTGCAGTACCTACCCAGTTGTGTGACGATAACAAATTAATATTCATTATCGCCACACTGATCCTCCTCCCAGCCAATCGCTAAGCGGGTCTGAGACCCATCACCCGATTGGCTGAAAGAACAGGTGATCGTATTGGATGCCTAGCAGTAGCAGAGAAGAGATGCACAGCGGAAGCCACCGTGATCTATGAGAGGACACCGGAGCCGCTGGCGGACCCACAGTTTGCAGCCCGTCATCCTCTGCCTGACTCACAGCTCGCCGCTGTCACCCGCTGCCTGACCCCCCCCCCCCCCCCCGAGTCAATACTTTGTAGAACCGCCTTTCACTGCAATTACAGCTGCAAGTCTTTTTCAGGATGTCACTACCAGCTTTGCACATCTAGAGAGGACATTTTTGCCCATTCTTCTTTGCTAAATAGCTCAAGCTCTGTCAGATTGGATGGAGAGCGTCTGTGAACAACAATTTTCAAGTCTTGTCACAGATTCTCAATTGGATTTAGGTCTGGCCTTTGACTGGGCCATTCTAACACATGGATATGCTTTGATCTAAACCATTCCATTGTAGCTCTGACTGTATGTTTACAGTCGTTATCCTACTGGAAGGTGAACCTCTGCCCCAATCAAGTCTTTTGCAGACTCTAACAGGTTTTCTTCTAAGATTGCCCTGTATTTTGCTCCATCCATCGTCCCATCAACTCTGACCAGCTTCCTTGTCCCTGCTGAAGAAAAGCATCCCCACAACATGATGCTGCCCCCACCATGTTTCACTGTGGGGATGGTGTGTTCAGGGCGACGTGCAGTCTGTTTTCCGCAACACATCGTTTTGCTTTTAGGCAAAAAAATTAAATTTTGTTCTCATCTCACCAGAGCACCTTCTTCCACATGTTTCCTGTGTCCCCCACATGGCTTCTCGCAAACTGCAAACAGGACTTCTTTTGACTTTCTTTCAACAATGGCTTTCTTCTTGCCACTCTTCCATGAAGGGCAAAGCCAGATTTGTGCAGTGCACAACTAATAGTTGTCCTGTGGACAGATTCTCCCACCTGAGCTGTGGATCTCTGCAGCTCCTCCAGAGTTACCATGGGCCTCTTGGCTGCTTCTCTGATTAATGCTCTTCTTGCCCAGCCTGTCAGTTTAGGTGGACGGCCAAGTCATGGTAGGTTTGCAGTTGTGCTATACTCTTTCCATTTTCAGATGACGGATTGAACAATGCTCTGTGAGATGTTCAAAGCTTGGGATATTTTTTATAACCTAACCCTGCTTTAAACTTCTCCACAACTTTATCCCTGTCCTGTCTGGTGCGTTCATTGGCCTTCATGATGTGGTTTGTTCACTAAATTTCTCTAACAAACCTATGAGGGCTTCACAGAACAGCTGTATTTATACTGAGATTAAATTACACACAAGGGGACTCTTTTTACTAATTAGGTGACTTCTGAAGGCAATTGGTTCCACTAGCTGTTAGGGGTAAAGGGGCTGAATACAAATGCACGCCACACTTTTCAGATATTTATTTGTAAGAAATGTTGAAAACCATTTATCATTTTCCTTCCACTTCACAATTATGTGCCACTTTGTGTCGGTCTATCACATAAAATCCCAATACAATACATTTATGTTTTTGGTTGTAACATGACAAAATGTGCAAAATTTCAAGGGGTATGAATACTTTTTCAAGGCACTGTATATTTTATAACATTGGATTTTATCTTGTTATACAGCTTTAAAGTCTATGTATAGCATTGCTTTTTTCTCTTTTTGTACAGCTTTAAATATCTATGTATAACATTGTATTTTACCTTCTTTTTCCTCCTTCTAAGGGTTCGAAGGTTCCAGAATCATTTAGTGTATATCATTATAATGGATTAAGACAATCCAACAATAATGAGAAGGTATGTTTCATGTAAAGTGATGTTGACAGCTGCATTGGAATGAAATGTTGTCTTTTTGTTTCTTGGCAGGGTTACATGACCTCTCATATTAACTGCTCGTGTTGTCATCACATGCCGTTATCTCTCTCCTTTTATACTGTTTCTTTATGTCTTGTCATGCCTCTTCATTTTTGCATGGAGGACTTAAAGGACATTCAGTTTTATTTAATGTGAACCTTCATATGGAACCTATTAAAGCTGTGTTGACAATCTCTCAGAAATGCATAAATAATGAGTAATAAGGGGGTGACATTCTTAGCTCTAATGGAGACAATCCAGACACCTGAGCAGAAGATGATTAGACGGAACATGTCATGGGACCATCTGTTTTGACAGTCTTGAAAAATCATTTGGAGAGAAGAAAACCTTCAAAGGTGACCATGTATATGAAAAAAAGCCAACCATATTTCTTCAGGACTGTCCCTTCATGGGAAGGCCATGATCTTATGGGATGACTGGTATTTAGACCGACAGTATGTTAAAACTGAACTCCAGAAATATATGCTTGCAGTGCAACCCCAACCCCAAGGGGTTAGATGCTGATTTAGTATAGGGGTGCAGAAATAAGGTATATTGCTTACCCTATCCCCCGCTTCCAGTCGACTCCAACACTGTCCTCAAGCTTCAGGCTATGGGTAGCCCCTCTGCATCATCATGGACAGTGTAGGACCATTAATCCTGCTTGTATGTGAGGACCTGAGCCTGCGTCCATGGCTCAAAGTTGCTTAGATGGAACACTGCGGCGACAGAGCCAGGAATAAGGTACTTATAAGGGTACCAACAATACATTGGTAATCTGTATATAGTGCAGCGCTACCACAAAATATTAGATATATTACATTCCTCTATATACGTGCATATCCATACATATAACAAATTGAGGTGTCCGTTTATAAAGCAGTGTAAAAAATCCACTGCTGAGTTCTCCGGCATTCACAGAGGAGATCGTTCTCCCCTGTGTGCCTTTTTATTAAGCCGTGTAGATCACTTCACAGTTAGTGAAGTGATCTACAAACGCTTTAAACACTGGAGAACGCCCTGATCTCGTGAGACATAACGAGATTACGGCACCAAAATTCACAGAAACTCAGAGATGTCAGTTTATTAAGCAGTGATAAATTATCACTGCTCAGTAACGGACATTCTCAGAGGAGCCCACCCAAACAGTAAATAAAATTATTAGCCCCCCTACACTATATATGTATATATAAGCAATTACACACATTATATATACATATATATACACACATACATCATATACATGTATATACATATATACACATATACAGGGCAGGGGGGCATGGCTAATGTGTTGGGGGGTCTGAACGAGGCAGGAGGAAGTCTATAATCTTCCTCCTTCCCCGGGATTCCCTCTTCACCCCCCAATTCTCCACCTCTGAGCTGGTGAATTGGGGAGTGTGAATTCTGACACAGATCACCAGTGAAGTGCGGAGATCGCAGCTTTATAAACTGCCCGTTTCTGTGTCAGTGAATGACAGTTGGAGATGTGCAGAGATAATCGGTGAAGAACAGCTTCTCTCCCGATTATCTCTGCTTTATAAACCGAAAATGAGCTGTGATCAGCCGTGATCCTTGGGATCACGGCTGATCACAGTTTTATAAAAGGAAACCAAAGTTAGTAATAAACGAAATCTAAATTATCAAAAAAAGTCCTTATCAAATTAAATTCATGAAGTGAACACCGTTCATCACCAGATCTTGTACACCTTCCAGTGAATGTGCAGTCCCAGAAAACAAAGATTTCTTCACTTCATTACCACAGCGCCCTTCACCCCATCTCATGGGTGTCCTCTCACCTGCTCCAATGGACCGCATTATACTAAGGCGGTCAAATGCACTTTTTTTTATTTATATGGGGACACTGCTGTACTTCACCAACTTCGATCCTTACCTCCTCAGTTATACGATTCAAATCAAAGGCAAGAAGAAAGCCCAATAGTGCAGATTGCTTAATCGCATTTTATTACAAGTCTGAAAACACTCACATATTAGAAGTAAAAAAGACAGTATATCTCGTATCTCATGTATGGCATCTGAAGCTTCGCCCGGCGTGATGACATCAGCCGTCATTTCCAAAATTCAGATTTAAAGCTCAGGCAGAAAGCTAGTTGCACAGCTGAAATACATTCAAATGTGGAAAAATGTGTTGGTACCCATCCACAAAAAAATAAAAAAAAAATGTCTACAAATTATCTTGAAATTGACAAGAGCAATTGGCATCTATTATTATTATTATAAGACAGGATTTGTATTGCGCCGACAGTTTGCGCAGCGCTTTACAGTATTAAGGCAGACAGTACAATTACAATACAATTCAATACAGGAGGAATCAGAGGGCCCTGCTCGTTAGAGCTTACAATCTAGGAGGGAGGGTTAAATGATGCGAAAGGGCAATAACTGCGGGGGATGAGCTGATTGAGAAAATAAGGAGTGTAGTTGTTAGGTGGTGGCAGGATGGGCTTCCCTGAAGAGAAAAGTTTTCAGGGATCGCCTGAAGGTGGATAGATTTGGGGACAGTCTGACAGATTGGGGTAGGGAGTGCCAGAGGATGGGAGAGGCTCAGGAGAAGTCTTGGAGGTGAGTATGGGAGGAGGTGATGAGGGAGCAGGAGGTCTTGTGAGGAGTGAAGAGGATGGTTTGGTTGGTATTTTGAGACTAGGCTGGTGATGTAGCTGGGAGCAGAGTTGTGGATGGCTTTGTAGCTGATTGTTAGTGTTTTGAATTTAATTCATTGGGCGAGTGGCAGCCAATGGAGGGAATGGCAGAGAGGGGTGGCAGACGCTGAACGGTTTGTAAGCTGGCTGAGTCTGGCAGCGGCATTCATGATAGACTGGAGGGGGGATAGTCTATTTAAAGGTAGACCAGTGAGGAGGGAGTTGCAGTAGTCGAGGCGAGAGATGACCAGGGAGTGAATCAGGAGCTTTGTGGTTTCATTGGTTAGGAAGGGACGTATTTTAGAGATGTTGCGGAGGTTGAGGCGGCAAGCCTTAGAAAGTGATTGGATGTGGGGCCAAAAGGATTGTTCAGAATCCAGGATAACACCAAGCACCCTAACATGTGGGGATGGGTGGATGGTTGTGCCATTGCTCTTGACAGAGAAGTCGGGGGAAACCGCACGTGGGGGAGGAAATATTATGAGTTCAGTTTTAGACAAGTTGAGTTTGAGGAAGTGGTGTGACATCCAGGCAGATATGTCTGTTAATAAGTTAGTGATACATGAGGAGGCTGATGGAGTGAGTTGGGAGGTCTATCATTCCATATTTCATAAAAATCCACAGATTTTGGTTTTTGAGTCAACAGAATTATTTTAAATAATTAAAGAAAATGATAATCGCATAGACAAAAATAATGGGACCCTTAAAGTCCGACTATAGGTAAAACTTTTCTTTTTAGTATCATTTTGGATAGAATAAGGGAGGGTTATAGCTCCTGTCAGTTTTTTTTTTTGTTGCCATCTGTGTCTCATTGGAGAAGAGAGAAATCCCGGCAAATTAAGAGAATCCTTTGGGGACCCCAATTGGAGGATTTCTCCTCTATTTTCTGGGGACAGCCCAAAATTTGGTATTTTCTTTTACTTTCACTTTTGATGACAGTGGTAAACAGTCAAATAGAGAGGGTGAATCTGGGGCACAGACGGCAATACAAATTTGACAGGTGTCCTAATCCCTCTCCACTCTATCCAAAACTAAGATTTTGTTGCACAACCTTAAGAGGAAATGACTGGAAAAAAAAAAGGAATTTTTGTTCAGCAGCCAGTGAGACTTCTACACCTGCCAACAGGTCATTTAGCCCTGTCTCCTTGAGCAAACTGCTCCAGCTATGTCAGGTTTGAAGGGTGTCCTCTCCAGACTGCATGTTTTAACTTTATCCATAGATGTTTGATATGTCACATAAGGGCTCCTAGAAGGACACTTCAGATTAGCTCAGTGTTTTGTTCTTAACCATTCTTGGGTGCTTTCAGCTGTGTGTTTTGGGCATCATGTTGCTGAAGGACCCGTGACCTGCACTGGAGGCAGAGCTTTCTGACACCGATGTAAGGTTTTGCTCCAGAATTCCTTGATAGTCTTAAGATTGTATTGTGCCCTGCGCAGAGCACCCCATGCCAGCGTCAAAACATAATTGAACCTCCTACATGTTTCACTGTTGGTTTGGTGTTCTTTTCTTTGAAAGATTCATTATTTCTTTGTAAACACCAGATGGGGTCAACATTTAAGTCAACCGGTTTCTTAGCTGTGCATGGGTAAATGATAGGTTCACTTTCAATTTTCATCAGTTCAAACATAATTTAAAGGGCCATTGAACATAATATACAAGTTCTGTTATTAGTTATCTATAACAATCAGCTATATGTATGTAAAAAAAAAAAAAAAAAAAACAAATTGAGCTATTGTAGTAATTTAGATAAAAATACATTTTATAAACGTAGTTTATACAACTAAAAGAGTTTGTATAGCCAAAACATCTTTTTCATTTTGGATAGAATAGGGAAGAGTTTAGCCGGCCATAAATGGGTCCAAATCTAGCCAATTCACCAGGGACTGGCAGAATTTTGATCCATGTATGGGTAAGGTGGTGGTACCTATGGGATCGACTTCTGTGCAACCAGCCTGTCAGATTTTCCTCAATCAGCATCGCAGGCTATAAACAGCAGCGCTGATTAATGTATTTGGCTGACGGGGACTCCCCTCTGTCAGGATACAATAACCCACCAGGGAAGATTACCCCATCCACAATGAATGTGTAGATGGAGGAATCAAGTCATTTTTTAAATAATTTTTTTATTCAACCCACTGGTTAAGTGAAAAAAAGATCATCTATGGGCTGCTTTAAGCTGCTAGATAGATCAATTTTTTTTGTTCAACCTGCAGGCTTAATAAATATAACTTAACAAGTTCTTCCATCCATGCTAACAGTGTAAATGGAGAAATGTCCCGCTGTGACTTTTAGATGACCTTACCAGCAGCTGCATCTGATTGGATGTTCTGCTAAAAAAAAATTTGCCTAGCTCCTTTGATTTTTTAATACAAGGGTGTTGGACAGAAGGGGACCAACCGTTCCTCCCAACTAAGTGAAATATGCCCAGTTCATCAGAGGCTAACCGAAATCCACATTGTATGGCCAACATTAAAACCCTTGACAGTTAATTTTCCGCTGTGTGCAGGTTTCCTTAACTGGCAGTCCCAGAGATGCAAGAAGTAAGCGGAAATCCATACAAAGAGTTCCTCTTAGGGCTCCTTTACATTTGCAGCAGCCTTTGTAATCTCTCTGAACAGTGGTCACTTTTCAGAGGGCGGCTGACAGGTAATATGTTGCCTCCTCAATCTCTGTTTTAATCCTAAAAGCTCCCACCACCACAGTAGTTGCAAGGCCTTCTCACTTGAATGGGTCACATTTGGTGGTGGTACTGCCCACAAAAAGCAAGAGACCCTACAATGTTTGCTGTTGCATGTGTTCAACCTCTCCCCTACTCCTGTATTGGGTTTGAAGGTGGGGGAAGGTAACTTCCAGTGACACAACTTACGGTTTCAGAGACTGTGTAATGGTGAGTTTTTTCCCCTGAGGTCCAGCATCTACACTTGGCTTAGATACTCCCATTGGACTCCCCCCCCCCCCCCCCCATTGAACTGGCCAACTTTTTGGGCAGATCGTAGTGCCTCAACTCAACACCACAGGATCCTTATTTTATGGGCATCAATATATGTTGACATACATTTTTATCTGTGACTCACCAATTAAAGTGAACACACTTTTCCCTGCATTGAGACTCTCTGTGGCTGTTTCCATTAGGTGATTCACATTGTAGATGTACCAGCCTGAAGGACATATGGTCATAGCCTTATTATATTTAACAGTACACCTTTGTTCCTTGGGGATACTGTAAGATTTTCCCGCCAAATATATCTTGGGGATGATGGCCCTGTCTTTTGATGTTGATATTTTTTTTTATAATCTTTATTAATGCAGAACAAAATTTTACAAGAATACACACATGAAAAGGGATCAACAAAAAGCATTCTAAAGCGTGCGAATCATCATAGTGCAATTTAACAATGGTCTGCAACTCCTATGTATAGTTAAGAAACCAACATATAATGATGGCAACATTGCAGAGCTTTAGGGATATGGATGTATACGATGAACGCACCCAAGGAAAGAAGCATCTCAAAAGGCAGACCCGGGAACAGGTTAAAGAGGAAGTTGAGCTTAAAATTAAAATCTCTAAATATACTTGCAGCCACAATCTAAAACTAACCTATCTAGCGCTGTGAAGCAAAAATCGCTATACATGCCTGTTCTGAAATCGTTCCGGTCCGGTCTCCAGCGGCGGAAGCTGTGTACAGGAGACAGCCGACAAAGGCTGCAAAGTGACGTCACCCATAGAGTTACTATGGGGCTTTCGTTGATGGCTGCCTCTTCTGAAAACTCCTCCACAGATAAGCCGACAGCTCAGTGTGCGATTGGACCGGAGCAGCTAAGGTAAAGGAATATATAGCGATTTTTGCTTTACAGGGCTAGATAGGTTAGTCTTAGATTGTGGCTGCAAGTAGATTTAGAGATTTTAGGCTCAACTTCTACTTTAAGATACAATAAAATGTAAAAGGGCAGCATAGCTCATAATGCGCATATCAAAAACTTAGTGAAGGTAGAGTCACGTTAAAGACTCTCAGAGCTGCCATAAGAAGCCTAGTGGCTGCAAAGCATCTACTGCAAGTACGTCAAGCATGCAGACGGCCAAATGAGTGTACAGGAGCAGTCAAAGAATCATATTTTGGTATTAATATTCGCCAGACTCCTTTTTTGAGAATGACTTCTACAAAGCTGGGGCACCAACAGCAAAACTGCCCGAGGATCTTATCTTTCCCTACTCTATCCAAAACTTTTTAAAAAATGGCTATATATAAATTTAACTTGCATTTTAATTAAATGTAACTTAAATTTCGTATCCTTTTAGGTTTAGACAGGATTGTATTGTATCCCGTTATGCAAGATGGCATAAAGAAATGGCTTACTGCTCCACCTCGAAATTAAAGTCAAAATTTAGAATTTGATTATCTGTGCTGAAACTTTAGCAATAAATTCAAGACATCATGTACTCGTACCTTTTTTGGGGAAATTTCCATACGCATTAGTTTTGCTTAACCTTGTTTGCTGAATTACTGGCTCTGGTTACTGCAAAATCTCTTCAAAGAAGACTCGCCGCTCAGAATTCCAGCTTGTAAATAATGATGTGATGCGGTCTCCATGGTTGCAGGAACAATAAATAAGGACCAGCAAGGGTGTGACTGTGATGGGACATTTCATGTCAAGCCATCGGCTGAACGTCGTCTTCTAGTTTAAGGCTTCATTAAAAAAAAAAAAAGTCCAGTAATGTGTTCCATGAAGGAGAGCAGAATAATACAATACCGGAAGAATTATTACATTGTGGGGTCTCTGCAGTTATGACATCAGAATGAAGCTATCGTTTGACTCTGTTCTCACGGTCTTCAAGTAGAAGTAAATTAAAGTGTATGTCTGGGCAATTTTTTAAATAAAAAAAACAGTATATCTGTGCAATACACGCATATTTTTCCATATTTGTGTTGTTAAAAAGCTGCACAGAAAAACACCCTAATTTCCTGTTTGATGAGACATCTCTGAAATCCAAAGCGGTGTTGTCAACAGTGCCCAGTTCTCTACTGCTGGGCTACAGAAGCCCCCCCCCCCCCTTCTCCATTACATAAGGAGGTGTTTTGTAGTCCAGTCGAGTAGGGCTAATAGATAACACATTTCGATGCAACAAAAACATTGCCAGCTCCCTGGATTTCTGGCAGGTTCAACAGGTTCTCGTCTGTACTTGTACAGTGTTTTTAAAAAGACATATAATGAGTATATTTTTGTAATGGCCAGACATACACTTTAACCACTCGACCTCCGGAAGGTTTTACCTTCTTCATGGCCAGGACATTTTTTTGCTATTCATCATTGTGTGACTTTAACAGGCAAATGCTCAGTCATGCAATGCTGTACTCAAATTAATTATATAATATTTTTTCACACAAATAGAGCGTTCTTTTGGTGGTACTGTACTTAACTGGTTCCTGACCGGCTCGCATACTTTTACTGCTGCAGAGTGGCAGCGTCCCACGAATCACCGTCTATAAACGGCGGCTCGCGCGTGTGCTGTAGCGGGCGGCAGCGCGCTCTTGTGCCCGCCGCACTCTGCAGGAGTGTGGCTGCCGCTCGGACGGGTCTCTGCCGGCGAGCCGCAATTGCCTGCACTGAGAGGTAGAACGGGGAACTGCCGATGTAAACACGGCGGTTCCCCACTCTGTCAGTGGGCATTTAAAAGATCTACTGATCCCTGTCACTGGGATCAGTTAGATCTCTTATGCCTATGGTAGCCCAGCCCCCTCACAGTTAGGACACACCTAGGGAACACAGTTAACCCCTAGATCTCCCCCTGCAGGTTAACCCCTTCACTGCCAGTGACATGTATACAGTAATCAGTGGATATTTAAATTTCAGATCGCTGTATAAATGTCATTGGTCCAAAAAAGTGTCAAAAATGTCCGACATGTCCGCCCCAAAATCGCGGTCTTGATAAAAATCACACTGCCATTACTAGTAAAAAAAAGAAATTGTAAAAATGCCAGAAATAAATTCTCATGGTTTGTAAATACAGCAACTTTTGCGCAAACCAATCAATAAATGCCAATTGCGTTTTTTTGGGCGGGGGGGTTTTTACCAAAAATATGAGGAAGAATATAAATCGGCCAAAACCGATGAATACTTTTTTTTTTTGGATTTGTATTCTAGCAAAAAGTAAGAAATTATTTTTATTTTTTTTTTGCAAAATTGTTGTTTTTTGTTTATAGCGGTGATCAGAAATGACGCAGAGGTGATCAAATACCACCAAAAGAAAGCTCTATTTGTGGGGAAAAAAAGACGCAAATTTTATTTGGGTACAACGTCGCACGGCCGCGCAATTGTCAGTTTTGCAAGCAACGCAGTGCCGAATTGCAAAAAGTGCTCTGGTCCTAACAAAGGAAATCCTTCCGGGGCTGAAGTGGTTAATCACCACTGGATTTTTATTACTTACTATATCAATGAAAAAAAAAATCTTTAAAAAAAAAACACGTTTTTCTTAATTTTTGTTAATAAAATAAAATAAAATTTTGCAAACAAATCTTTCGTTGTAAACTTAGGCCAAAATTTATGAGGCTACATTTCTTTGGTAAAAATAACCCAAATCCGTGTATACTATTTAGTTTGTGTGAAAGTTTTATAGTCTACAAACTATGGTATTATTTATTTGAAAATTGATCAGTCCTGATGTACTGACAACTTATCTCATTTCTTGAGGCCCTAAAGTGCCAGGACAGTACAAATACCCCCAGCATTACCCCTTTTTGGAAAGTAGACTGTCCCAAGGTATTTAGTAAGAGGAATGGCAAGTTTTCTGAAGTTGTCATTTTTTGTCACTATTTTTTGGAAAATGAAGAAATTAAATAAAACTTTTTTTAAACTTTTTTTTTTTTTTTTTTACATACTGTCACCAGGAAATGATTAGTGAAGGCAATCTCCAAACAGATGCTTATAGATAATTGCAGACTTTTTATTCTTTGCCTGCCTTATTTTTATTCCTCTTATGGAGGCCATGTTTATTAAGGGCAGATGAATCCATCTTCCTTTACTTCCTGGAATGCAGCCTAAAACTCTGCATCTGCTTCCTGGACCATGAAACACGGTACATCAACTGAGGGGCAAGGCACTGGTGATATAGCCTTCCCACGATGCATCTGGGAGGCCAGAGTTACATCACCAGTGCCTCACTCAACCAGGAAGTGGAAAAACTGTAATTGTAAGTTAAAGCAAAAAATGTTTAATGAATGTGAGATTTCATATAAGTATGCAGAGCTGATGTAATTTTTAGCGAAGGGGTGGGGAAAGGTCTGCTTTATTCTAGCCATTAATGGCTCAAATCTTGGCCAACTCAGCAGAAATTTGAGTTGTGGCTGGCCAATGTGACAGCATCCTAATCAGTGAAGTCATGGTTTGGGTATTCAGACAGGTGCGGGTGCTATGGCTGGCTGAATACAATAGCCAACAGTGTAGATTCCTCCATTCATGTTGTTTTGTGTAGATGAAGGAATCCATTGATTTCTCTTCTTTAGCCCATGGGGCTGAACGAGAAAAGTCTAAGCATGCATGGCTAGTCAGATAGGAGGCACTCTCTCAGGGGAACAAGAGAGATAAACCAAGAAGATCGATTTGCAGAACTCAGTCCTTACCTCAATCCTTGCATACATCAGGGAATTCCACATTTGATCACTACTGGTTGGATTAGAAGGCAGTTATTTGATGTCTGTGAAATAGTTGTCAGCTCTAGATCTGCTCTGCTCTGCCTAAACTCTGATTTGTGTGTCAGAGAATTCTCAGGAGACTTCTACTGAGAAACCTCCTGACCCTAAAGCATCCAAGTAATTCAGGAGATCTAAATGTGAAATGTAAAGCCTATCTCAAGGAACTTCGGAAATGGGGACAGCATGGTACTGTGGCCAGATGAATCAAAACAGTGCCCTTACATAGAATATATTTCCTATAATGTAAGTTGATATTATGGTGTTATGTTTTAATATGGCTCTTGACCGTACCCTATCTATCTTTTTGTGTCAGGTCACCTACATTGAAGGGACAGCTGTCATGGGATTTGAAGACCCAAGACTCCAAACAGATGACACTCCCATCAAGCGTTGTCTACAGACCAAATGGCCATATGTAGAGCTTCTCTGGAATACAGATCGACCTCCATCATTAAACTGATTTTCCTCTGAGCAACATATTTTCATTTTTAAAGGGACAGTCCACTCAAAACTGATATATCTTTTTTGTGGATGGACATTTTATACCATGCACTGGCCTTTTTTTTTTTTTGTGTAGGACCCTAGAAGGAATATTGAGACCTGAGCCTCCTACCTCTGTATCCCCCTACCTTGGGCATAATTTATCTTGATCAGCATTCTGATGGCCAGTGGTCCCATGTCTCTTATGCTCGCTGCTGCATAGGAATACACAAACCGTAGCAGGGTAAATAAAGATAGGTCAATACAGTGGAGGGGGATGGGTTATGGGGAGGGTTAAAACTGATTTGGTAGGTGTTTTCAGTGTACACCCAAAACTGAAATATCAATTCTGGGATGGCTTACCCTTTAAATAGTGCTACTTTGAGGGAAAGATTCTGGTAACTGGAAATCCCCAATGTTTATACTCGATAAAAGCATTGATGCTAAAACATATATTAAAACTGTATATACATTGCAATTCATTTATTGTTCATGCGCTCAAGATCAAGTCATCAGTATCAGAAACACTAATTATATTCACAAAACATATATACAGAAATGTGTATAAGCTCTTTCAGGGAAAGAAAGGTACAGTGCCACTATTGTAACTCTTACATATGTATAACATGCGTTTATTCTATGTTTCATCAGTATGGGTAGTCAACCATGTACCTTCAATCCAAGTATGCCTCGTGTAGTAATCTGGCCCCATAGGAAGATTTGGGGTGTAATTCAGTAAATCTACCAAAGATTTACATGTAGGACTTCAATTCAAGCTCTTTCATTTCAAAATTAGCCATTCATAGGATAGTAGTAGCATACTAGCCATATCATAGACTTTTTTGTTGCAACATTTAAGGACCAGGTCAACCTTTTCTCAAGCCAGAGATCTACCATTAGGATGTGGTTTGTACACTACTACTATCCTGTGAATGTTTTTTTCGGAATAAATGAGCTTGAATTGCAAGTCCTTTGTATGAATTTTTAGTGTATTTTTTTTATCTATGTGTTTGGCATTTCGGGACAGTTTTGCCATATCTTGAATCCATTGATTGATTTTAGCTGGGAAACAGGTTGCTCCCAATTGTAACATCATCCAATTGAAATTATATTAGCTGAACCTAAATCTGCCTATTTGGCAAGCTGCTTTTGGTCAAATCAGGAGTCTTGCTTTTTATACACTATATGGCCAAAATGTATGGACACGAAAACCATCACACATATGAGCTTATGTATATAATGGCTCAGATAATCCTTAAATTACTAATAAAGGTACCTACATCCCTGATAAATTCATATATTGTAGAAAAGGAGACAGGATGGGGCTATGGGATTTTGATGGTACCACAATAGGCTTATACAAATAGATTATTTAAAATCTCAATGTTTATTCTAATACAAACTTTGCACATAAAAACTTTTCATAATAAAACCAGCCAAACATTGCAACAAGGTGTACAATTAATTCCCAAAAGAGGGGAGAGATTATTTCAGGTTCTCACTGGATAATCGTTTATGCTTCCTGACATGTTTCGCGGGATGACCGCTTCTTCAAGGGAGTATGCACAATCCTTTTCCAGACTATAAATTACAGGTAATACCATAGGTTAATATCCATATATTCAACATTTAGACAGAGAGGAAAAGATCTGCATATATACATATTTTTACATACATGACTCCGCAATAGAACTCACCTGCAAAACCAAATCACAACGGGCAGATACTGAAGCCAATTTGCGTTCCCCCGGGGCGAGCATGGGAGAGTACACTCTTTAAAAGGAATGATCATAGTGGTATAATTTTTATTATTTTATTTGTTTAATTCTGTATCTATATATATATATATTTTTTATTTATTTATTATCATACACAGTTATGTATAGACAAGCAGGATAAGCCCGTTAATAGAAGGGGTTATATCCTATTTATTTGTTAATTTGAAAATATAATATAAGGTATAAAATATAAAACTGTCATACCTGTCTTGATTTATGAAAACAATAGATCATTTCCGTGGATTGTGCTGTCCAACGGAAAGTAAAGCTTGATGTATAGGAGGTAGAAGTGGCGGTGGGGATTAGGATTGATAAATATATCGCATGTAGAGACGTTCCTAAAGAGGGCACATGTGTGGAAAGAGAAAAAGAAAAAGGTATGGCAATTGATGTAATACATATGGCAAAAGTATTAGTTGTACAGAAAACTAGTCTTTACCTATATGTTGGCTCCCAAGGAACAAGGGTGTTATGCATTTAAGGGCTCCGCTATAGCTGACCTCTCAGCATCAATTGCATCTCTATGATTATCAAAATAAATCGGTAAGTATGCTTCTGTATATAAGGACCACACAAACACTTCAGATCTGAATAAATATGAGCTTTGTAAAATCAAGTTATCTGTGTGCATAGTAAAAAGCTCGTCCCGAGCAAGTAGTGTAACATGTGTCTAGCGTCCCTTTCCAGCCTCAATGGGAATATAGTCAGCCCACCTATTTAGATAATTTTTAGTGACAGTATTGAAAGGGACGCTAGACACATGTTACACTACTTGGTCGGGACGAGCTTTTTACTATGCACACAGGTAACTTGATTTTACAAAGTTCATATTCAGATCTGAAGTGTTTGTGTGGTCCTTATATACAGAAGCATACTTACCGATTTACTTTGATAATCATAGAGATGCAATTGATGCTGAGATGTCAGCTATAGTGGAGCCCTTAAATGCATAACACCCTTGTTCCTTGGGAGCCAACATATAGGTAAAGACTAGTTTTCTGTACAACTAATACTTTTGCTATATGTATTACATTGATTGCCATAAGTTTTTCTTTTTCTCTTTCCACACATGTGCCCTCTTTAGGAACAACGTCTCTACATTCGATATATTTATTTATCAATCCTAATCCCCACCACCACTTCTACCTCCTTTATATCAAGCTTTACTTTCCATTGGACTGCACAATCCACGGAAATGATCTATTGTTTTCATAAATCAAGACAGGTATGACAGTTTTATATTTTATACCTCATATTATATTTCCAAATTAACCAACAATAACAAATAAATAGGATATAGCCCCTTCTATTAACCGCTTATCCTGCTTGTCTATACATAACTGTGTATGATCATAAATAAAAAAAACAAAAATAATAATAATAAAAAAAATATAGATACAGAATTAAACAAATAAAATAATAAAAATTATATCACCACTATGATCATTCCTTTTAAAGCGTGTACCCTCCCATGCTCACCCCAGGGGAACGCAAATTGGCTTCAGTATCTGCCCGTTGTGATTCGGTTTTGCAGGTGAGTTCTATTGTGGAGTCATGTATGTAAAAATATGTATATATGCAGATCTTTTCCTCTCTGTCTAAATGTTGAATATATGGATATTAACCTATGGGATTACCTGTAATTGATAGTCTGGAAAAGTATAGTGCATACTCCCTTGAAGAAGCGAAGCGGTCATCCCGTGAAACATGTCGGGAAGCACAAATGATTATCCAGTGAGAACCTGAAATAATCTATCCCCTCTTTTGGGAATTAATTGTACACCTTGTTGCAATGTTTGGCTGGTTTTATTATGAAAAGTTTTTATGTGCAAAGATTGTATCAGAATAAACATTGAGATTTTAAATAATCTATTTGTGTAAGCCTATTGCGGTACCATCAAAATCCCATAGCCCCATCCTATCTCCTATTCTACACATATGAGCTTGTTGGACATTCCATTCTAGATCCAAGGGTATTATTATGGAGTTGGCCCCATCCTTTGTGTATGCAGTATAACATCCTTTCCTGTTCTGAGAAGGCTTTCTATAGGACTTTTTTGCCCGTTCAACCAAAAGAACGTTTGTGAGGTTTGGTGGATGAGAATTTGTGAGGTCTGGTGGATGTGGGATGAGAATACCTGGCTTGCTATGGGTGTTCCAATTCACCCCACAAGTATTGAATAAGGTTAGGGTTAGTGCAGGCCACTCAAGTTCCTCCACCACAAACTTCTCAAAAGAACCTTTCCCAAACGGCTGGCTTATTAGAAGCTCACGATTGTCTAAAATTCAATAATTTGAAGGGGCTTCCACATTGGCTATATTATGTACCATGTGTTCTGTATAGCTAAATATGGGCCAAAGATAATGGGGATGGGTTGTTCATTGTTTTTTTTCCACCATTCTGTGGTCAGCTTTAGGACTTGTGTAGCTTCTTGTATAAAGCAGGTAAGACATACCTCTCTGGAGCTGGCTTGACTTCTATGGGTATTTTGCATGAACATTTCCAAGCAGAGTCGATAGAAAATGTTCATTTTTGTCAGCCTACAATTAGCAAGTATGTCCATTGCTGGTGCACAATCAGTACTCTGCTGAATTTGCTTCAAATTAAGCTCAAGTTTCCATGCACATTGGACTCCCAAAAACCGCTAAATAAAGCTGAATAAAAAAAGCTCATATTTAGAATTTTTTGCAACGTTTAGGAGCGGTAGCATTTTTCTGGCGCCCCACGGCGTTCTTAAAAACCAGTGAATATCACTGACTTTAGCTGTCACCTATTAAGAACACGGCAGCCAGCTTCCCGGTCCACTCCTTAGCAACCAGCTATTCACTGGTTGTTAAGGATGCCGGGGGTTGTTGGGTAAGAGAAACGTAAAACACTGGAAACCGGTGCTTAGCATCAGTTAACAGCGATTGGGAGCTTCTAGGAGCTGTCAGCTTTTTTTCTCTGCTGGGAAATCACTCCCACAAATGCAAAAAAAGTTGTTTTTTTTTTTTTTTTTTCCTGCTCCTAGAAACGGAAGCTTGAAAAACGCTTCTAGCTTACAATAGTGTGCATGAACACCTAGGACACTATTTGCTTCTAGGGGCAGAAAAATAAAATGCTCAAAGTAGCTGCTAGGAACCGGGAAGGCCGGGTTCACATGTGTGGCCACGGGTTCGTGTCTGGGGTCCATTGTGTGTCTGTTCACTGGTTCAGGTGTGATTCAGGTCCAAATTTTTGCCTGAATTCGCACCTAAACCAGACCCAAACACGCACAGGACCCTTTTTGCAATCCGCTCCTCGGCAGCACCGGACCTGTGTGAATTGGCTCACGTGTCATGCGTATCAGATGCGGGGAAAACCCACATATGTGAACGCAGCCTCAAAATAAGCTTGAGTGCATGGAGTCCTAAGCATGCAGAGACTTGCTGTATGATTCCATTTTAAACACCAATCAACATGACCCAATAGGTTAGCCATAGACCTGCATGTCTTAGAGTGCAAGAGCAATAGCCATTGATACATCTGCCAATTATTGCCCTCTGGGATCTTCTGAATTCTTTATGAATGGATGCAATGCACATAATGTGTCCTAAAAAGGACCAAACCACTTTCTCCAGGAATACATCAGTCACAGAAATTTCCATTATGACAGTAAATGCATGCATGCAGTAATGAGCACTTCTGATGCCCAAAGGCTATGATCTTTTTTTTGTGGTTGACCTCTACAAGGACCAATTTTCCCAGAAATGCTAGAACTTTTGATGTTATTTGGCTGTATGTGGCCATCCTATGAATTGACTTTGTAAATAAATTGGATTGTTCTATTAATTTAAAGCACCGTTCATGTATCCTTAAAACTACGGTCATAAAAGAGGCACAAAATGTCAGATACTAAAGCTTTTTAAAGAAATGTGTATATTGACCATATCAACTTTTTGATTGAAAGTGAGGAGGTGGTTGCTGTGAGCATTAGTCCTCCTTTCAGACGCTTTTGTATGTGAGGTTGGAAGGAGCAGTCTGTGACTTAAAGTGGTTGCAAACCCTTACATATACCCAGAGAAGTGACTGGCCCCAATAATACAGAGATGAAGCACATCCTCCTACATAAGTTGTACCTGTCTATCTACAGCCCTCTTTCCCCTTTACATTGTTAGCCAGGTTGAAAAAAGACCAAGTCCATCTAGTTCAACCAATAAAAAAATATATATATATAAAATCATACAATCCTTCACCCACAGTTGTTCCAGAGGAAGGCAAAAAAAACCCGGCAAAGCATGTGATCCAATTTGCTTTAGTGGGGGGAAAAATTCCTTCCTGATCCCCGAGAGGCGATCGGATTCACCCTGGATCAACTTTACCTATAAATGTTAGTAGCCAGTTATGTTATGTACATTTAGGATATAATCCAGGCCTTTTTAAAGTAATCTACTGTGCTGGCCAGAACCACCGCTGGAGGGAGTCTATTCCACATCCATTCCACATCCATCCATTCAAAGTGCATAATTTACACAGGATCTCTCCGCTCTGAAAAGCAGGGGGTGGAGCACTAAAATTACATAAGTGAGGAGAGCTGTGAGAGCCGATTGGAGGGGATAGGACACACCCCCTTCATACAGCAGACAGGCACAGAACTGAGGCTGTGAATCAGACTGTCACCGTTTTTCTCTTGGTGTCAGGAAAACTCGTCAGAAGTGATTCATGCTGAACGTAGAGGAACGAAGCAGCAGGCTGAAACAACGCTTAGTGCTCTGTATTGAGACAAGTAGACCCTATAGAGGGGTTTGCTTTGTTCATATTTCATTTATGAGGTTTACAACCACTTTAAATTACAATTCACAGAGAAGAGATAGTGATGATGATTATTAATATATATAATGTAAAAGTTTCAGCTTATCAGTACCAAATAGTGATGTAAGCACCCAGGGGAAATGATTTCCTGAACACCGCTGACCTCCCGTCAGTTATCACATGGGAAAATGCAGCAAACGTCTTCAGCTTAAAATTTTGGCCTGCAGGAAAAGAGATGGATGTTTCTTGCTGAAAACAAAAACGTCAAATAGAACTTTTACATACATATTTATTAATATGTCTTTTATATATGGTACTGTGTTGGGGGTTTATTTTGTAGGTTTTCTTGCCCTTTGAGTGTATTGTCTTACCGGGTATTAAAGAGCATTTTTCCAAATATTGTACAAATTATTATTTTATTTTAGTTTATTTTTTTTATAAAATTCCTTGCCATTGCCAAATAAGCTCTCACCCGGCTTTTCCCAAAATGAGGCATTCGCAGGTTCAGCATTATAATTGTGTACACAGTGTGACACCCACCTAATGAGACAAATGTCCGCTATTTATTATGATCTGACTGCCGGCCTTTAAATAAAAACAACTTTTTTTCTGATCCGTGTGAAAAGTTTATTTATTTGGACCTTTCAATTAGTTAACATAATGCCACTGGCACAGAAAGTGCGGAAAAGTGGAAATCTCTCAAAGCCAACAGACAACAATACAAACCTGACAATAGCTCTAATTTCTTCCAATTCCGTCCAAAATGAAAAAAAGAGAAAGTTTTGATTGTAACTTAAAGCAGTATTTAACCCAAAATCAAAAATCATTATATTGCAACTTACCAATCATTACATGTGGCTGCATTCGTTTTCTTTTTTAGTCTTTTTTCCCCTCTGTTCTTACCTTTTGATCTGGCCAGTAACACCCCTCCTGTATTAGGGTGCTTCCCCTTTGGATGAATGGGCACAGGAGACACCTTTGGACAACAGCTTTGTTAATCCCCCTATACTGACCTCTACACTATGTACTTTACATGCTCTTGACCCCTACACTATGTACTTTACATACTCCTGACCCCTACACTATGTACTTTACATACTCCTGGCCCCTACATTGTGTACTTTAGACACTCCTGACCCCTGCACTATGTTCTTTACATACGCCTGACCCCCACACTATGTACTTTACATACTCCTGATCCTTACACTATGTACTTTACATACTCCTGATGCCCACACTATGTACTTTACATACTCCTGATCCCTACACTATGTACTTTACATACTCCTTACCCCTGCACTATGCACTTTCATACTCCTGACCCCTACACTATGTACTTTACATACTCCTGGCCCCTACATTATGTACTTTAGACACTCCTGACCCCTGCACTATGTACTTTACATACTCCTGACCCCTACACTATGTACTTTACATACGCCTGACCCCCACACTATGTACTTTACATACTCCTGACCCTAACACTATGTACTTTACATACTCCTGACCCCTGCACTATGTACTTTACATATCCCTGACCCCTGCACTATGTACTTTACATATCCCTGACCCCTACACTATGTACTTTACATACCCCTACACTATGTACTTTACATACTCCTGACCCCTGCACTATGTACGTAGTCTCAAATTTTAAGCTCCTTCCACTGGTTTGGGAATTTTGCCATCACACACAATTTGCCCCAGAGCTCTACACACGCTGCTATTAGCCCAACCTACTCTGCCACCATTCTCTGGAATTTTGATTTTCAAAAGATCCCAGGTATGCTCAGAGACAGTTGTCACTCCTGGTATTCTTTTAATGGCAACCAATCATTTTGATTGTTAAATGAACATTGTAATCCTGTATGAGATTTTAATTGACTGGTTTTAGATCTACTTTAAGTCTCCTCTGGTGTTCAGCCATAAATTCAGCTGTCAGCAGAAAAAGGAAACTTCAGCATCCTGTCTTCCTCCCTCATCTTAAGCAAAACATCTTTGTTTGTTGAGAAAATGGGATTGGAACTAGAAAATCATAAGATGTATTTCCTTGTTTTTTTTATCTTTTCCTGCTCTGATGAAAAACTGCTTTTGTGTAAAAAAAAAAAAAAAAAAAAAAAAAAAAAAAAATCTCATGGCTTTGAGGAATGGTAAAGCTTGGCTCTGGCTGGGTCAGACTAAAAGAAAGTGGCCGTTCCCAGTATTAAGTTAAAAATAAAATGTAATTAAAAGAAAAACAGTCCTGGCTACATCACTTGCCCCCTATATGTACAGATAAGTGCCAACCACCCCAATCTATATCCAGCCTTTACAGCTTGCAGTCTCAGTCACCAATCCAGCGCCGCTCCTCTTTGCTCAACAGAATTTGTGTTCCTTGTTCAGGGTTTGCAAAATATGAAATATTGCATATTAATATTTTAGATTTACATTTTCAGCAGATACAGCCCCAGGTTTGTGTTTACTTGTCTATTAGCTTCTTTTTTGAAAAAGAAAATGCTGTTTACAGAGCTCAATAGCTCAAGTTCCAATACACAAAGAGAATTGAATGAAAGCTCATTCACACAATTTGATAGATTTGCATTTTTCTGTGCATAACTAATGCAGGTCTCTGCAAGGGTACACAAAACAATTGTTTTTATGTACCCTGATTACACCACAATGCAGCAGTGATGTAAATGCACATTGATGTGATGTATGGCAATACACAAAAACATACTGAAATGCACATAAAAATGCATGTATTTGTGTATCAATGCACACGGTTTCTTCATGAGTTTTTATGCATGTTATAGTGTGAATGAGCCCTGAATCACAAAGGTGACCCCCCCCCCCCCCCTTCAGTGAGAGTTTCAGTGAGACAGAGACAGTCTGAAGGCAATCGGCTGCTGCTGCACTCTTTAAAAACGTAATGATCTGCTTTGTTATGTAGTCTGCATCCTGTATAAAATATTTATCTGTAAAGTACACCTCCGCTGTGGATTTGCCACAAGATCACTTTTATCTGTTATGGGAGAGGTGCCCACCCCGTCAAACTTCACTTCCGCCCAACGGTCTTAAAGGGATTTTTTTAATATTGCATTTAAGTGTAAATGTTATCTCTCAGGTCTTTTTGACCCCAGATCTCACATTAAAGAAGACCTGTCATGATTTTGTTTCCCCATTACAAGGGATGTTTACATTCCTTGTAATAGGAATAAAAGTGATCCAATTTTTTTTTTTTTTAAAGAGACGGTGTTAAAATAAAAAGTAAAATAAGAAAAAAAAATGTAAGCACCCTGTCCCTCCGAGCTAGCAGGCAGAAGCAAACGCATATGTAAGTCGCACCCGCATATGTAAATGGTGTTCAATCCACACATGAGGTCGCAATCATCATAGTGAGAGCAATAGTAAAAGACTTATTCTGTAACTCAAAACTGGTAACCTGTAGAAATTTTTAAACGTCACCTATGGAGATTTTTAAGTGTCAAAGTTGACGCCGTTCCACGAGCGGGTGCAGTTTTGAAGCATGACATGTTGGGTATCAATTTACTTGGCGTAACATTATCGTTCACAATATAAAAAAAAAAATGGGCTAACTTTACTGTTTTCTTTTTTTTTTTTTTTTTTTCAAAAAATTTATTTTTTCCCCAAAAAATTCTGTTTGTAAGACCGCTGCGCAAATACGATGTGACATAAAGTATTGCAATGACCACCATTTTATTCTCCAGGATGTCTGAAAAAAATATATATAATATTATTATTATTATTATTATTAAGGGTTTATATAGTGCCAACAGTTTGCGCAGCGCTTTACAATATTAGGGCAGACAGGACAGTTACAATACAATTCAATACAGGAGGAATCAGAGGGCCCTGCTCGTTAGAGCTTACAGCCTAAAAGGGAGGGTCAAGTGATACGAAAAGGCAATAACTGTGGGGGATGAGCTGATGAAGAAAATAAAAGTGCAGTGTTGGGTGGTGGCAGGATAGGCTTCCCTGAAGAGAAGTTTTCAGGGATCACTGAAAGTGGACAGATTTGGAGACAGCCTGACAGGTTGGAGTAGGGAATTCCAGAGGATGGGAAAGGCTCGGGAGAAATTCTGGAGGCGAATATAGGAGGAGGTGATGAGGGAGCTGGAGAGCAGGAGGTCTTGGGAGGAACGAAGAGGACGATTAGGTTGGTATTTTGAGACTAGGCTGGTGATGTAGCTGGGGGCAGAGTTGTGGATGGCTTTTGTAACTTATTATTAGTATTTTTAATTTAATTTGTTGGGCGAGGGGCAGCCAATGGAGGGATTGGCAGAGAGGGGTAGCAGACGCTGAACAGTTTGTAAGGTAGATAATATTTGGGGGTTCTAAGTAATTTTCGAGCAAAAACACCTGATTTTAACTTGTAAACACCAAGTGTAAAAATAGGTCTGGTCCTTAAGTGGTTAAAACTTTTTTTTAAAGTTTCAAATGACCCTCCCCAAAACAAAATAGAGGAGGAGCTTCCAAAAAGGGGAACAAAAATGTAAAATGCTCTTCTTATCAACTGTGTGGGTTTTTACAGATACCCTGACTTCAAAGGAATAACCTGCATAAGGAAACAATAATGAAAAATTGTTAAAGTATCGCAAACAAAAAGTCAAAGCAATAGGTAAATATATGGCCATATTGGGCCAATGACATCAGTCGGCATCCCCAGAATATTCCAGCAGGCATTTGAATATAGCTGGGAATGCTGAATATGTAATAAGATGATGTAATGAGATCTTGAGTAATATGGAATTCAGCTTTACTTTCGTAGGAGAACAGCATTACAGGAGAGAGCAGAGAGGAAAAAAAAAAAAAAAAAACACTTCCTTCCTGTGTAGAATATAATACATGCATATATTAAAAAAATAAAAATAGACACTAGTATATCACTACAGCACCATCTATAGGTCGGAGTGCATAGTACATGATGTTGCACTTCCAACAGGGGATGCATCCATTGGTTGCTTGAACATCATTGTCCTAGCAACCAGCAAGCACTGAGCAGGAAGCTGCCACATTTTGTAGTAGTAGTAGTAGTAATACCGCCACTGCATGAATGACTTCCCAACATCAGGAGGTTCAGTTCAATAGGCGAACATTAACCACTTGCCCTCTGGAAGATTTACCTGAAGTACCCCCCCCCCCTTTTGCGCTACGGCACTGCCTCAATTTAACTGTGAATTGCGTGGTCGTGCAACGCTGTACACAAATAAAATGTATGCCCTTTTTTCCCCACAAATAGAGCTTTCATTTGGTGGTATTTGATCACCTCTGTGGTTTTTATTATTTGCGCTATGAACAAAAAGGTCTGACTATTTTGAAAAAAAAAATCTTTACTTTTCTCCAATAAAAAATGTAAAAAAAAATCAAATTTATTCATCAGTTTAGGCCACTATGTATTCTGCTACATATTTTTGGTTAAAAAAAAAATCTCAATAAGCGCATATTAATTGGTTTGCGCAAAAGTTATACAAACTATGGGATATATTTATGGAATATTAAATTTTTTTTTTTTTTTGCTAGTAATGGCAGCGATCAGTAGCTCATAGCGGGACTGCAATATTGCGACAGACAGTTTGGACACTGACACTTTTGACACATTTTTTGGGGACCAGTGACACTGATACAATGATCATTGCTAAAAATGTGCACTCACTGTACTAATAACACTGGCTGGGAAGGGGTTAACATCAGGGGCGATCAAGGGGTTAACTGTGTGCCTAGCCAGTGCTTGTGTACTGTGGGGGAGGTGCTTTTACTAGGGGAAGGCATTGCTTTGCAGGAACACAGGGTCAATGCCTTCCCTACTGACAGAACGGCGATCTGCTTTGCGTAATGATCGGTGGGTGCTGGCGGCCATTGAGTCTGTGGTACCCGCAAATCAGCACCCACTTTGTATATACCAAGGATTGAGGGGAACTAGTCTCCCAAAGAATAGCTGGACTTTATGGGCACACCAAAGGATGGAGATACAACAAATTAAAACGAATATACTTTATTACAAACATGGCTTAAAATTGACATATACAAATAAACATAAAAAGCACCCTTGTAAGAAAAGGACTGAGCACCACCCATAGGACCAGGAAAGGAAAGGAGAAATGGGGTCTGGTATAGTCTAGGGTAAACAATTGTCATAAATTATGTAAATATGGACCCAAACATGACTCCATCCTGGTCTGTCGACGTGTTTCGCTTTAAGACAAAGCTTCTTCAGGACAACAATGGAGTGGGTGCTGAATAGGAAATTTAGCTTGATAAGCGTAGGAACAGCCAGGTGTTGGAAATAATCAACACTTCACAGGAAATAAAGGATGCCTTGGTCCACCAAAAAGGTTGTATCCCCGCCGGCATCCTTTATTTCCTGTGAACTATTCCCCCTACTGGGGACGCACACCTGAGGGGTACCCCTACTTACCTCCAGGGGACCCAACTTTATTACTCAGGTGGAATTAGGAGTACTCTTCATGAATAGATACTACATAAACAAGACTTGGAAGTGCAAGATCACGTACTAGGTATGTGATCCTGCGTAGAGAGCCACTTTGGCGCCATATATGTAAGTTATACCCTCGGCATGCGATTGACGTTTTCTCATCTGCTTGGCAAACAGCCAGAGGTTGCTGCGAACTCAAGCCACATCCCTAGGAAAAAACAGTTAGCATTTAGATATAAGCATTTAGATATTTATGGTAGTTGTAACTCTCTATGTCTCTTATGGCATAAAATCTTTCCTCCTGCCTGCTAACCGTTTATCTCGATTTGTACACCAACCACTGTGTTTGTGCAGCTCAGTGTATACTCCTGGCATCTGCTGGAAGTAAGGGCTTGTTCATACATATGTGTCGCCATTTTGAAAAGTGAGCCTTGTCACCTTTTCAGCTCCTATTTTAATCCTGCAAATGCCAACCCATTGTGCTGCAATCCTATGCATTGCATGTGGATGTTGTGTAGCCCCATTTATTTGAATGAGTCACCTTTAGCAGCAGTACCACCCACAATATAACATACCATTTAATTTTTGCAACAGCCACAAAGCAAAGTTGTGGCATGTGTACAGCAGCATGCTGTACACATGCCACAACTTTGCTTTGTGGCTGTTGCAAAAATTAAATGGTATGTTATATTGTGGGTGGTACTGCTGGGTCTTCAAGGGGCAGTAAAAGTGCAGCTCAACTGGCTGCTTTTACTGCCCTCTGGCCACCTGTGTGAATGAGCCCTAAGTTCTGGGTGCCGGACTGAATGAACTCCTGTGTACATGTGTGGGGGTTAAAATGTTTGTAAACGATCACCTAGAAAAACAACCCATTCCGTTCAAAATGAAAGGCAAAACATATGTGTATAGATATAAAAAAAAATTATAAATACATTTTTTCCCATTTTGGTCACATTCCCTCTGTTCTCAGCTGCATAAGAGCTGGGGGGAGGAGAAACAACAGCACACTGAGATTCCCAGCGATAGGCCATGTGGGGGGTGGGGGTGTCAGGATAAGTCTCATCATTAGAGGAGAGTACACTGAGTTTCAAGCACAGCTGAAGAACTGACCACGATGTGTTGTCCTGCCTAGTGTGATAAGTTTTTAACAGGAAAGCAGACTGACAGGAGCACCAGAGGTTTCCAAGAAGCAATACAAAGAAAACAGGATACTTCCCCATACAAGTATATCTTACAGCAGGCACATATCAGGAATATGAAGTGCTGGGGTAACAAACACTTTAACTAATCGGTCATTGGATTCCAAGCAGAAGCAATGTGTCGTCACGGAGTTATTGATAAAGGAGGGGTTAAGGCTGTCCAATAGCCACAGAAGGCTACTGAATGTTCCATTGAAAAGAACAATGTTTTGTTGACTTTGTGAGTCATTGGTGACTTTTGTCAATGGTGTCATCTCTGTAAACATTCTGCAGCCTTCAGTGGATGTCGGTCAGCTTGGCACCCCTTCTTCATCAACAACTCAATGATGGCACAGTGCTCCTGCTTGAAACCCATTATTTACCTGCAATGAAATAGAAGAAATAGAGTTACTATAGAGAAAGACTAATGCTGGCCATACACGAAATACATATACGAAAAATCAGCTGAAATTTGGTCATTTGAACAGTCTGTTCATTTTTGGGCCAATTAATGGTCACAAATCAGTAATCAGTTGCAACGTTTTTGAGCCAAAAAAAAATGAAGGTCAAGTTTGAAAATTTTCTGCCAAACGAACAATAAATTAAAAGGTTAATGTGTTTCCCATTCAAACTGTTTGCATTAGGTATATGTGAAAAACAAACAAAAAAATGGATTCATTTATGTCCATTGAATGATTTATCGGTCATTACATGATGGCACTATCGTTAGCTCTTACGACCGCGTGTTCATTTTTCGAAAATGGGTTAGAACGATTTTTCGTATAGTGTATGTCCAGCATTAAAGCGGCGTTCCACCCACATTTGGAACTTCTGCTGATCGTATCCCCCCCCCCCCCCCCAGGCGTCACATTTGGCACCTTTCGGGGGGGGAGGGGGAAGAAGATACCTGTCTTTGACAGGCATTCTTTTCCCTCTTCTGGGAGCTTGGCCGAGGCGTATTACGTCAGTAGCCCGGCTCCCTCTTCCTCCCTCCTCCGCTGCCAGGCCACTGACAGAGTGCAGTGCGCTTCGCACATGCACGGTAGGTGCCCAGCCCCAAAGCCACACTGCTCCACTGCCGGGTTCCCTTACCCGCAATGGCCTGGGCTGCACCTGACCAGCCGATCCGAAGAAGATCGGCGGCCGTGCTGACATCGCTGTACTCCCGGACAGGTAGGTGTCCTAAAGTTAAAAGTCAGCAGCTACTGTATGTGTAGCTGCTGACTTTTAATTATCAAAATGGGGGCCGACCCCCGCTTTAAGGCCCGTACACACGATGCGAAATTCGGATGGGAATTGTCGTTCGACAGTCTGTTGTCCGCAATTGTTACCGTTAGTATGCTCCTTTCGACAGCTGATTGCACATCTAGCTTTTGTCTGACAAAAAATGTCAGACTAGTAAATTTTAGTGGTACGACAACTCCACGTCCGATTTTTATTCCGTTAGTTCTGTTTTTGCACGAAAAAAATCGTACGACTGAGACTACGCATGCTCAGAAAGGAGAAATGCAAAAAATATGCAAAACATGACGTCACTTCTGGCGTTGAGTTCGGTTGAACGAAAATTTTCGTATAGTCAGTACCCTTTACAAAATCATTGACAGACGCTTTTTACAAAAATCAGAAATGCAGTCCTACGACAATCGAACCGTGAGTACGAGACTTTACTCTACCAGCATGTGAAATCTGAACAACCTACAGTTGTATGCAAAAGTTTAGGAACCCCTGACAATTTCCATGATTGTCATTTATAAATATTTGGGTGTTTGGATCAGCAATTTCATTTTGATCTATCAAATAACTGAAGGACACAGTATTAGTTCAGTAGTGAAATGGGAGTGTTCTATCAGAATATTGCTACCCATCAGAAAATGCAACCGAAGTGACATTCCATCGTGGCCATCTTGGTACACCCCGCACCCGTCCGCAGTAAGCCTATAGTCAGAAGGCAGCAAACGGACATCTTTTTACACACTCCAAAGTCTTGCATTGTACACTTTTTTTTACCAGTAAACTCAGCTTATATAAGGAAATACAGTATTTGGAAGTCTGTGAAACTGTTTTTATGTTGAATTTTAAAAGCATCGGCAAGCCTGCTGATCTCACAGGTTTGCTAATCTGACAAAACGCCACTGCTTTTACAATTCAACATCAAAACGGTCTGATGGGTTTCAATATACTGTATTTCACTATATCAGCTGAGTTTACTGGTTAAATTAAGGCTCTTCTCACATGTGTGGAGCCCGTTTTGAGGGACTACGCTGCTCAGCAGGGATCCATCTGTTGATCCCCGCTGAGCCGGCGGATGACAGGTCAGTCTCTGCACTCTGTGCAGGGACAGATCTGTTAGAGCTCCACTCTCTTCTATGGGGGATTGGTTAAAAACGGACCGTCTATCTGTTTTCCTCCGATCCGCCAGACGGATGGAAAATAGGGTATTTAGCGGATCGGATGTCAGCGGACAAGTCACTGCTGACATCTGTCGCTCCATAGAGGAGAATGGAGCATCCGTTCAGCTCCGCCTGAAAAACTGACAGGCGGACCTGAACGGTCCGTATGTGTGAAAGGAACCTTGGTGTGAAATGCAAGACTTTGGTGGGTGTAAAAAGATGTTCGCTTGCCGCCTCCTAACTGTAGGCTTACTGCAGACGAGTGCGGGGTGTACCAAGAGGGCCGCAACAGAATGTCATTTCTGTTGAATTTTCTGATGGGTAGCCATATTCTGATAGAACAGGGGCACCCAAACCGAGTCACAGCTCCGTTTATCCATTCAGACACGGGGCCCCAGCCCGGCCCCTCTCTCCCCTGATTAGCTAACTGACTTTGACAGCTGCGGGAGCCAATGGCGCCGCTGCTGTGTCTCAGCCAATCAGGAGGAGAGTCCCGGAGGGCTAAAACACTCGTGGACATTGCTGGAGAGAGATGGGGCTCAGGTAAGTGATTAGGGGGTGCTGGAGAGGCTGCTACACACAGAAGGGTTTTTTTTTTACCTTAATGCATTAAGGTAAAAAAAAAAAAAAAAACAACCTTCTGCCTTTACAACTCCTTTAATGGTTTTTGGGCCCCTTAGCTCCCTTCTTTTGGCCTAATATAATTTTACAGTATCTCACAAAAGTGAGTACACCCCTCACATTTTTGTAAATATTTTATTCTATCTTTTCATGTGACAACACTGAAGAAATGACACAATGTAAAGTAGTGAGTGTACAGGTTGTATAACAGTGTAAATTTGCTGTCCCCTCAAAATAACTCAACACACAGCCATTAACCACTTGACCACTGGGCACTTAAACCCCCTTAACAACCAGACCAATTTTCAGCTTTCAGCGCTCTCACACTTTGAATGACAATTACTCAGTCATGCAACACTGCACCCATATGAAATGCGCTATAATTAAAAAAAGACTGAAAATTTTGTAAAAAAATGAATTTTTCTTTGTTTCTGTGATAAAATTTTGCAAATCAGTAATTTTTCTTCATAAATTTTGGCCAAAATTTATACTGCTATATATCTTTGGTAAAAAAAAAACAAATTAGTGGATATTATTTGGTCTTTGTGAAAGTTATAGAGTCTACAAGCTATGGTGCCAATCACTGAATATTGATCACACTTGATATACTGACGGCCTATCTCATTTCCTGAGACCCTAACAAGCCAGGAAAGTACAAATACCCCCCAAATGACCCCTTCTTGGAAAGTAGACATTCCAAGGTATTTAGTAAGAGGCATGGTGAATTTTTTTAAGTTGTAATTTTTTCCCACAATTCTTTGCAAAATTAATTTTTTATTTTTTTTCCTCCCAAAATTGTCATATGTTAACAGGTTATTTCTCACATCCAGCATATTCATACCACAAATTACACCCCAAAACACATTCTACTACTCCTCCCGAGTATGGCGATACCACATGTGTGACACTTTTACGCAGCCTGG
>BLSH010109597.1:395410-424071 GCA_018402905.1 Glandirana rugosa
TGCCCTTGTAGGCACTGGCAGCCCAGGCCCCCTGGGCTGACTAGTGCCTAGCACCACTTACCGGCGACACTCGCACTAGTGTACATTTGTTCGGCCGCCTTCGCGGCCGAAAAGAGAGGAGAGTGGCTGGGTGGGTGGTGGGTGGCTGATGATGGCTGGGTGGGTGGCTGATGATGGCTGGGGGGTGGTGGGTGGGTGGTAAATGGATGATGGGGGGTGTATTGTGTCACTAGGCAGTGCTGTGGGCATTACACATCGCCCACAGCGCTGCAGCACCTCCTCTCTCCCCCCTCTCTCCTCTCACACTGCACCGATCGGTGCGGAGAGGAGAGAAAAGCCGGCGCTTCCGCCGGCTTGTTTACATGTGATCACGCTCACAGCGGCCATTCACCACGATCCGTGATCAGTCGGGTCCCCCGGACCCGACGGTCACGGATGTTCCCGTGTGCGCGCCCCAGTGGGCGCGCGGGAAGCGTGATTCTGGGAGGACGTCAATAGACGTCCTCCCAGAATTAAGCAACCGCTCTGTAGACGTCATTTGTCTATAGGGCGGTTGTTAAGTGGTTAATGTCTATACCGCTGGCAACAAAAGTGAGTATACCCCTAAGTGAAAATGTCCAAATTGTGCACACCCAGAGTGTCAATATTTTGTGTGACCACCATTATTTTCCAGCACTGCCTTAACCCTCTTGGGCATGGAGTTCACCAGAGCTTCACAGGTTGCCACCGGAGTCCTCTTCCCCTCCTCCATGACGACATCACAGAGCTGGTGGATGTTAGAGACCTTGCGCTCCTCCACCTTCCATTTGAGGATGCCACACAGATGCTCAATAGGCTTTACGTCTGGAGACATGCTTTAGCAGTTCATCACCTTTACTCTCAGCTCCTTTAGTAAGGCAGTGGTCGTCTTGGAGGTGTATTTTGGGGTCGTTATCATGTTGGAATACTGACCTGCGGCCCAGTCTCCGAAGGGAGGGGATCATGCTCTGCTTCAGTATGTCACAGTACATGTTGGCATTCATGGTTCCCTCAATGAACTGTAGCTCCCCAGTGCTGGCAGCACTCATGACCCCAGACCATGACACTCCCACCACCATGCTTGACTGTAGGCAAGACACACTTGTCTTTGCACTCCTCACCTGGTTGCCACCACACACGCTTGACACCATCTAAACCAAACAAGTTTATCTTGATATCATCAGACCACAGGACATGTCCTTAGTCTGCTTGTCTTCAGCAAACTGTTTGCAGGCTTTCCTGTGCATCATCTTTAGAAGAGGCTTCCTTCTGGGATGACAGCCATGCAGACCAATTTGATGCAGTGTGCGGCATATGGTCTGAGCACTGACAGGCTCACCCCCACCCTTGAACCTCTGCAGCAATGCTGGCAGCATTCATACATTTCCCAAAGACAACCTCTGGATATGACGCTGAGCATGTGCACTCAACCTCTTTTGTTAACCATGGCGAGGCCTGTTCTGAGTGGAACCTGTCCTGTTAAACCCCTGTATAGTCTTGGCCACCATGCTGCAGCTCAGTTTCAGGGTCTTGGCAATCTTTTTTTAGCCTAGGCCATCTTTATGTAAAGCAACAATTCTTTTTTTCAGATCCTCAGAGAGTTCTTTGCCATGAGGTGCCATGTTGAACTTCCAGTAAACAGTATGATAGAGTGGGAGCGATAACACCAAATTTAACACACCTGCTCCCCATTCACACCTGAGACCTTGTAAAACTAATGAGTCACGTGACACCGGAGATTGAGTGTTGAGTTATTTTGAGGGGACAGAAAATTTACACTGTTATACAAGCTGTACGCTCACTACTTTACATTGTAGCAAAGTGTCATTTCTTCAGTGTTGTCATATGAAAAGATAGAATAAAATATTTACAAAAATGTGAGGGGTGAACTCACTTTTGTGAGATACTGTATATAGACTGTATGAAGAATTACATAAAGCCTGACAAAGGGATCTAAGGAATCCCAAAAGCTTACATCTTTAATAACTTAAAGCGTAACTGAACCCAAAAGCAAAAATGTAATATATTGCAGCTTACGAATCCTTAGATATGGTGGCTGCATTTGTTTTCTTCTTCCTTTTTTTTTCCTTTTCATTTCTGGTAATTGGGATTGGTAACCTGCAATATATTAAAATGTTTGTTTTTAAGCTTAAATATGCTTTAAGTTAGCCAATAAATGGTATAGCTTAAACTCCAAACTTTCTGAACTGCTTTATTTATGAGCTTCAGGAAGGACCATTAGGAGTTTTCTTTTCACAAGCCGAATCTAATAAATAAATGTCAGTTTGTTGTTCCTAGAATGGTGGGTACAGCATTATATACATAATACATAGCAGAGGAAGCCTGTGCTCGCCTGCACAGAGAATGATCTGTGTCTCCTTTGTGATGTAAAAACATCTGCTCTGCAGGGCTGAACATCACCACGTGAGATTTCAATGTTGTACATGTGAGCCGCTGATGTGTGACCTCCGCTCTGATCACCCCGAGGAAACCATCAGACAGCCAACTGCCACTGCTGGGCTCAATGGATTCTTGTGCTGAGAGACATGCAGCACCCACCAATGCTGACTACTCCTTCTGAACATGTTTTGTTGCCCACCTGTCTTTGGCTTCAGCACTTTTTGAATCACTGGCAACAAACAAGCATGAGGCTGGTGAAAGTTCCCTGAAGTTGGAACCTATAAACTGCAAATCATTGGGGGGGGGGGGGGGGGGTCATTGGCCCAAATAATTAAAAAAGTTGCTAACCAGACATCTAGCTTTTTCATGAGATCAGCAAAAGCAGCCATTGCATTTTTCTTATGATGGGTTTTCATTTAAAGTGTCTTTGTTATCTAATTTTGGGTGGCATGGAGAAGGGTTAGAACCTTTGTCAGGTTTTTATTGCTGTCTGTGCCCCTGGTGGTGTCAATGTCCTTGGGACCATTGTCATCAGAAAGGAAAATTATAGGACATTCAAAATCTTATGGCTGTGGCACCCTCCTAGCGTAGGTGCTAGGCACATTTGGTTTTTGGCTCCTTTGTAATCAGAAAAGCATTGTTTGTTTTGTCTGGCTTGTTCAGGGTCTCACAGGCTCTGCATTTGATTGCTTCCCCCTACCTCTGGAAGAAGCTTCCAGAGCATAGTGTGGGAGATTCATATCACCCAGTCTGAAAATGTATTAGGCTCCAGCCAGCCCCTTAACCACTTGCCGACCACCGATCGGCGATTGACGGCGGCAAAGTGGCTCTGTAACGCGGATCGCCGTCATATGACGGTGGCCGCGAGATCGCGCCTAGTGAGGGCCAGGGAGCGGGTGCGGCAGCTTCGATTGCCGCCGGCTACCCGCGATGGCCCCCCCGGAGTGAAGGAACGGAGGTCCGTGTATGTAAACACGGACCTCCGTTCTGTGAAGGGGGAAGGGCTGTGATCACAGCCTTCCTGTATACGAAGGCTGTGACCACTTCCCTTCCCCAGCTAGGGAAGTCCCCATACCGTTAGAACACGCCCAGGGAACACAGTTAACTCTTAGAGCGCCCCCTGCAGGTTAACCCCTTCACTGCCAATGGCATTTACACAGTAATCAGTGCATTTTTATAGCACTGATCGCTGTATAAATGCCAATGGTCCCAAAAAAGTGTCAAAATGCTCCGACATGTCCGCTGCAATATCGCAGTACCGCTAAAAATCGCAGATCGCCGCCATTAGTAGTAAAAATAAATAAATAAATAAAAACCCCAAAAATGAATTCTCATCACCCGTAAACGCGACCACTTTTGCGCAAACCAATCAATAAACGCCGATTGCGATTTTTTTTAGCGCAAATATGAGGAAGAATATAAATCGGCCAAAAACGGTGAAAAAAAATGTTTTTTTATATTTTTTTTTTGGATTTGTATTTTAGCAAAAAGTAAGAAATTTGGGTTTTTTTGCAAAATTGTCGCTCTTCTTTTGTTTATAGCGGCGATCAGAAATGACGCAGAGGAGATCAAATACCACCAAAAGAAAGCTCTATTTGTGGGAAAAAAAGGACGCAAATTTCGTTTGGGTACAACGTCGCACGACCGCGCAATTGTCAGTTAAAGCGACGCAGCGCCGAATCGCAAAAAGGGCTCCGGTCCTAAAGCTGGAAATCCTTCCGGGGCTGAAGTGGTTAAAGGTGAAGTTTCCAGAAGGGGGTCAAAGTGTGGATAAATAGTCTGAGTGTCATGGTCATAGAGTCAGGCTCGTGCCAATGCCAGGTTACGGCCCTCAGATTTCCTCCAAAATGGAGAGAGCAAGTGGGAGGCAGGTAGTGGATGAAGCAGATATGGAACAAACAGAAGAGTAGTTGACGAACAAGCCAAGGGTCAGTACCGAGTAGTAGCTGGAGGGGATCAGACAAAAACATAGTTGAGGAACGAGCCAAAGGTCGGTAACGAGTGGTATTGGAGATATGGACGGCAGCAGGAGGGACAAGTATGAGATATTAAATGGAGAGAGCACAATTATCAGGCAAACAGGAAGTGCAAAGTCATGGCTTAAATATGAAGTTGAAGGGAAAAGCAAAGAATTCAAGGTTCATGAGAAACAAGGTAAAAGGCAAGATTATTTGAAGAATTGTCCAGGTAGCTGTCCAGCATCCCAGGTGGCTCAGCAAGAAGAGCCATTG
Source organism: Glandirana rugosa (assembly GCA_018402905.1). Lineage (NCBI taxonomy): Eukaryota > Metazoa > Chordata > Amphibia > Anura > Ranidae > Glandirana > Glandirana rugosa. Next base: position 400,060 of record BLSH010109597.1, read on the forward strand.
CCAGACGCATTAGAGGTTGCAGGTTCAGACCCAGGTCCTGACACTGAAGAGCAGGGATCCTTCTCCCCCCGGAGGGTTCCAGAGGTACAGGGGCTGCTTCTGCCAGGCAGCCCATGGACTCAGCAATTGCTCAAGTAGGCTTCAGAGGTGCTAGGGGCAAATCCCCAAATTGACTTTGCTCAGAGCTGACTGCAGAACCACACAATAAAAGGGGATGCTGTCCTGAGAGGTGCCATCTCACTCACTAGGTTGTCCAAAAGAAGCTGGAAGGAGCCAGCTGTCCTGGGGAATTGTGAGTAGTGACTTTAAAGTATAACTAAAGGCAAAACTTTTTTTTGTTGTTGTTTTGGACAGAGGGGAGGTGGATTAGAGATTCACCTCTGAGATTCACCATTGTGTTGTCCCCAGAAAAGTAATAGAATGGGGACACTAGTTCTGGTGACCTGGGGGTGCCCACAGTGGTATAGCTAGCACATCTGGCACCCGTGGGTGGTCATATTTTTGCACCCTCCCAGAAAAATGGTATGTGGCAATATAGCAGCGCCATGCCAAATCTGTGGGTGTGATTAGATTGCACCAACAGTGGGAGGGGCTTAAAGGGCCATATGTTTTAATGACTGTGCCACAAGCGAGTATGTAGCAGACAGTACAAACTTCAGTATACTCATTTTGATAAGATAAAACTGTTCTATTGCATATCCTTTACCACACACAGCTAACCTTAAAGTGATATTAAAGTCTTGATTTTTTTTCTTTTTTCTAAATAACAAACATGTTATACTTACCTGCTCTGTGTAATGGTTTTGCACAGAGCAGCTTAGATCCTCTTCTTCTCGGGTTCCTCGCTGGCACCCCTGGCCCCTCCCTAAGGCTGAGAACTGAGTAATCAAACAGCCGATCACTCAGTTCTCAGTGCTCCCTGAGCAGAGCACCGATGGCTGTCAGTCTCTGGCTCTGCTCTGCCCAACCCCCCCCCCCCCCGGCGCTCACTGAAACACTGGGCTGTGGAGGGGCGGGAGTGGCCGGCTCAGGCCCTTAGTGGCTCGCTGAGAGGCTGAGCTGGGTGCCGGTCCAGGCATGTGAGCGGATCCCAACCATTGTGATCTTTCCCCAGCCTGGACCGACTTTGTGACATCAGCCGAGAGCAGGCTTAAACCTGCTGCCAGCTGAAAATGGGCCACAGGAGGAGTGCAAAACAATCTGCACTGCTGTGATCAACAGGAGAAGTACAACCAAACAGACTTTGGCTGTACTTCTCCTTTAATAAATCTACCACAAGACCTGTCTCTCTGCTCCTGTTTGGCATTACTTGTGACAATTGATAAATGTCCCCATTTATGTTGTGAACTCACCCTCCAAGGCCCAGGCAGGCTCTTCCTTAGCCCAGGCTTTAAATCCAGGCTCTTTCCCTCTGAAGCTGGAAGGTCCTTCAGGCACCCTCTTTCCTAGTCCAGAGGGCCTCCACGACCCCCTTCTCATAGTCCAGGGCCTCCAGACACCTGCTGCCCTAGTCCAGGACCTCCAGACATCCCCTCTCCTAATCTGGGACCTCCAGGCACCCCTCACCTAGTCCACTATCTCCCTTGTACCCCCCATCCAGGGGCCTTTGCCACACCAAACACCATTTCCTAGTCAATGGCCTCCTTTGCACCCACCCCCCTAGTCCAGGGTCTCCTCTGCATGCCTTTCCTAGTCCAAGGCCTCCTCTATAGCCCACCCTAAGTTCAGAGCCTCCTTTGCACCTGCTCTCTGAATCTAGGTCCTTTACCACATCAACTCCACTTTTCAAGTCCAGGGCCTCCTCTACACCGCCCAAGCAAGGGCCTCCAGTGTACTCCCCTTTTAGTCCAGGGCCTCCTCTGCATCCCTCAGTCCAGGGCTCTGGTCTCCTTTGCGCCCCCCCAGGTCAGGACCTCCTCTGCACCCCCAGCCCTGGGCCTCCTCCGCACTTCCCAGCCCAGGGCCTCCTCCGCACCCCCCATCAGCCCAGGGCCTCCTTCGCACCCCCCATCAGCCCAGGTCCTCCACTGCACCCTCCAGTCCAGGGCCTCCTCTGCACCCCCCTAGCACAGAGCCTCCTCCGCACTTACCTAGTCCAGGTCCTCTTCTGCACCCCCCAGTCCAGGGCCTTCTTTGAAGCTTCCCCTTCTCTAGGATGCCTTAGGCAGAAAAGACATAGCCTGTTTGGGCACTGGGAAGGACTAGGAGAGAAGCCCCACAGCACTCCGCCGGGGGTGCCGCTCGCATCGGGTGCCTCTACTCTAGGGTGTCACTGCCACCGGTTTAAGTGTAATGGACAGGCAGTACCCTCTGCATAGTCTGCCAAATACCGGAGAATCAAATAGGAGGCCAGCAGTGACACCCAAGAGATTCCCTTAAATTGCAGGAATTTCCTCTCACTTCCTGTTTGGTCATGGGACAGGGAGTGAAGGTAAATCTGCCCAATTCGACAAAAATAGGGCAAAAATAAACCTCACAGGGGTTATAACCCTTCCTTACTCTATCCATAATGAAAAAAAAAAACAGTTTTGCCTATAGTTCTACTCTGTGTTGATCCTTGAGGCTGAGTGCTAGATGCTGCACTGGGTACCGAATATTGCATACAGATGTAGGGTAACCAGATGCCCAAATTCTTGCCCCATGATCCACAGCTGTATGGCCTTAGAGTGTTAACTATCAACCATTACCGCTGCTGATCATTTCTGGAGTATCCCAGTCCCCAACCCCTCTCCAGTTACAAGTTTTTTCAGCAATAATCTACAATAAAGACATCCCCTAGACTATTAATTAAAGCTGGAGTGTATGGAGTGTTGCTTGGGTGGCTGGTGGTATTTGTGCTGTTTGGGGGAGAACCAGTTAAGACCAGCGACCCCTACTGGGGTAGCGCTACATGGTTCTCACCAGGGCTGAAATATACAGTATGACAGTGTTCTCCAAACTTCAGCCCTTGGGCTGGAGGCAGTCTTTTGCTCACATTTAATTAGTCCTTGGGACATTTTTACTCCAAATGATATGAAGCAACTTTCCTTCAACTGACACCACCAATGGGGCACTATTATAATTTGTCTTACCTAAAAATCTTCTGGAGTTTTGCTTGCATGTACACTGACCAGCCATAACTTTATGACCACCCACCTAATATTGAGTAGGTTCCCTTTTAATGCCAAATCAGCCCCTTTTGCTTCCAAAACAACCCTGATTTGTCGAGGCATTAACATCACTAAACCTCTGAAGGTATGCTGTGGTATCTGGCACCAAGCTGTCAGTAGCAGATCCTTTAATTCCTGTAAGTTGCCAGGTGAGGTCTCAATGGATTGGACTTGTTTTTCCAGCACATCCCACAGATGCTCGATTGGATTGAGATCTGGAGAAATTGGAGGCCAAGTCAACACCTCAAGTTCTTTGTTGTGTTCCTCAAACCATTCTTGAACCATTTTTGAAGTGTGACATGGCGCATTTTCCTGCTGAGAAAGACCACTACCATCAGGGAATACCGTTTCCATGAAGGGGTGTACTTGGTCAGCAACAATTTTTAGGTAAGTGGAACGTGTCAAGTAACATCCACATGAATGGCAGGACCTAAGGTTTTCCAGCAGAACATTGCCCAAAGCATCACACTACCTCCACCAGCTTGTCTTCTTCCCATACTGCATCCTGGTGCCCCAGGTAAGTGATGCACACGCACCCGGCCATCCACATGATGTAAAAGAAAACGGGATTCATCAGACCAGGCTACCTTCTTCCATTGCACCGTAGTCCAGTTCTGATACACTCCCATTGTAGGCGCTTTTAGCTGTGGACTCAGTTCAGCATGGGCACCCTGATTGGTCTGCAGCTATGCAACCCCATACACAACAAACTGTGATGCCCATTTTTTTCTGCTTTCAGCACATCAACTTCAAGGATAACATGTTCACTTGCTGCCTAATATATCCCACTGACTTTCAGATGCCATTGTAACAAGATAATAATTTTTTTAACCGAATTTGTCTGTGCTCACGTTGCCCCAGTCTCACTGCGCTTGCATGCCCGCTGGGACATGGAGCGACCCCGATCTCCGTAAAGAGCCAATGACACAGCTCTTTACCCAAGTGATCAGTGGCGTCAAATCACAGTGCCCTGATCTGGTCATTGGGTACACTCACATATGGATGGATGGATGGATGGAAAGAAATGCTTCTCATAGCGTAGGGTGAATCCATAAAAATGAATTTTATTCAGATCAAAGTTTTAAAATCGCACTTTCAATAGTGCTGCAGGGTCAGTACAGATAACACAGCAATAGATCTGGGACGCCTTGCGTTCCACAGACTGGACTTCTACGAAACAGGAAGTGACGTGATGGCGTCCCAGATCTATTGCTGTGTTATCTGTACTGACCCTGCAGCACTATTGAAAGTGCGATTTTAAAACTTTGATCTGAATAAGATTCATTTTTATGGATTCACGCTATGAGAAGCATTTCTTTCCATCCACTCGTATGTGAATGTACCCAATGACCAGACCCACCGTGGAGGAGGAGATACCACCAGACAAGAGACCAGAGACGACCCTGCTTGAATGCGCTTTACCCCTGCAGGGGTACATCTTTCTGGTTAGTGTGGAACTGATAGGGGAGCATGTGTGGAATTCACCTAATTTTTCACCAAGAGATATTGTTATCCAAGCACGAGTCTCTTTGGACGTTATTATATTTCTTGAACTGTGATTTTTTTTTTATTTACACCTGTGGATTCTTACATATATATACAGTAAAACCTTGGATTGCGAGCATAATTCATTCCGGAAACATGCTTGTAATCCAAAGCAGTTGTATATCAAAGCGAATTTCCCCATTAGAAATAATGGAAGCTCAGATGATTTGTTCCACAACCATTTATACATAAGTACTATAGTTTATAGTCCATATAAAAAGATTATAGCAATCTGCTAGGTTGTGTAACCATAAAATGTCTCTCCACAAATGGCAGCTCCCACGAGCGAATTAGAAGCAAAATCCAGCAGGAGCTACAGAGCATAAAAGAGAAGAGCGGCGCCTCTGAGTGTAGCAATATGGTTACATTTATTGAAGGTACAACATTTAGCAACTCACATGGTTGATGATTAAAAGAGGCACATCTAAGTATGCAGGCATCCAAGGTAAAGCTGTCCACATAGACCGTCCTCCGCACCGCCGGCTCTCACTGCTGTCAGTCTGCAATTGTGACCGGGAAGACTACCCTGCAGTAGAGCAATCTGAAAGTGAGGCTTGAAGCGCTTGTGGAGCTCAGCGTGGAGGGGATGACGTTGATGGCGGTGCGGAGGACGGTCTATGTGGACAGCTTTACCCCGGATGTGTGCATACTTAGATGTGCCGGTTTTATTCATCAACCATGTGAGTTGCTAAATGTTGTACCTTCATTAAATGTAACCATATTGCTACACTTAGAGGCGCCTCGCTTCTCTTTTATACTCAATTGTGACGTTACGCTACTTGTATATCAAGTCATCGCTTGTATATCAAGTCAAAGCATATTTAAAAATGTTGCTTGTCTTGCAAAACGTTCTCAAACCAAGTTACTCTCAAACCAAAGTTCTACTGTATTTTAATACAGAGTATAATTCTGTTTTTATGGACAAATATTTTGTATGGACAATTTTTGCACAATAAGCACGCTGAGCACTTTATTATAAGTTTGTATGATATATGTGTATTTTTTGGTTTATGGAACCTTTTATTAGCCACCCAGGATTGCAAATGTAACATAATTTACATTGAGCACCTAATTTGAAGAGCTAGGGCAAGTTATTAGATGGTTTGTTTATATTACCAACTTTTTTAATACAACCACTTACTAGAAAGAGGCAACGCCAGTTTACCTCCCCTTATACTTTTACACGTCCAGTGCTCCTACCTCCATGAATCCTTACGTTTTACAGTAGATATGAAAAGAGGACATGGAAGAAGCCAAGGGTCTCCTGGTTGGTTGGGTAACATCAAAGGTCCTTCATCTACTGCTCCAGCCAAAGCTAAAATAATAACCAGGTTTGGTTAACACAGGTCCTCACTGAACTTGGAAGACTGGTGACATCTAGTGGTAAATAAAAGTTTTGCAAGGGACAGCCACGAATTAAAGGTGAATATTGTAGCAAAAGCTGTATTCTTTAATTTAAATGTTTTAAGTGAAGTTCCGCAATAAAGAAGAATTGTCATGTTGGTTTAATTCCTGTAACATCCAAGGTCCCCACTCAACACTGGTGGTAGCTATTGCCTAATTCAGGGTAGCTACAGAGGTCTGCTTCATCTCATACTAGCGGAATCAAGAAAACAGAAGTCTCCAATAACAGTGAGGAGCTGTGACAGGTAACATCAGCTGTCATGAGAAGTAAAAATGAAATGTGCATTGTTTCACTCTGTAACACTGTGATCTTACTTCACATTCGTTAATACTTCATATCAGACCTCCTACAAGTGACTGATGACCCGACAGGAGGAAATGTTGGAATCCATTATGAGTGGCCTATTCCATGTTCAGACTCAGCACATATTTTATCTCTATGATTTACTAGCTGTGCCCAGTGAAAATGCTCAGCGTCCATCTGCCCCTCTGTTTAATTGCATTTACTGTAAGTATGAACCCACCATGAACCCTAAAGGCCGAAATGTTTCATCTGTGAAAGATCCAGAATTCTCCATTTTTTTACTGTACAGCCCCAGCCTACAGACATGCCTTTCCCTTCCTTTGTAACGCATGGGCCATTAGTTATTCTGTTATAAAGATTAATCCCCCACAGAATAGCTGGCCTATGTGATCATACACCTTTTGTAGCCTACAATGAAACAGAACAGGATCCTATTTATCAACGTGTGCAGAAATGGAATTCGTTGTCCATAATACCAGGTTGCTAGGTAGACTTTTTCATTAAATTAATGGATCTTGAATATTTAAAGCTGAACTCCAGCCTTACGTTTAGTCTTGCACTGTTGTACAGGCTCCTCTCTGATTTCATTGCACATTGTGAGCTGTTGTTGTAAACCTTTGCTTTTTGTTTATAGCGCAAAAAATAAAAAATGCAGAGGTGATCAAATACCACCAAAAGAAAGCTTTATTTGTGGGGAAAAAAGGACATTGATTTTATTTGGGTACAGCGTTGCATGACCACGCAGTTGTCAGTTAAAGTAACGCAGTGCTGTATCGGAAAAAATGGCCTGGTCAGGAAGGGGGGTAAAACCTTCCAGAGCTGAAGTGGTTAAAGACTCCTTTTTCGAATATATTTATGTCACTAGCATGTCCCTTTGGTGCATTCTTTCATGCCGACCAGTCCAATGTATTTGCTGAAGAGTTTATGGTGAGGGACGAGTTAATATTGGATGTCAGCTGCACATAGTGAATGATTGGGGGACTCTTGTAGTCAGTGCAGACATAGTTTAGTAAAAAAAAAAATAAGTCACATTTTATTGTTCAGCGTGTTCTACCATGCAGGTCCAGAATTTATCTTGGAGTGCTGGAATTTCAATCTGTTTGGTATCAAAGGCACATAGAAGGAATCAGTTCAGGATTTTTATAAAACTTGATACATATGAACAGAGATAGGAACGGATCACTTTCTCTATGACTTCATATCCTCAGCTCCAAGTTCACAGGACATCTGCTGAATATCTGCCGGCTGGCTTCAAATGGCTCTCATCTTCAGCCGTAACAACAAAAACCATACATCCACATCCTAAAATGTACAAACAAAAAACATTGCTCAAATCTTATATTATGTAATCAATAACATATAATGTGGTAAGGAGTGGGATTTTAGGGTGCCAAATTTCACAAAAATCTATATTTAGTAAAAAAAAATCTATTTTATTTAAACCAATATAAAATATAAATATATAAAAACACTATCAGAAGTGAATCATACAATACTGATACATAGGTGTGTGCTCTACATGTTTCGCCTTGATGTTGGCTTCCTCAGGAGTCTTTTTTACACCTTGTATCATTTTTCACTAAAATGAACAAAAGACATCTTTTAGTGTTACATAAATAAATTATATTTATATTGATATTATGTAATCTTCCCTTGTGCAAAAAATTGTGTAAAGTGCATACAAAGGCTATGCAAATGTAAAAAAATGTATGAAATCAAAAAGTAGTCGAAACATAAATGAATTAAATATGAAAAATGAGCCAAAGGAGAAGGGGTAAAAATTGTAATGTGTGCCATCATCCAGAAAGAGACAATTGAAAGTAGGGGTATGGGGTAGGGGTGTCCCGCTAGCACCCCAACACCATAAGTGAAATAGGCATGGACTATCTCGGCACAAACAAAAAACAATTTATTTGAAAATATTACATACAAGAACATACAATACAATCAATCATACAATATTGGGTACAAACCCCAATAGAATTTTCACAAATTGCCTAGAGTGGTCCCCAGAGGGAGTACCACCGGCCCATAACATATAAGCTGTAGGTAATTTCTGATGCTCTCGACTGGTTTCGCGGGACTTCCGCTTCTTCAGGAGATTGATCATCAGGATACAGCTAAATTGTTTAAGAACTATACATGCATAAATGAAAGAAAATTAACAACCATTGATATGGACAAAAAAAAATAAAATAAAATACCCAATATTGTATGATTGATTTTATTGTATGTTCTTGTATGTAATATTTTCAAATAAATTGTTTTAAATTTTTCTATATACACTTGTGTTATCCCTGAGTGCCGAGATAGTCCATGCCTATTTCACTTATGGTGTTGGGGTGCTAGCGGGACACCCCTACCCCATACCCATAAATGAATTAACGTGATACTAAAGTCTCGTTTTTTGGGGGTTTTTTTCTTTGAAAATAACAAACATGTTATACTTACCTCCTCTGTGCAGTGGTTTTACACAGAGCAGCCCAGATCCTCCTCTTCTCTGGTCCTATGCCAGAGCTCCTGGCCGCTCCCTCCTGTTGAGTGCCCCCACAGCAAGCAGCTTGCAATGCGGGCACCCGAGCCGAGTCACAGCTTCCTGTGTCCATTCAGACATGGAGCCGTGGTTCGGTTCTGCTCCCTCTCTCTCTCTCCTCATTGGCTAACTGACTTTGATTGACAGCAGCGGAAGCCAATGGTGCCGCTACTGTGTCTCAGACAATATGGAGGGAGAGTCCCTGATGGCCGAGGCACTCGTGCACATTGCTGGATCGAGATGAGACTCAGGTAAGTATTAGGGGGGCTGCTGCACACAGAAGGCTTTTTATCTTAATGCTTAGAATGCATTAAGATAAAAAAAAAACTTCTGCCTTTACAGCCACTTTAATACAGCTCATTCTATATATGACCAGAAAGTGCAGTAGTGCCAATAAATGTGAACAATCCCAAAAATAGTGCATCATCAAAAAACTGGGGCAAAGGTGCAATAGTTCATGCACATTTGAAAATGTCCACCAGTCATTAATGTGCAGCAAAGTCCATCACATGTGACAAGTGAAATAAACGCTGATCCTCTGTGGTTTCCAACTGACACCTAAAGGTCTCCATGCACACAGGACATCAAAAACACCACTTTTAGAGGCATTTGACTTTTTTTTTTCTGTCTCTAAACGACCCTCTATGTTAGTCTACGTGTCCATGCACACATAGACGTTTACAGGCGTTTAGAGGCAGGAGTGTATAGAGGCACAAAAAGAAATGCACCATCAGCGCATTTAGGAGAGAAGCATTTGAGCGAAAAAAAAAAAACACCAAAAGGGCATAAATTGGGCATTAACACTTGTGCTTTTAGGCGCATTTGCATGTTAATGCATACCGAGGACCAGAATAATTCTGGCCAATAGAATGCATTAACACCAAACACGCAAGCGCACATAAACGGGCATGCAAAATGCAGCTTTAGGTGTGTTTTTTAAGCTGTGTTTTCCTCACATGGAGCAAAGGCGTTGAGAGAAGGATAAAAAACATCCTGTGTGCATGAGGCCTAATATATAAGGCGGTGTAATATAGCATGCTGAAACAACATACAAATGTACTCCGGCATATACCTGGTCACTCACCATAGAAGAAAGGATGCCTACATCATTGCGCAACATTTATTACATTTTTAAAAAACATAAAACCACAAAAGATGTAAGCTCACAATTGCCAGTGCTGTCTCCCTGCACCCAGGAACTTGCAACCCAAAAAACATCAGAGAGCACCGGAATACTTCCTGGACATGCGTCTCAGCCGTCTTTACATGATGACGTCACAAGTTTCCTTTCAGTTCATTTCATTTAAACTGTGTCAATATTTTAATGCTTTTTAAAAGAATACCTGCTAATTAATGCCTTGAAGGTCCTTGTTCAGGCCTTTATGTTATGGGGCGATAACTGCTTCCCATTTGTGCTCTTACATAGCTACATAGTTGGTGAGGTTGAAAAAAGACACCAGTTCATCCAGTTCAACCTATGTTGTGTGTGTTTATGTCATTTGTACATCGTATATGTTGTGGTTGTTGAGGTGCCCATCTAATAGTTTTTTTAAACTATCGATGCTCCCCGCTGATATCACTGTTTGTGGAAGAGAATTCCACATCCTTACCGCTCTGACAGTAAAGAATCCTCTATGCAGTTTAAGGTTTAATGCTTCTCTTCCAACTTTAGTGAATGGCTTTGCCTTTTTAAATTCCCTTTCAGTAAATAGTTTTTTTCCCCTATGCAAGGGTCGCCAGTACGGTATTTGTACATTGATATCATATCCCCTCTCAAGTGTCTCCTCTCCAGAGAGAATACGTTTAATGCTTGTAGTCTTCCACCATAACTGAGGTCCTCTATTCCCTTAATTAGATTTGTTGCCCTTCTCTGGACTCTCTCCAGTTCCAACGCATCCTTCCTGAGGACTGGTGCCCAGAACAGGACAGCATATTCAAGATGCAGCCAGACCACGATCTTGTAGAGTGGGAGAATTATTGATTTATCTCTGGAGTGAATATCCTTTTTAATGCATGCAAATATTTGGTTGGCTTTGCTTTCAGCAGCCTGGCATTGCATGCCATTGCTGAGCCTGTCATCTACTAGGACCCCCATGTCCTTTTCCATCCTAGATTTCCCCAGAGGATCTCCTCCTAGCCAGTAACTTGTATTCCTATATTTGGCACCCAAATACATTACCTTACATTTGCCATGTAGTTGCCCACCTAATTATTTTATTTAGGTCTTCTTGCAAGGATTCCACAACCTGCGTAAAAGTTATTGCCCCGCTCAACTTGGTATCATCTGCAAATATTGAGAATGAGCTGTTTATCCCGTCCTCTAGATTGTTTATGAATAAATTAAATAGGATTGGTCCCAGGACAGAACCCTGGGGGATACCACTTTCCACACCAAACCATTCCGAGTACTCCCCATTTATCACCACCCTCTGGACTCGCCCCTCTTGCCAGTTTTCAATCCATGTACTCATCCTGTGGTCCATGCCAACAGACCTTAGTTTGTACAGTAAATATTTGTGGGGAACTGTATTAAATGTCATTGCAAAATCCAGATACACACCACGTCCACAGGCCTACCTCTATCTAGATGGCAGCTTACTTCTTCATAGAAGGTTAATAGATTGGTCTGGCAAGAACGATTCTTCATGAATCCATGCTGATTACTGCTAATGATACTGTTTTCATTACTAACATCTTGGAGAGCCCTTATCATCCCTTCTAATAACTTGTAGTTCCCAGGGATATGTCTCATGAGGAGCTTTGGGTGCAAGCCATGTGGTCTCAGTGACTTATTTATGTTAGGTTTTTCAAGTCTATTTCTAATTCTGTCCTCTGTTAGCCATGAGGGTGCTTCCTGTGACTTGTTATGAAAAAAAACACTATAGTCTTGGTTACTGAAACCCCCGGTTCCTTTGTGAAGACTGAGGAGAAGAATATATTCAAAACCTTTGCCTTCTCTCTATCCTTTGTAGCCAAATTCCTTTCATCATCCTTTATGGGGCCAATATGTTCTGGCCTTGCCTTCTTACTATTTATGTACTTAAAGAATTTCTTGGGATTTTTTTAACTCTCCTCCACTATGTGCCTTTCGTGCTCTATCTTAGCCACTCTGATTTCACCCTTACATTTCTTATTGTATTCTTTGTAAAGTTGAAATGCTGCCATCAGAAAGGCTGACCCCTCAGCCTTGTATTTTTTGCTTTTATATGCATTTTTACCTTGGAGTTTAGCCACCCAGGGTTTTTTTTTGCTCTTTTAAACTTATTACCTGTTGGGATGCACTGGCCAATACCTTTATTTAGTATGCTTTTAAAGCACTCCCATTTTTCCTCCATGTTCTTTGTTCCTAAGATTTTATCCCATTTAATATCATCTAGCAAAGAGTGCAGTTTAGGGAAGTTGGCTCTTTTGAAATTCAGTGTCCTTGTATTACCTTGTGTTTACTATTTCTGTGATTTATACTGAAACAAATTGACCTATGGTCGCTGTTTCCTAAGTTTCCCCGTATTTCTACATTCTCTTATCAGGTCTGTATTGTTAGTAATTAGTAGGTCTAGTAACGCATTGTTTCTTGTTGGTGCATTCACCATCTGACCCATGAAATTGTCCTTCAAGACATTTAGGAAATGGTGAGCCTTAGATGAATGTGTGGTCCCTTCTGCCCAGTTTATATCTGGATAGTTAAAATCCCCCATTATAATGGCATTTCCCATTCTTGCCGCCATTCCAAGCTGTGCTAGGAGGCCCACCTCCCCCTCTTCCCTCAGGTTAGGGGGCATATAGCATACGCCCACTATTGCTTTCCTCTTAGTTTCCTCCCTTTGTAGCTCCACCCACAAGGATTCCACCTCCTCCCTAGCTCCATTAGTGATATCATCCCTCACATTCACTTGCACATCATTTCTTATATACAGGCATACCCCTCCCCCTTTATTACCCTCCCTATCTCTGCGATATAGGAAATACCCCTAAATGGTTGCCAGCCAATTGTGAGAGCTTTCAAACCAAGTCTCTGAAATTCCCGCAAAATCAAGATCCTCCTCGTACATTAGCAGCTCCAGTTCTCCAATCTTATTAGCTAGACTTCTAGCATTTCACTGCATTGTTTTTTTTCATGGAACTTATAACTGCAGATGACCTACAGATGCTCTAGCCTGCATGAAAGAGTCCATGGAAATGAGTCCAGATGTGGCAAGTCCCCAGTCCCAGTGAGGTCCATGGACATTACAATGAGCTACACACATTGAAGCCTTGGACATACTAAACAAAAATAATTTTAATGCATTTAAACTGTGTGTAAGGTGCGGCCTGTAGGCAGGGGTTATTACCCCTTTTAGGGACACCCCTCCCCTGTGTGGAAATGGTGGGTGGATATAGCTTAGGCCCTTAAAATCTATAGCCAGAAGAGCCTAAGGCAGAGAGTGATTGGAAGAGACTACTTCTAGCATCCATCCATCAATGTTTGTAGGCTTAGAAAGTGAACCTTTTTGGGGTGCAAGCTCCTTTGGAGATCCCACCTAAGGGTAGCTACAGTGAGGAAACTGGAGGTACTGGTTGGCAATCCTGTGTTAAAGTTGTTTTATTAAATTGTATGTTGTTACTGATGTCAGGAGTAAAGAGGCAGAGACAAAGCTGTGTACTGATAAAAAAGTGTACAATCTCTTTCTGCTGCAATAAAATGTTAAAAAGGCTGAACGGGTGGACATTCTCACTGGACAAGGAGGAGATAATGACAACACCTCCCTCCTTTCTGCCTTGTCAAAGTAGAGAATGCCTTGTAGGTGTAGCCAAGGCCCCCCTTAGGGGTGGCTGGTTGCTGTGGTCCACCTGCTCACACTGCCCTCAATCACATCCATACCGCTTTCAGAGTCACAGAACAGGCTGGTACTTTGCTTTGTTTTGTCTTATTAGGCAAATTGAATTTGGATGGGAGTTGGAATGTTGCAAAATGCCCAAAGAATTAGTTCAAAATTTACATGGGACCTCTATATAGACCTCCGTATATACATTCCTCCTTCTCCAGCACATAACTTGCTGCATGGTTACTCCTTGATCCTCTCACCTGCACTTCTCTTATTTCTCAGATGAGGCCTAGAAGGAAATTTACTAGACCTCCACTGTTTCTTCAGCCAAGCTAGCACATGGTGAGGCCTGCTGTATTGTAGACAGGACCTCCGGACCACCCATTAAGGTAGGGACAGTTTACCCCAAAGTGTAGAATAAAAGTTCATACTGTGCTAGCCGGCTCAATGGACTACTACTCCTAGCCCATCCTCTTCCTCCAGGCCCTGCCAGCCACTCCAGCTGCGACGGCCTCCACCACTACCATGGTAGCACCATAATCCCTCACTGACTTCTGCATCCTTTCAGATTGTCTCTCACCCCCAATCCGCTCCGGCAAGCCTCTACAGCTTTCCAGGGTGTGTGCCACTCACCGCTCACCAGTGGACTCCTTGCTGTAGCACTTCCGTAGCACTGTCTGTTGCTCTACTGCTCCCTTGTGCCTCTCCTCCAGGATCTCACTATCCACCCGGATGCACCTGAGCTCCAGGCCTCAAGGTCACCCCCCTCCAGACTGGGGGCTCCCCGTCGGGCCTCAACAACCTCAGCTACATTCCAGCTCTTCCACCTGAACTCACTCCTCTCAGACTGGGCTGACCCTGGGTATTTAGGGGGCCTGCCCCCTGCCAATCCAGACTGAGGATTGGTTAGGGCTCCTTATAATATCCTACATGGTTACACCTCTCTCCCTGCTCTCTGTTCAGAACATTCTACCAGCTTCTGCAAAGAACTGGGAGGTCCCGATGACCTCACCTGTGAATTACCCAGTCCTATCTGAGCCACTCCCAGCCCAGAAACAAAAACAATCAAGCCTGCACTCAGTCAGGCCTGACTAAATTTTCCTCACCTCACCAAAAAAAACCACTCACTAGCTCCTTCATAAGTAGGGGGCACTACATAGGTAAAGAGGAGCACCGCTATCCTAAGCCTATTATCACATACTTGGTAGCAGAGCCTGATATGATGAGGAAGGTGTCTCTTACACCTCTGACTCAGGGCCCCTGATAGTGTCAAAAGTACCTGTAATTCTTGCTAGCAGCAGGGCAGGTGTCCACGCTTGGCCGGAGAAGTTCAGATGGCTCCAGCAAGCAGGTGAGCGGGCAGGCAGCTGGTACTGGTGACGGCAGGCAGAGTAGTAGAGTCAGGCAGGTCATACACAGACAGGATGGATTGGGTACAGGGCACAGGCAGGAGCGTGGTCAGGAAACAAGCCGGGTCTGGAACCAATCAGTAAAGCAGGAGCTAATGCAGCAGACAGAAGCGGAGGTCAGGGGACAGGTCAAGGTTGATGAAGTCGGAGTTCAGTGATTGGTCAAGACAAGCCGGGTCAGCAACTGGAAGCAGGATACAGATATACATGGTCACTGGTTACACAGGAAGCTGAAGACAAAGCAGCACTGATCCTGATCACCGGCCGAATTTAAATAACCTGGTGGACGCTAGCATCTGTCACAGGTGCACACAAGCGCCAGTGTGCACAAGAATGCACAATGGCTCATGTGTACACGCGAACATGCGCATATGCATCAGCCAGTGCCCAACTCTTGCGCTCATGAAAGGGAACATGTTTTAGCCTGTGCACAGAAGGCCTTTCTTTGCACCTATTCTATCTACCTTGCAAAAGGAAAGAAGTCTATACTTGCCTATTCTGAAGTGCTCCAGTCCGGTCACATCTCTCCAGCGCCGACTTCAGTGTAGAGGAGGGACAGCTGACAACTGATGTCCCATAGTAAGCCTATGAGTGACATGACCGTATAGGCTCTGCATTCGCTGTTGCTGCTCTCTCCTCTACATTTACGCCGGTGCTGGAGAGATCATGTGACCAGGCCAGGGGTGGGAGTAGATTTAAGCTTAGTTGGGTCTTGACTGGAATTACACTTTGATATCCCGAAGAAAGTAGATTTGGCCACTGTGGCTCCTCAAGTTCTTCACCACTAAGCCTCACACTGCTCCTAACTGAACGGAGAGAGACTCCTCCACAGTCTTGACTCCACCATGTTCAATTGTTAAATGTGACCAGTGTTTTAGTGTTTTCAAACTGGAGCCTCAAACACCAAATGTTCTGCAGCTTTGACAAGCGCTTCCGCCTGCTGAAAAGATGACCCAGCAGGATATAGTCTGCTCCTATAATATGCACAGTATGCCTAACAATCAATCTCAACCAGCTCCTGTGTAGGACTGGCATTTGGGCACTTTATAACAAAACAGAGGAGTGGAAGAGGACTCCAGTGGCAACCTGTGGTGACCTCCATGCCCAAGAGGGTTAAGGCAGTGCTGGAAAATATTGGTGGCCACACAAAATATTGACACTTTGGGCCCAATTTGGACATTTTCACTTAGGGGTGTACTCACTTTTGTTGCCAGCAGTTTATACATCAATGGCTGCGTGTTGAGTTATTTTGAGGGGACAGCAAATTTACACTGTTATACAAGCTGTACACCCACTACTTTACATTGTAGCAAAGTGTCATTTCTTCAGTGTTGTCACATGAAAAGATATAATAAAATATTTACAAAAATGTGAGGGGTGTACTCACTTTTGTGAGATTCTGTGTGTGTATATATATATATATATATATATACACACACACACACATACACATAGCTTTTTTATTACTCCCAATTCCAGGATTTATATGGAAATCGGGTAGACAGTGTGAAGAAAAGCAGTAAATCGTTACAGTGGAAAAGCTGAATTGCATCTGTTCTCCAGACAGAATGAGGCCCTTTGAAGTCCTCTCCTCATAGTGCCTCTGATTTGTCAAAACCATTTTATTTTCTTGTAGGTTTTCAGAATCCCCCCTCTTCCCCTCCCTGAGCAGTATTTGGGTTGGTGGAGAATTGGACTATGAAGTGTGTTTGAAGTGCCATCACACCTGAAAAAGATTACCCTGCTCCATCTGGGCTCAGGGCCTTATAATAAATTACATCACAGAGGTCTGCCACGAGACCGGGCTATCCAGGGCCGTTATTACCCAAGCGATCAGAGACGAGAGAATATCAATGTAATGATAGTAAACTCTGCCCCCTGCCCTTATGTTAACAGTGGAGTACACAGGGAAAGATGGTTTCTGTGATTTGAGGTTTATGTAAATTGAATTTGATGCTCAGAGTAAAATTCCTTTTTTTTATTTTTAGCTGTTACTATCCAGACAAATGTCAGTATTAAATGTTCACCTAAAGCAGGGGTAGGCAACCTGCGGCCCTCCAGCTGTTGTGGAACTACATTTCCCATGAGGCATTGCAAAGCTGGCAGTTACAATTACTCTCAGAGGCATGATGGGACTTGTAGTTCTACAACAGCTGGAGGGCCATAGGTTGCCTACCCCTGACCTAAAGGAACTCTCTCATGAGGGTCCGGCTGATTATCTGATAGACCTGATAGACAGTCCAATGGCCAACTGAAAAAGCGCACAACGCAGGCTGACAAAGTTGTTGCTAATTTCTTTTCCAATAAAGTTTTTTATTAAAGACAAAAAATGTACACTGATATGAGGAATATTCCATTGTAATATTTAATATCATAAATCCATGGCATTGCCAAGAATGTACAACTGTCTGTCTTTTTCAAAGATATAATTAGAGAATGTTTACCATCCCATAGAGGGGTTGCAATTGTAATGTTAGCTAAGGTAAGGTGCAGTATTTTAAAATGTTAGCACCATCCACTTTCCCATTCATTAACGTTAAGGTGTTAGGCCATCCTAATATGTAAGTTAGTGGTGTGCATATCCCAACAATGGGTCACCCATCGAGCTATTCCCTTTCCGTAATTGTAATCGATGTAGGCATTATTTAAAATTTGCCTTCAGTATTAGTCATGGAAATTCATAAAAAGTGAAGCCAACAATGTTGTTAATTTCAAGGCAGTGGCTTAGGGTTGTCAGTCTGCAATAGGAAGTGCTGTTGCTGTTAGGAACTCCCAGTAGGACATTCTGCAAAAAGACCACCAAAAAATGATTTGCTTACAAATGTTGTAGACATGATGCAAAACATACTGAAAAGTAGATTTTGGATTTACACACACTTTAAAGTAGAACAAAGTAGGAACACACCTAGCAGCACTAGGGTCGTCTGGGTTCGAATCCCAACCACAGCACTACTTGCCTGGAGTTTGCATGTTCTCCCTGTGCCTATGTGGGTTTCCTCCGCTGATTCCGGTTTCCTCCTACACTCCAAAGACAATTGGCTCCTGTCCAAATTTGCTCTAGTATGCATATGTATGAATGTGAGTTAGAGATCTTAGATTGTAAGCTCCTTGAAGGTGCAATATGAGTACCTGTAAAAAATAAATCAATAATTAAAACAAATGTTAAGGGGGCCCCCTCTGTACTCCAAGTGTTAAAGCGGCTGTCTCGCCAAAAAAAAAAAAAAACCTGCAAGGCAAAGGCATGATGAGCTAGTATGCATCACATACTAGCTCATTATGAAATATTTACCTTAGAACGAAGCTCCCGCAGGTCCGCCCGGTCCCCGAGGAGGGAGCTGCCATCTTCCCTTCGTGGATCCTTCCGGGTACGCGACCCCAGCACTGTGACTGGCCGGAGCTCCGAGATGTCACTGCTGCGCATGCGACGGACTTTTCAGCAGGGTCAGGCCTTCGCCGGGATGTCACTGCGCATGCGCCTGCTGACGTCAGCAGCGCTTGCAGTGAGAATTATCTCCTAAACAGTACAGGTTTAGGAGATATTCTTCTTACCTACAGGCCTTATCATAGGCTTAACTGTAGGTAAGAATGTCATTTTAGGGGATACAACCACTTTAAATGCTGTAGAGGAATAAGCAGAAATACTTGCCTTATCCCTCACTCCCTCAGGCACCCTCCTCACTATGTGGCCGGTCTCTGAACCCACTTATCTCCACTACTCGACCGCTCACAGCCTCTTCAACACCGCCGCACACAATTCAGGGCGTCAAGGGTCCCACCCACATCCCAGAACATTGAAGAGGAGGGACAATGCAGACTGCTGGGGGATTCAGGAAAGGGGTAAATATTTCTGCTTATTCCTCTACCCTTAGACAACAACAGTCATTGAATCCTTGCAGTATGAAGTGGGACAATAGGTGTGCGCAGCCTATTGCATTAGGGTGTGTACCCCAAAGCTCAAACACACATGCGCATGTGTCTACAGATACAGTATATGGACCCGGCATTGATCTCCTTGCCAGCACAGTGAAAGAGAAGTACGTAGGAACTTCTCTTATGGCAGAACCGGTAAGAGGAAGATCTTTCCCATCTCCCTGCTGGCATACAGACACATGCACACAGGGTGATTAGGGTGTGTCCAGGCACACCCGGCATACCCTGTGCACACGCCCATGTATGTATTATATTAACTTTTGTGTAAGGCCCAGAGAAGTACTCTGTACTGTATATAATAATGCATATAATATAACTGTACATATCTTCCTCACTTCTCCCCTCTCCCTATTACTGCACTCATCACCTCTTTCTAACTCTAAGCCCACATGCTAACAAAACCAGGATGCTCAAGCATGTCCCCTCATTTAAATCATATTCCCATGTTGCCTCCCTTTCTCTTCTGCTTCTCCTAGCCTCTGGAGATATTTCCCAAAACCCTGGGCCTCCCTCATTTCACCACACCCAACACACCCATCACCACCACCCCAGACCCTCTGGCGGTAGTCGCGATCTATGCAATTTAATCTCCATTTCCCTTCTACCCAAAACCAGCCCCCCTTCTCCTGTGCCCTCTGGAACGCCCGCTCTGTCTGCAACAAGCTCACTGCTGTTCATGACCTATTTGTCACTAATTCCTTTAATCTACTTGCTATCACCGAAACCTGGCTCCATGAATGCGATTCTCCTTCTCCTGCTTCCCTCTCCTCTCCCACAGTGGCCTTCTCTGGACTCACTCCCCTAGGCCTAAAGGACGCAAGGGAGGTAGAGTGGGATTCCTCCTATCCCCACAGAGCACCTTTCCTTGATGAATTTTCTGCCTGGCTACCCTACTTTCTCTTTTCTGAAATTCCCACAATCCTTCTTGGTGACTTCAACATCCCAGTTAACACTAACACTACTGCTACTTCTAAACTTCTTAGTCTAGCCTCCTCATTTGACCTGAAGCAAGGGGTACAGGCTTCTACTCACTCTGATGGAAACACCCTTGACCTTGTCTTCTCCTATCTATGCGCTCCATGCAACTTCTCCAACAATCCTCTTCCCCTCTCCGACCACCACCTTATTTGTTTCTCTCTCTTCCTGTCTTGCACCACCTTTCCCTCCAATCGCCTAACCGTCACCCGTAGAAACCTTCAGTAACTCAACACTTCTCTCTTCTATTCTGCTACTGACCACCCCTGTCCTTCCCCAACCAAGCCACTGCCATCTACAATAAATCCCTGTCCTCCACCCTGGACGAGCTCGCTCCCCTCACCACACACAAAATCAGGCCTAGACCCCTACAACCCTGGCAAACAGACGACACCAGAAATCTCTAAAAGCGTAGCCCGCTCTTGAGCGTCTGTGGCACAAGACAAAGTCTCTCAAAGGCTTCAACCAATACAAATCTGCCCTCCATAAATATAATTCTCGCCTCCACACTGCCAAGCAGACCTATTTTACCACTCTTATTAACACCTTCTCATCCAGTCCCTGTCAACTCTTCTTTACCTTCAACTCCCTACTTCGTCCTCCATCGCTTCCGCCCACTAACACACTTACTGCCCAGGAGATTGCTAATCACTTCAAAAGCAAGATTGACACAATTTGTGATGAAATCTCCACTCTACAGGCATCTTCCCCAGTTAACACCCCATGTCAACAAGCACAATCGACACTATCCTTTTTCAAACCTGCTACTATAAACAAGGTTGCTAAACTCTTTTCTAACGCCCAGCTAACCACCTGTCCGCTGGACCCTATTCCCTCTCAAATACTACGTCCACATTCTGACTCTATTCTGTACTCTCTAACTCACATCTTCAATCTCTCCCTCTCTTCTGGCATCTTCCCCAATGCTCTAAAACATGCATTGGTCACCTCCATACTCAAAATGCCATCCCTGGACCCTACCGATCTTAACAATCTACGCCCTATCTCCTTGCTCCCCTTTTCCTCCAAACTCCTCGAACGCCTGGTCTACAACCAACTGAGTGACCACCTTATTAAGAATAACCTTCTTGACCACTTTCAATCTGGATTTCGCCCTCAACACTCCACAGAAACTGCCCTTCTTAAACTCACAAATGACCTACTAACCGCAAAAAACAATGGACACTACTCTGTACTCCTACTTCTGGACCTTTCGGTTGCCTTTGATACAGTTGACCACCCCCTCCTCCTCAAAAAACTTTACTCTCTTGGTCTCCGTGACTGTGCTCTTCGATGGCTCTCGTCCTACCTTTCCCAAAGCACCTTCAGTGTCATGTACAATTCTACCTCCTCCTCTAATCTTCCTTTCTCTGTCTGGTTCCCCCAAGGATCTGTTCTTGGGCCTCTCTTATTTTCAATATACAGCTCTTCCCTGAGCTGGCTGATAGCCTCCCACGGCTTTCAATATCATTTCTACGCTGACGATACCCAAATCTACCTTTCCACCCCTCAACTCACTTAATCAGTCTCCTCAAGCATCATTAACTTATTAACAGACATATCTGCCTGGATGTCACACCACTTCCTCATACTCAACTGTTCTAAAACTGAACTCATAATATTTCCTCCCCCATGTGCCGTTTCCCCCGACTTCTCTGTCAAGAGCAATGGCACAACCATCCACACATCCCCAAATGTTAGGGTGCTTGGTGTTATCCTGGATTCTGAACTCTCCTTTTGGCCCCACATCCAATCACTTTCTAAGGCTTGCTGCCTCAACCTCCGCAACATCTCTAAAATACGTCCCTTCCTAACCAATGAAACCACAAAGCTCCTGATTCACTTCCTGGTCATCTCTCGCCTCGACTACTGCAACTCATTGGCCTACCTTTAAATAGACTATCCCCCCTCCAGTCCATCATGAATGCTGCTGCCAGACTCATCCACCTTACAAACCGTTCAGCGTCTGCCACCCTTCTCTGCCAATCCCTCCATTGGCTACCACTCGCCCAACAAATTAAATTAAAAATACTAATAATGAGCTACAAAGCCATCCACAACTCCCAGCTACATCACCAGCCTAGTCTCAAAGTACCAACCTAATCGTCCTCTTTGCTCCTCCCAAGACCTCCTGCTCTCCAGCTCCCTCATCACCTCTTCTCATACTTCCAAGACTTTTCCCAAGCCTCTCCCATCCTCTGGAATTCCCTAACCCAATCTGTCAGACTATCCCCAAATCTATCCACCTTCAGGCGATCCCTGAAAACTTTTCTCTTCAGGGAAGCCGATCCTGCCACCACCTAACAACTACACTTCTTATTTTCTCAATCAGCTCATCCCCCACAGTTATGGCCCTCTCGTATCATTTTTTTTTTAAACAATAAAGCTTTATTTAAAGTTATCATGTACAAATACACAGTTATTATACTTAAGGAGTTCGTGTATATCGGCAATGTACATTAATTCCATTCAACTGCAAAATACCTACATGTTCATCACAAATTGTATCTCTATAACGTTAAGAGAGATAAAGAGTTAGTCCATCCTCGACACAATATCTTATCATGACTTCATCCTTGTCAATTCAATAAAAAATCAACTATGTCTAACATTCTTAAAGTACACCGATAAGACTATTCCGTGAGTGTCGCATCAATCCACCGTCATTATAATGCTATAATTGTTTGAGTATCTAAAAACCACCCATACCCTCCACAGGTCATTGAACTTTTCAGTATTATCTGAGGCAATAGCCTTAATTTTCTCCATCTCATATACAAATTGGACCTTCAGAAGCCATTCCTTAGCCCTCTCATATCATTTAACCCTCCCTCCTAGATTGTAAGCTTTAACGAGCAGGGCCCTCGGATTCTTCCTGTATTGAATTGTATTGTAATTGTACTGTCTGCCCTAATATTGTAAAGTGCTGCGCAAATTGTCGACACTATATAAATCCTGTATAATAATAATAATGATAATAATAATAGGAATGTTGGATGCATGAAATTCCAAGACATAAAACAATGTGTATGCTTCTCTGCATCATATGAGCTGGAAAGTACCAAAGTTCTACCGCTACAGAAATGCATTGTTTGTGTCAGAAGAAAGGGTCTGCCTATGATAAATAAGGTTTGGGAAATTAGATATACAGTATATCTATGGTAAAAAATTTAACATCATTTGTTCATTTCCACATTGTATTCCCATTATTTTTAGCCTACTGTTATTAACCACCTCAGCTCCAGAAGATTTTACCCCCTTCATGACCAGACAATTTTTTGCTGTTTAGCACTGTGCTATTTTTACTGGTAATTGTGCGGTCATGCAACACTGTACCAGTATGATATGCATATCATTTTTTTTTTTTACACAAAGAGAGCTTTCCTTTGGTGGCATTTGATGACCCCTAGGTTTTTAATTTTTTATTATACACTGTGTGCAGAATTATTAGGCAAATGAGTATTTTGACCACATCATCCTCTTTATGCATGTTGTCTTACTCCAAGCTGTATAGGCTCGAAAGCCTACTACCAATTAAGCATATTAGGTGATGTGCATCTCAGTAATGAGAAGGGGTGTGGTTTAATGACATCAACACCCTATATCAGGTGTGCATAATTATTAGGCAACTTCCTTTCCTTTGGCAAAATGGGTCAAAAGAAGGACTTGACAGGCTCTGAAAAGTCAAAAATAGTGAGATATCTTGCAGAGGGATGCAACACTCTTAAAATTGCCAAGCTTCTGAAGCGTGATCATCGAACAATCAAGCGTTTCATTCAAAATAGCCAACAGGGTCGCAAGAAGCGTGTGGAAAAACCAAGGCGCAAAATAACTGCCCGTGAACTGAGAAAAGTCAAGCGTACAGCTGCCAAGATGCCACTTGCCACCAGTTTTGCCATATTTCAGAGCTGCAACATCACTGGAGTGCCCAAAAGCACAAGGTGTGCAATACTCAGAGACA
>BLSH010109597.1:424188-435438 GCA_018402905.1 Glandirana rugosa
TTTATATATAAATTACAGAAGTAAAAAGTTTTTTCACACTGTTTTTTAATGTTGAAGTTTTTTGAACGGTACCGAGAATAAATTTTGGAACCTGACAGGTGAAACGTTTTTCCCCAATATAACCCTCCCCCCCACATAAAAATGACAGGACCGTAAAATCTCCAGTAGTCACGTAGTCCTGACTAGTTAAAAGTTTATACGGATGGTATCAAACATCTGAGAGTGTGTTTGGTTGATTATATGTGACTAACCCTAAAAACAAACGGTTTCTGTACATCGTCTTATGTGAAACCGGATTTAAATACTTCTTTAAGAAATAACCTATACAAAATATTGTCTTTCATCTTTTATAACCCAAAAAAAGTTTTAAAAGACAGAAAAAAGCAAATATGTCCCTCACGTCTTAATAATCCGTTCAACATAAAAACTCCTCTTTGATATTAATGAGTTTTTGGAATCATTGAGAACATGGTTGTTGTTCAATAATAAAATTATTCCTCAAAAATACAACTTGCCTAATAATTCTGCACTCCCTGTATAAACGAAAAAAGACAGAAAATTTTGAAAAAAACCCAATATTTTCTACTTTCTGTTATAAAACATATCCAATAAAGAATTTCTTCATAAATTTAGGCCAAAGTGTATTCTGCTACATGTCTTTGGCAAACAAAAATCCCAATCAGTGTATATTAGTTGGTTTGTGTGAGAGTCTACAAACTATGGTAGGCATATTTGAAAATTGATCAGTCCTGATGCACTGATGACCTCTAAAATGCCAGGACAGTAAAAATACACCCCCCCTCCCAATATAACCCCTTTTTGCAAAGTGGACAGTCCAAGGTTTTAAATAAGAGCCATGGCAAGTTTTTTGAAGTTGTAATTTTTTGTCACACTTTTTTGAAAAATGAAGACATTAAATATATATTTCTTTTTTTTTTTTTTTTTTACAAACTGTCACCAGCACAGTACACCATCACTGCCACACCAGTCATGGGACGATCAGGGACACTGGTGATGGTATGTAAAAAAAAAAAAAAAAAGTAAACAATTTTTTATTCCATTTTTTTTAATTTTTTTTTTTATTTTTATGCTATTTTTAATATACTTTCATCAGAGTAGTTCAGTGTCACCATAGTAACACTGTACTACTTTGAGGGGGAGGGGGTGATTAGGGATTTCTTTTTCACTTTGATTGCTGATATGATGAAGATCATTGTATCAGCAATGCTTTGAACTGCTATGAATGAGTTTCATTAATGACAGCTGATTACTATTGATCTGTGATTAGCTAAGCACATGGTACAGGGTGCTGTGATTGGCCAGGGTACCATGTGATAGTGACTAGTATAGGAAGCAGAGCTGTTATGAATGAGATTCATTCATAACAGTTTTGTTTACATTGCGAAGAAGGCCAGAAGATCCGCAATCCACAGTGTCCAGTGGACTCATCGTCACAGGGGGAAGGCGCACTACTAAGCCCATTCAGGAAAAATGATGTACATGTACTGTATGTGGTTTTGCCTGTAGGTGCTGCCCAGCTGCAGTAAATGTACTGTGGCTGCTCGGTAAATGGTAAGTCTGAACAATCTTGAAGTTTGGGAACTTATTTTGTAAAGATCCCCACATATTCACCCTCTTGATTTCTGTGATACGTAGTCACTATGCCCTCTGGGTAGGCACTGCTGAATCACACATTTCCCAGAGCCTGCCTTCTGAACTACAGAGGTGCTGAGAGGAGGAGTCACAGGAGGTGGAGTCAATTCAGGAATCACTGGAAGGCAGCAAGGTACCATGGGATATGTAGTCCTTAGAAAGTAAATAGAAGGGAAATGCTGTAAAGCATGCAGGGAAGCCAGGTAGTTGTGGAAACATGTGTCCAGTAGACAGGTAGAACTCACAACATGAAAGGAGATGTTTCAGGTAAGCTTATATTGAATTTCCAGATATGACTGTTGTTTGTAATATTATTACAATGCTGATGCCATCAAATGAAAGTGTATGCTGTGACTGTAGATCTCTTTTAGGCTGGGCTAACATTAGGGCAAATTGGATAGTTTCCCCGCATCCAATTCGCATGTCTGGGGATTGTGACCGGCTCTCAATGGAGCCTGTTCACACAGCTCTGGGATGGCCGCGGAGAGATTTGCACAGGAGTTCTGTGCATCTTTTGGTCCATTTAAGGTCCGAATTTAGCCAAAAATTCGAACTGAAATCAGACCTGAAATGGTGAACAGGAACGCATCTGACCCTTGCTGTGAGCCGCTCTGCACGGCAGTGTGAACCCATTAAGGCTGCATTCAATTTGAGCATAGATCAATGTAATGCTGTGAACTATAGCAAGCAGTGATAGACTGGCTTACCTTAAAGTGGATGTAAACCCGAAAAAAAAAATGTAATTAATATTTCTGCCTGGTAGAGTATAGCATGTCATATCATCTATGCCCAGTCTTGCCACAAAGAGTTAATCCAACTGTGAGTAATGAGCTTATCTTTTTTCAGGAAGAGAAAGTCCGACTAACAGGGAAATACACAGTCAATCCGCCACTTGCTCTGTGAGTGACAAGTAATTTGCTTATCTCCTTCACACAGCAGAAAAAGTTTTACACACCCCCATCCCTCCCTCCTCAATGTCTCAGTATAGAGGTGGGTGGGGAGGCTTGTGACATCACAACTCCACCCACCAAACTCCAGCAAACACAGACACCCTCTGATTTCAGAGTTTTACAGAGCTGCTAGTGATTACAGGAAGGACATTTGAAAGGTAGGGATAGATGCAGGAGGCTTGCATGTATATATACATTAATACTGTGTCATTAGTTTATACTGGTTGGGTGGTGGGTTTACATCCACTTTAACATGGGCATGCTATGCCACTGAATGCTGATTTTTCATTGGTTGCTGAATACAGAGTTCATATCCAGCTGCATATTGGCTTCAGGGCTAAATTGTAAAAGTGTTTAGAATCACAGGAAGTAATGTTACCTTTCTGAATCTTGTATGTGGATGTCACTACCCACCAGCCTTTAACCTCTGGTAGACAAGGGCACTGAAAATGTTCTGCTTCTTCTGAGAATATAGCTACTGGGCAACACACAATGAAAGGCTCAAATCCTAAGTCAGGGGCACATAGGTGCATAGCTCCCAGTCGTCTCTGATTTGGAAGAAAGTCCATCTGTCCCTTTACCCCCCTCATTTATTTACTTATTTTGGCCTAATCTATGGTATATAGTCGTATAAGTGCATTTTTATTTTTCATAAAAGTGTTTCCCAGTGCTAAAAAGTGCTAAAAGTTCTAAATTGCTTCATATGTAAATTTCCAAAGCCAGTATAAGGGAATAATAGTGATAAAAAAACAACAACACGCTAGTGGGTTTACCTAATCATTTTTTGTTTAATTCTCCTTTATGGGGGTTTGGCAAGGGGTGTGTCCTATGCTTACATACTTTTGATAATAGATGTCCCTCATTCCCATCTCAAAAAGTTGGGAGATATGTAGGTGTCTAATCTTGAGTACAATTAAGGGACAGATTTTGGCCTTGGCAGAATCTCAGTTGTCGGAGGACAAGACCCTGCACACTTTGGATGGAATAATAAGGCTGTTCTGTGTCCCTTGATGTACTGTAGTGCCCCCATGCTGCAGGTTTTTAACTTCCTGCATCAAGGCCTACAGATACATTTTTGGTGATGGTGGATCCGATATCCATCCCACTGGTTCACTACATTTCACTACTACAATTTGGTCCTCTGGCCATTGCGGGAATCTTTTGCTTACACAATTACAAGAGGCCTCTCCATTCCCAGTGGTTCCATGCCTAATCCAGGCCAAACATCCAAATCCCATGGGACAAGGACACCCAGGTTACTTGGCACATGCACCCAGGTGAACCTTTACTACCAAAGAAAAAAGAATAAGCTATTGCGCTGACTCGAACCCAACCATCATAGAACAGGGCACATAAAAGAACACCAGGAAAAATGGATGCAGCTCATCTCAAATTAGGTCTTGATATCCTAATGCACATATAAAAAGCAAACACAAGGGGGCGCCTCCATCTAGGTGTAGTGATTTATTTAAAAAGGCATAAAAACAATTAAAATGCACTCACTAGATAAAAGTAGATCAAAGCTTGTCGTAAACTCATATAAATCTCCATAGGATCACAGTGAGGCTGTAGGGCTCAGCAGGCACATGGCTGGTTGAAGCAGGGTTCTTGAAGGAAGGCAGCTGTCAGGCTGGAACATAAGCATCAGCAGCTTCCAGAAGTGGCAAGATGGCTCCGGCTCCAAAAGCAGCACCTCTCTCAGCTGGGTGAAGGCAGGAAGTGGAGGGGATGTGGCTACATGGTTCAGGGCAGCTTTACTTGACTTTACTACCACCCCCAAGCAGATGGACCCTCTTTCACTAAGCCACCGCTCATTCCTGATTTGAAACAGGTATGATGTCTACACTTCTCTAGTATTGGGTGTACTGAAAATTTCTTAGAGAGAATAAACAACCAGTCCATTACCTTACAACTGCACATAGATTCTCACCATGTTGAACTTTAAATATTCATGCTGATAGTCCACACAGATCACATCACAGAGGCACCATTGAGTTAAGACATTCACTGAACTTCTTGGCATTAGTTTACAGTCAGCCAATGGCATCCATAGTATTTTACCAAAAATATGATAAAGTGCTGACTGTACATTAGAACTTGCACTTAACTCATCCCAGAGTTAGGTGTCACAGGAGGGGTGCCATGGTAGCCCCAAAATTGTTCTTGACATATCATCCCCTAATTTTTACCTTTATTCCTATCTAGGAGTCTATTTGAGTTCCAGCTTCTCCCGGAAAAGAACCTACATGCCCCGGAGAGTCATGCGCAGCCCTGACTGGGGCAGACATGTCCCGCTGAAGCACCGCAATTCTCGCAGCCACACAGCCCTATAAGACACCCGTCCGGCTTAAAACAGATACCGCCTGAACTACTTACTGTCACGGAGGTACAGTAACTACATTATGGTATTCGGGGGAACTCATTTAAAGAAAGACATTAAGAATAAAAAACACAGCTCTCTCAAGGCTGCAGTGAAAATGGCTCGGCCTCTATCACCTCACACAAGCGTTTCTAGAGCTGTTAGACAGAAACAGCAGCTTCATGAAGAATGTGAAGAGTCTGACTATGACTATAATGTCTTCTCACAGGCTGGGGATGTCGACTCTTTACACCCAAATGTAATCAGACAGTTTGAGAGAATGTTACAAAAGGCATTAAAGCAAACATCTGACCATATCACTGAATCTCTAATCAAGGAAATTCATGCCCTAGGGCAATGCACCTCGGACTTAGAAGATAGAGTTGAGGAAGTTGAAAATCACCTACAATCCTGTATTTATAAATTGGAAACTGTTAAAGAAGAAAATCTTCTATTACACACACGTTTATAGGACTTTGAAAATAGAGCCCGTCGTTCTAATCTGCGTATGCGTGGGATTCCTGAAACAATCGTTGATCTCCAATCTACAATGACTGCTCTATTTCAGGAATCGTTGCCATCAATTCCTATTGAGCGCTTACAAATGGATAGGATTCACAGAGCCTTAGCACCACGCAAATCCGAGGGACCGCCTCGTGATATAATTGCGAAATTCCATTTCTTTCGCAAGATCAGCTATCAGCTGCAGCCCGTGGAAAAGATTCACTCATGTTCCAAGGATATTCCTACCAACTCTTTGCGAATCTATCTCCAATTACAGTTTCTAAAAGACGAGCCTTGAAACCCCTTCTGCAAGAACCTACATGCCCCACGTTCTTCTTCTTGCTGAACACACCTCCACTCACCCCTTTCTTCTTTCAATACCATACTGCCAGCAAAACATTTAAGTAATGGGGCCATAACAAAAGGGGCAGGAAATCCTAATCAACAGGAGACCCACCCTGCTACACCCTGCAGATATATCGAAAACAACGGCGCACAGGAAGTGAAGGTAAATCTCTTTAACGGATTGCAAACAAGCCTGCCAGGGGTTCCACTCTTCCCCACTCTATCCAAAAATTAAAATAAAGTATGCTTTGGCTGGACCTACTCTTTAAGACACATTAATAAGAATATTTACGCCAAGCTGATTTCTTTTATATATTTATCTAAAAAATCATTAAAAAGACTATAAATTCCTTTTAACAGGAAGGGTTTATCACTTTCACAACATCCTCTGAAATGAAGCCAACTATCTACTTTAAGCGATCACAGCAATACAAAGGGAAAGCCTTATAAAAACACACCAGGCTCTAATAATAGTCATTTAATGGGAGATGATAAATGCATTTAATACCATCCTGTGATTTAAGTAATAAATAAAAATATAGCAGCCTCTCAGATGCTAGATGTGGGGTTTAATATTACAGAGCATTCATAAGCGTACTGCGGATTGTTACTTGCCACACCATATAGTTCATGATGGGACTCCACATCATCGTCCCTTAAGATAAAAGTTAAGATGAAAAACGTTCACAATATTTATAATATCGCTGATAATTCTCACCTCTACAAATACTCCTCGGTATATGTCTCTGGAGGTTTCCATATATTTAGGTCAAGGCATAGCATCAAGAGTTACTGTAGTCACATTCAACTGGTCTTGCTCTTTTAAAAAGGTTTCACCTCTAGGGATGAACAAAACTGAGAATGTATATTTTCCAGGAATAACGGAGACAATTGGAAAAATATGACTAAAGTTTGGGTAAATGCAATGGAGTCAACGGGGAAGATGAATTTAAAGTGAGACAAACAATAACACTAATCTTAAAAAAAATATCCCTACACATTCCCTAGACAACAGTGCTGTAATCTACTTTTTAATGATATCCATTTTTAGGCCTCATACACAAGTAAGTTTTTTGATGCCACGTTTTTTGGCGTTTTTTGCGGCTCTCCATGTTAGTCAATGGCCCCATAAAAATGCAGACATTTTTGAGCTGTAGAGGGCGTCTGCGTTAATGAGCTGAAAGTAGAACCCACGGCCAGCGCGTTCCAAGGCTGTAACGTTTTGGTGTTTTTGACGCCGATGCCGCAAAATGCTTACTAACGCCCACTAACGCTGTGCCGTCGTTAACCGGTGTTTTTGATGCTGACGTTTTTAGGTTGAAAAATAGCAGAGAGATTTTTTTTTTAAAAACGCCTATTGACGCCGACACTCACTAACGCCGATGCATAATGCCGAAAAAAAACACAGATTTTTTCCCTGACATCGGGCCCGACGTTTTGCTTATTTTTTAACATACGCCCGTCTGTATGAGGCCTTAAGGTTTTTTTTCAACTTTTGTATATCATTCTATGTGAACCTTCAAAGCTCTCCTGTTCTCTCTCACTTCCGTTGCTTTGGAAAGAGCAGTGCTCCATGACTACTCCAAATCCCATACTTTATAGCGCCTTTTAACCATTGCCCTCCGGAAGATTTGCCCTCCTTCATGAACAGGCCATTTTTGCGATACGGCACTGCGTTACTTTAACTGACAATTGCACGGTCGTGCAACTTTGTACCTAAACGAAAAACAAAATCTATGTCCTTTTTTCCCCACAAATAGAGCTTTCTTTTGGTGGTATTTGATCACCTCTACAGTTTTTATTTTTTGTGCTATAAACAAAAAAAGCAGACAATTTTGAAAAAAAACAATATTTTTTACTTTCTGCTATAAAACATTTCCAATAAAAAAATGGAAACAAAAATCTAATTTCTTCATCAATTTAGGCCAATATTGGAAGATATTGACAAACGTTTGGGAAAATGCAACGAAGTCGATGGGGAAGGTGAATTTAAAGTGAGACTAAACAATAACACTAATCTTAAAAAAATCATCCCTACACAAGTAAGTAACAGTGCTGTAATCTATTATTTTTATGGCATCCATTCTTAAGGTTTTTTATTGCAACTTTCGTATATCATTCTACAGGCACCCTCAAACCTCTCCGGTTCTCTCCTGTGCGCTATAAACAATAAAAGACCAACAAATTTGAAAAGAAAACCCAATATTTTTTACTTTCTGCTATAAAACATTTCCAATAAAAAAAATGGAAAAAAAATTCCCAATAACCGTATATTGATTGGTTTGTGCAAAAGTTATAGTGTCTATAAACTAGGGGATATTTTTATTTATTTATTTATTTTAGTAATGACAGCGTTCAGCGACTTATAGCAGGACTGAGATAGTGCGGCATACAGTCGGGACACTAACTGACACTTTTTGGGGACCAGTGACACTAATACAGTGATTAGTACTAAAAAATATACACTGTGACTGTACTAATGACACTGGCTGGGAAGGGGTTAGCATTAGGGGCGATCAAAGGGTTAAATGTGTGCCTGACCAGTGCTTTACTACTGTGGGGGAAGTGTTTGTATTAGGGGAAGGCATGGGTCGGTGCCCCTGCTTAGCAGAGAAAAAGGATCCATGCCTTCTGTACTGACAAAACGGCTATCTGCCTTGTTACCCAGGCAGACCGCCGTTCTGCCTGTGTACTGAAGCATTGGCGGGTGCTGGCGGACATCGAGCCCGCCATATCCAACCAAGCAGCTTCCGCTGTGTCTAACCACAGCGGGAGCGGGCTGTCGGCAGCATGTGCACGTGCCCCAGACCCAGGAGTGCAGGATCACATATAGGTATGTGATCTTGCACAGCAGAGCCACCTTGCCCACATAAATATACAGTATACAGTCATCAAGTGGTTAAATTCACTGCACGAGAGCCGGATTCTCAGTTACCAGTGATGGTTAGGCTGAGAGGAGATGATGGGTGCTGAGCACATCCACAAGCAAGTTTGTAGTTAATCTCAGAAGCTGGTATAGGAGGGTATGTACAAACATACAGTGTGACTATGGAAAACAAATATAGTCACTCCCTAGCATTTAGTCAGATCAATAAGAATTTCTAGATTTGGAGGAAGCTAATAGTGAAAGAAAGTACATATTTGAACTCATAATACACAATTGCATACGTATTTCTTAAATTTGATAATCTAGTGTCACTTTAAGGTCATTTTTGACATTTTAGGGGTGCAATGGGCACCTAACCCAGTCCATAAATTGACTCTTTTGCGCTTAAGTTCAACCAAAACATTTTCTTAATTTTTATAGTGGGGAAGAATCCCCAAAAAGCAATAGCCACTCAACAGGACTTCTAATTCCCAATTCTAAAACAAATATAACATTTTGGAGCTTGGCATACACATTAAGTTTTTAAACTATAACACTTAACTTAAAACATAAGGACTGGTTCACACTAGATGCGGTGCAAATTCACTGTGAATTCACTGCAAAGACGTAACGCATTCAAAATCACAACCTGTTCATGCAAACTGATTGCTTAGTGTATGTCGCATGTGATCTGTACAGCAATGTGGTGCGAATCACATGCGATGTCTGGTATGGCACTAGTGTAAACCGGCCCAAAAGCATGGAAAAAAAAACCTTACAGTGGGCCGCACAATACATAAAATATAATGGTCTTTATCAGGGATTTTTTTCATCAGGAACGCGGGGGAACGCAGTTCCGGCACCTCTAGCACTAAATGTATGTAATGGCAAGGGGGTGCTGGGGTGTGCTGGAAGGGTCTATTGATGCTGGCTGCTGGGGGATCTATTGTTCCTGGAGGCAGAGTTCTACTATTGTTGCTGGTGAGGGATCTTTTGTTGCTGGAGGGGGGTTTATGTTGCTAGTGGGGTCAGTTGTTGCTGTAGGGATCTACTATTGAGGGAGGGGTCCCTTGTTGCTGGAGGGATCTACCCTTGAGGGAGGGGTATATTGTTGCTGTCGGTTGGGGGATCTATTGTTGCGGGAGGGCATTTACTCTTCTGTGGTAGTCTATTGTTGCTGGGGAGGTCTATTGTTGCTGGTGGGGGAACTATTGTTATTGGTTGGGCTTATGTTGCTGGGGGATCTACTGTTGAGGGAGTGATATATTGTTACTTTGCTGCTGGAGAGTCTATTGATGCTGAACTGATGCTGGGAAATCTGTTGTTGCTGCCAGGAGCCATGGTTGTTGGGCTCCATTGTTGCTGGGGGAATCTATTGTTGCTGGAAAGGGTCTATTGCTGCCGGCTGCAGGGGATCTACTTTACTGCTTTTCTTGTTTTTATTTAAAAAATTCAGTACAAATTACTTATCACCACAAAATGATACTTGGTTCTGCATTCTCTAAAAGAGGCGGTACCCCGAGGTGGGCAGGGGGTGGGACCAAGGTACGTCCATCAGAGGTGGAGACTAATGGCTCGTACACACGGGACGACGATCGCACGTACGACCGTGTTGAATCGTACGTTGGGTGTTGTATGTAGCCTACTGACGTGCACCCGACGGTCGTACATACAACGTGCGACCGGCCGAACGCGATGACGCGAACGAGCGTATAAAGAGGAATTGCTGGTATCGTAGCGCCACCCTTTGGGCTCCTTCATCTAATCTCGTGTTAGTTGAAGTTTGGTGTGTGTTGATTCGCGACTTTCAGACGTTCTTCAGATCGTTCTCTTTGGATCGTTCTTTGGCTCGTTTCTGGACGCTTGTTCGTCAACGATGTTGCCTTCTCGAGAGAGAAATCTCGCTGCTGTTGGCCTAGGAGTTCAGGCTTGGACCCGAAACCCACGTAGGAGAAGGAGAGAGAGGAGTTGCTGGACCAAGAATTGGTTGCTTAACCGTGATCAATTTGGTCATATGGCTTTGGTAAGGGAGCTCCAGGAGAATAATCCTGATGATTTCAGAAATTATCTCCAGATGACGGACTCCTGCTTTAGCCACCTCTTGGCATTGGTGTCCCCCTATATTCAGAAGGCGGACACATGCATGCGCCTTGCTATCACCCCTGAGCAAAGGCTCATTGCTACCCTGAGATACCTGGCAACAGGAAGAAGCCTGCAGGACCTCAAGTTCACCACAGGCATCTCCCCCCAGGCTCTTGGAGTGATAATTCCTGAGACATGTTCAGCCATCATCCAGGTTCTGCAGGAGGACTATATTAAGGTATGTTTCATGTTACTACCACATTTTATGTGTTTCTGTTTGATAATATAGTATTTGCCCTTTTTGCCAATACCTAATTATTAACATTACAATATGTAGTGAATGTCTTCTTTGGCCTCATGCATGCTCTAGGCTTTTTTCACCCCCTTTTTTCCTCTGCATGCCTCCCCAGCATGTTGTCCAGTGTCCATACACACTCAGAGGGTAGGGTTGCCACATCATCCCTTTAATCCAGGACACATAGGAATTACAC
>BLSH010109597.1:466683-494440 GCA_018402905.1 Glandirana rugosa
CAGGGCTATTTTTAACGTCTAGCGGCGGTAATGATCATTTTTTTTTATTTATTTATTTTTTTTATCATTTTTTGCGGTATTTAGTTAAGGGTATCAAACGTCTGCGCTAATGAAAACGCGTTTGGTTAGTTTTATGCGGTTAACGCTAAAAAAAATGGTTTTTATACATCTTCTTATATATAACCGGTTTTGACTACGTATTAAAAGAAAAAATATATAAAAAAAACCTATAAATAATATCTTTTTTTCATTTTTTTTCCCTAAAAAACATATTGAATGGCATTTTAGGAAAAGAGACTCAAGTGACTGTCTGCGTCGTAAAAATACTGTGTACCCCAATACGAGTAGGATGATCCTCATCGGATCCGTTTTGTTTGTTTTCACATCCAACCGGGGAGGGTCCCCCGGCAAGAGTGGAATCGTATATTAGGGGGACGAGGCTACTCCTAGTAGGATGAGCATAACCCCATGTGTCATAAAAATGCTGCGTCTGTCAGTGAACTCAGAGAAAAGGATTTTACGGTAAGTTATACAAAAAATCCCTTTTTTTTACTTTTTTTCTATAATAAATATCCAAAAAAAATATATAAAAAAGAAAATTATGCATCAGTTTTGGCCAATATATATTCTTCTACATATTTTTGGTAAAAAAAATCGCAATTGGCGTATTTTGATTGGTTTGCGCAAAAGTAATCGCGTCTGCAAACTATGGGAATTGATTTATGGCGTTTTTTACTATTTTTTTTATTTATTTATTTTTTTTTACTAGTAATGGCGGCGATCTGCAATTTTTATCGGGACTGCGATATTGCAGTGGACATGTCGGACAATTTTGACACTTTTTTGGGACCAATAACATTTATACAGCGATCAGAAATTTAAATGTCCACTGATTACTGTATAAATGTCATTGGCAGTGAAGGAGTTAACCTGCAGGGGGCAGTGAAGGGGTTAACAATGTTCCCTGGGTGTGTTCTAACTGTGGGGGGGGGGGGGCGGGGCTGGTCGGGACATAACAGATCTAACTGATCCCAGTGACAGGGATCAATATATCTTGTATGTCCCATTCACAGAACGGATAACCGCCCTGTTTACATCGGCGGTTCCCTGTTCTACAGCTGCTACAAGTGATCGGCGGGTCTTGGGAGGAGTCAAGAACACCCGACCCGCGGGCACGCCCACGCAGCATGCGGGGGCCACGACAGCATGCCGCCGCAGGCTGCGAGTGCGCGCGGGAAGCATGCACAAGGCAGGACGTCCATAGACCTCCACCGGGCATTTCAGAGCCGTGCTGTAGCCGTCTTTTGGCTATAGCGCGGATCTGAACTGGTTAAACCCCTGATGAAGTGGGAGTGCTTGAGACACATTGGATGTCCTCACAGGTATAACACAGCACCACACACCTTTGTTGCAAACCACAATAGCAGAAGTTCAATAAACTGGCTTGTGCTAGCTCTCCACGCATCAGGAAATGACCCTCTAACATGTTTCACTCGTATAGGGCTTAATCAAAATTGGTTGTATAGTTGGCTGTCCAGCGCATGAAGGAGTGGCAGCATTCTGGCAGAAATAAAGCTTGATGCATGTGAATGAGTCTAAACGCGAGTTAACGCTCGGTGCGTCAAGTTCTTGAGTGTTAATTCATTTCATTTGCCTGAATAAATTAAAAGTGGTTATTTTTACCAAAAAAGTGTAGCAGAATACATTTTGGCCTAAATTTATGAAGAAAGATTATTTATTCAGACATTTTTTTAACAGAAACTAAGAAAAATGTGTTTGTTTTTTTTCAAAAATGTCTGTATTTTTTTATATAGCAAAAAAACAACAACCCAGTGGTGATTAAATACCACCAAAAGAAAGATCTATCTGTCTCAAAAAGGGATAACAATTTTGGTGCTGATTATCCATTCCCTTTGATATGCTCCTGGGCAGTCGTTGTGGCCTCTGTATCTACTGTGTTTGTTATGAAAAATATAGTATTGAAAAAAAAAATGTAATTTGGGTATTTTATATAATAATTTTTTTATGGAGGTCTACACATAAGACCAAAATGAGGGTCAGCTAAGGAGGAACGGGGGGCATGGCTCTAAATGAGGAACAATTGATAGAAATGGATCTTGGTCTTGTTATGGCTGCATTCATACACACTTGGAATTTACTGTGACCTACAATCACAAACTGGGGAAGTCTTGTGCTTCCTGATGATCTGCAGAGAAAATTCAGATGTTCCGCCACAGCCGCAAATTAACACCCAGAAGGCTTTGATCTCAGCCCTTCTGGACAAATGGTTTATCAATATGACCTCTCTGGGGACAGAGGCATCATACCAAGAGGAGCTGTCATGTACAAAAACCCCCCAAAACTTTAGAACGTTCAGCTGTCAAAGTTTACAGAGAGCCCTGGGAGAGCGCAAACTGTTTTACAAGACTTTTTTATGTTAATAGTGTGCATAGCACTGATAACATCTGTAGCACAGAGTACATAGAGCCATTGGTATTAGTCCCCAGTGCAAGGTTTCTTCTTCACACACATCAAGACTAATTTAGATTGATGCCAAATATATTTTTCGGAAACAGAAGTAACCTACACAAACATGGAAATGCATACAAATTCCATGCAGACAGAAGTAAAAACATAACATTAGATAAGAACCAAGCCTTTACTGATACAGCACAGGTGTCCACATCCCATATGCGTTAAATTAATAATTGAGGGTATCTTACCGCTAGGGCTGGCGGTTAAATTTGGAGATTTTATCGGACACATTAAACACAGTGAGCAAATTCTGAACTACATAGTAGTTTAAAATGTAATTTATTAATTTCACAATCAAAATGCTGTAATCAGTGACAATTGGAATGATATATCAAAACTTTTGACCAAGAGGAGGTGATAACGACGTTTCGCAGGTTAGTGCTTCTTCACAGGTAACTCCTCATTTGTAGGTTCTAATATACAGACAGAATGTATTTTTACAATCACTATATAGCAAAAATTCAACATTTATAATTTAACATTACCACACTGCTCACCCGTTTCCCAATCGCATGTGTACAATATGTCATGCTGCCCTCCCAGCCAGGTTGCAGTGCCACTCAGAGAAGAGAGGTGGCGGTGCCATAACTGCCAACCAAATCCCAGATATCAAAGACTCTATGGACACTGTTATAGCGAGTTGGGGCCAGGGTTGCCAACCGTCAGTAAATTTACTGACAGTTTGTAAAAATCAGTGATTTTTACAACTGTCTATAAATATCAGGGTCTGATAATTTGTCATGCTGTGCTGACTTTTAAGTGTAAAGCCGGCAAATTACTTGATATGGGTATTGTCAGTGTTTCCATGTTGTGTTTAAATATCAATTGTCTTCGTTTCTAGTAGGAGTTCTATTATTTTTCAAGTTGCCAGTAAAAAATGTGCTCCACCAGTAAATTTTCTATGTTTTGCCAGTAAAAAACGCTGCTAGAGGTTGGCAACACTGGTTGGGGCTGTGTGGCTACTCTTTGATATCTGGGATTAATATGTACTTTCCCTTCCTTTCAAGGCAATACTGGCCTGTCACCTGTGCTGTGTGTATGTGTCTGTCGGGAGGGGGTGCCGACCAAGGGCTTTGTATGCCCCCCGCCTCCCCCTTGGGAAGGTAGGCATTATCTGTACATCTGCCCCTGTGCTCTGTTTCGGTCCAGGTTGGCAGTTCTGGCACCACCACCTATCTTCTCTGACTGGCACTGCAACCTGGCTGGGAAGGCAGGATGACATATTGTACACATGAGATTGGGAAACATTTGTACAGCAAACTTTTTATAAATAAACCCCCAAGTATACCTACAGGCAAAACGTTTTTTTTCTTTTTAGTTTTGGATAGTTTGCTGAAGAATTAGAACCTCTGTTAGATTTTTACTGCTGCCTGTGTCCTCTGTAGGAAGATTTACTTTATTTGCCCTGGTGACCAATGTCAAAGAGACTACAAGTGGGAGAAAACATAAAATTTGCGTTGTTTCCAGAACAGGGATTTGTTTCAGGGACAGGAAGTAAAGGGAAATCTCTTCAATGGGATACAGATAGCAACATAAAAAAGTTGCAGGGGTACTAACAAACTGTACACTGTCATTCTTATCTTGTTTCATGGCCAAATGTTGTGGCCCCTCTTATTGATAATTGCATTCTCGCAGAAAAAAAAAAATTAGCAGCGGTTTTAACTATGTAGCACCTTCCTACAATAGATTGGTAGAGAGGTTCAGGCAAATTTAGTCTTTTGGCTGCTCTGTAAACAGTGGAGCGGTGTATGATTAGTTTTGGCTGCTCTGGGTCTCACAGACTACAGGCTCAACTACTATTCCCTGCTTTCTAGTAGGTTCTAGAATGTAGTGGGCTGGAAAAGGCAGGCCCTGGGTCTGAAAATTTATAAGGTCTCAGTCAATCCCTGGGGGGAAGTGCCCAGTACGTGGCTGAGAAGGAGATTAAAAGTCTGGGGCATGGGGCAGCAGGGTCCTCATGCTGGAGGAGGAGATCCCAGCCTGGAAGGGCTGCTGCTCTTATGGGCAAATTATATTAGGCCTGCAGAGATCTCACCAAAGTCCCAGCTCAGTGGGATCCGGGGGGGCCTATTGCAGAGAGTTTATCAAGGTCCCAGCTCAGAAGGAGCCGGGGGGCCTATTTATCCTGGAGCAGTTCAGGGCCAAGTCAAGGGGGCCCACCGAGGATCCAGCCTGGAGATTCATAGTGCGGTGTCTAGCCAATATTGGACAAAAGGTATCCATGTATCTGCAGACACAGTGAGTAGTGGCCTGGAAGAGGGATCCTAGTGAGTGTCTGCTGTTTAACCCATTGTGTGACTGTGTCAGTGTTGCTAAAGTGGGATTTGCCCTCCTGGGAGTCCTAGAAGTGCTTTTATCTCTATTGTCACACAACTGGGAGGGCTCAGGGTGCAGTGCTCTGTGCCCCAAGCCCATCCTTTTTCAAAGTCTATTAGAGCCTCTGGCTCTAATCACATGCTTTAAAAAAAACAAAAAACATTGGAATATATGCGTAGGGCACCCTGCTTGTAGATTACAGGGTCGGTTGCATGGATGGGGGGGGGGGGCAGCGCCCGTGCGTCCCTAATGGACGGGCCGCAACTGGACTCAGAAGAGAAGAGAACAAATCTGCTGAAGCTGTTAAGGGTCTGCGCTACAGCTATTTCCTACTCTATCCAAAATAAATAACAATCATGAAAAATTACATGCTGAGAGTACAAAAGATAATTGCAAAAAAAAGATTTAATGTTAAAAAAAAAAAGTTATTTTGTAAATAAATAAATATATTTTATACTGATTTTACTCCCATCTTCTGCCCTCGACACTCGAGGGTGACATCATGCTCCTTCCAGCGATATCCTGGGAAATATAACATTTTCCAAGCATATGTACATTACAATAGTTAACCATAAAAATTGAAATCACTCCCTTGCCACATCAGTAAATTTGAGTTTGAAAACAAAAGGAGCCATTGAGGTCAGACTTTAAAGGCAAATTGGACCACACCATTTATAAACAATCTCTAATTTATTTCATACATAAAGAATATCATGATATTCTTTATGTATGAAATAAAAAAGAGATTTTTTTATAAATGGTGTGGTCCAATTTGGTTGATGACGCTGATGCCGCCTTCGGGGAGGAGAAAATTGCAGGCGGAAACTTACAGTGACGTCACGTCTGGTATTTCGAGCGCAAACCGCGGATTCTGTGTTCCAAACCAGCATTACATGCTTTTAATCCAAGAATACAATTGTGAGTGTTAAATTTGTTTTTAAATAAGTGTTTTTTAATAAAATGGAATTATGCTATGGATACCTCCCGATTCTCCTTTCATGACATTTAATATGAGAGACCTGTTATCTTGCTGAAGCATATGAAGAGTGGAAAATCACCCATCATAGAAATCCGAGGATTATAATTTATCATCACTCTAACAGGCGTTTTATCTACTGATAGTCAGTGAGCGAGGGCACATAAGGAAGGGAGCACAGCACCTTATGGCTTTTAACTGCACACCATTGGCACAAGGGAATTCAAACACGGATTTTACTTTAAAACACTTATCTATCTGTTGGCACCATACATTGTATATGTTGCACTATATGAACTTTTTTGAACTTTGGATATATATTTTTTTATATACTAATTATTGTAACATATTTTGTATGGAGTAATAATTAGTAGTATTGCACAAAGTTTTCCTAAGACAGCGCTAGGTCCACACACCTTGAATAATGATAAATTATGTGCTGATAGTACAAACAAAAGTTAATTGCAAAAAAAGATTAACTTTAAGAAAAAAAAATTATTTGTATATAAATAAATATATTTTATACTGCCCTCACCCCTATCTTCTGCCCCCGACATTAAAGGTTGACATTATGCTCCTTCTGGCGAGATCCTGGGAAATATAACGTTTTCCAAGCATATGCACATTACAATAGTTAAGATATTTTCCGGCCGGGAACCACATTAACAGTTAGAATTTCCTTTGTTCAGAAGTGAAAAAAAATTCTATCCTGTGCCTTCAATTTTTCAGCTCACTTTGGTCAAAAACGGTTGTCAATTTGTCCTATAAACCAGTGGTGGCTGGGGCTCCATGGACCTGACCCCCCTGTCACTCCAGCCCGCACAGCGCACCATACCCGCAACGCGCCCCCCCCAGTCCCTGGCTCACTTAGCCTGTGCTGTCCCAAGACTGATATGTTGAGGGTGCCCGCCGTTGATGGCTTCCCACCTCTGTGTCCCGGCCTCCGCGTCCCCCTCCGTCTTCCAGTGGCAGCTGGTGGGTCGGTCGGGCTTCCCCTGCATCTCCTCTTCAGCATCAGGCTGGCCGTGCATCTCCTTCCTCCTCCTCCTAGGCCAGTGCTTCTCAACTCCGGTCCTCATGACCCACTAACAGGCCAGGTTTGCAGGATAACTGAAATGCATCCCAGGTGATATCATTTGCTGCTCAGTGATTGCAGTATTCTAGTCTGCATCTCCCCAAGGTAATACTTAAAATCTGGCCTGTTTGTGGGTCCTGATGACCAGAGTTGAGAACCACTGTCCTAGACCAATATGATCGCTTCTCCTTTCGGCCAATCGGAATCGAGTCTCAGGACTCGCTTCCTGATTATTCGGGATTCGCCAATATTCATTCGCTATTGTCACACAACTGGGTGGTCTTACTGCGCCCCAAGCCCACCCTTATTTGAAGCCTATTAGAGCCTCTGGCTCTAATCATGTGCTTCCAAAAAAAAAAACTGCCATTGGAATTGGTGCCCTGCATGTAGATTAGGGGGCTGGACACATGGACAGGGGGTGGCGCCCCTGCACCCTGCATTACGGGCCGCCACTGCTTTTAACTTTTAGGAAACTGAATAAACGTTCTGAAAACTTTTGAGATTATGAGATTCTACTGATATGCTGCTACGTTAAGGCCCAACATGCATCAAAAGAGACTGATCCCCAGACTTTATGGGGCAAATGGGTGCATTGAGTCAAATGGTTCTCCAGTTGAAGCTTCTATTTGTTTCACTTTGAATTCTGTCACTGTAAAATAAATGTTGTCAGTAGCATACTTTGATTCTGGCAGTCATTTATTTTGCTTTCTCTACCC
This sequence comes from Glandirana rugosa, assembly GCA_018402905.1. Taxonomy (NCBI): domain Eukaryota; kingdom Metazoa; phylum Chordata; class Amphibia; order Anura; family Ranidae; genus Glandirana; species Glandirana rugosa. Next base: position 474,302 of record BLSH010109597.1, read on the forward strand.
TGCGGGTGAGAGTGTTTGAGCATTCTGGCATGACTGAAGACTTGAAGACACGTCCTCTGATTGCACCTCCACATTCAATGCACACACAAAAGCCTAAAGTAGGAATGTGTGCCAAATAATCTTAATGTAATTCACTTATTAGAAACATAATTTTTCTTTCCGCTAAAGAAAACCAAGCTGATCATAATAATTGCTGGTACCCAAGCTTTGGTTGTACATTTAGACCAAGAAAAGAAAAAATACAAAATCAAATCTGTGCGCAGTCCACGCATGACACAATTGTTTACAAATCATTTCCAGCAAAGTGCGCCATTCTGAAGTGGTTGGAACGTTGACGTCATCTTTGTTGAATTTCGGCAATGATTTTTTTTAAAGTTTACAAATTATATGAAAGTGAGGAGAACCCACCCAGATATCGTCAGACTGAATCCCAGAAATATGACAATTAGGAGCCTGGTTTTAGTTTGTGCTTTATTTAGTTTCAAATCTCACTGAGAAAACCTGAAACATCTCAGTCTGGGAGTCATGAATACAATCCCCACCTTTCCCTATTTTTAGCATCTGACTGTTTTTTGTCTAAGCAGAAAGTTGGCAAGGCATTTAGATGCAATTTTTTTTCCAAAGCAGGCACTGTTTTTGATAAAGGAGCATCAAGCAGTACACCGATCTCAACATAATTTGCCCTAAGCAGGAGTGTCCCTATTTTAAATTGAATGCTACTGGGCTGTAGCTAGCCTATGCCTGGTTCAGAATTCTGTAGCTCACTTTTAATGTGGCCCTCGCACCTCTCCTGCAGCTGCAGCACCCCCTTGTCTTAGCAGTAGGCAGCTGTGCCTCTCTGTGCAGCTGCAGCACCCCCTCATCTCTGCCTCCCCCGGTCTCATCATTAAGCAGGCTCTGGAAGCTGACTTCATCCCTCCTCTGGTCCTCCTCCAGACCCTGCACTTTCTGCATCCCAGCTGCACTCCAGCTTCTTCCCGGCAGCAGCATAACGTAAGGGGAGTGCACTGTGATGTAAGGGAGGGTGGGGGACTCTTGATTTCTGATGGTGGGGGGCTCTTGACATCTTATGTAAGACAGGGTTGGGTGCTCTTGACTTCTATTCTTACATATACAGCTGGCCCTTTGAGGGCAACCATAATGCTGATGCGGCCCGCAATGAAACTGAGTTTGACACCTCTGCTGTAGATTTACCCTGGAGTTTAGGTTATTGTTTGCTGTGGCCTGCTGTTGGGGAGTCTCCTTGGTAACATTTTGGGATGAACCAATAGCTGAGTTATCAATGTTCATATCCCCTTGCCAGCCACTAGGAGGTTTACTGCACGTGGTGCATGCTGGGGAAGGGTATAAATATTTGGCGGAACCATCTGGAAGCTTTCTTGCCCCCCCCCCCCCCCCAAGGCTTTGCTGCAGGTTGTGGTGTGTGCAGCTGTTCTCTGACTTTCCAGGTCCGCAACCTTGGAAGAACATGTGCTTAAAGAAGGAAGGTGATTTGTGCGTTTTTTTTTATTGGTTGAACTAGATGGACTAGTGTCTTTTTTCAACCTGACTAACTATGTAACTATTAGAGTTTGGGGCCAAAGCTTTCACTGCCTGGCCACAGAATTTACCCCAGAGGAGTGACATTGCAACCCATATAGGAGTACCAGAGAGGTACAGTACTTCAGTTGGAAGAATACGAAGCGCCGGTCTGGCTTAAAGGTCCTCTTTTTGTGTGTTGCTGTAAGTAGGGCCAGCGTTTGCATTGATTTATTTAGGTTATCCTGTGCCATAACCCTACTCAACCATGGAACTTTCTGTTACCTCTTATAAAAGTGACTGGCACCCAATTCTTTACTGAAAAAGTAAAAGTCGAGAATCCAACCCTGTGGTGAGAGGTCAGGCCACCAAGCCTCTTAGGTGTCCCTAACTGCTTCCAGGGGCTAAGGGGTGCTAAATTATTGAGGATCTGAGAAGAGAAGAACATCATCACTGGTCCTCCCTCTAGCACTGAAGATGTATTCTAGTTTTTCAGTCTAGGAGGCAAAGTAGTAAACCAAGGCAGCCAATAAAAAAAAAAAATGAAATATGGCCCTGTCCTCTACTGATCTATTGAAACTTGTAAATTCCTGTGTAGAACAGAATGATGCATTTTTTTCAAACCTGAGGAGAAACTATAAAAACTGAGGCTTTGTTTTCAGAGTGTTAAAAGTTAGCAAATTTAATAAACTGCATACATGACATGTACAAATGTACATTCTTTTAGACCCCTTTCACACTGAGCGCTAGAAATAGCCCGAATTAGCCCCTGTAAAGTGCCTGAAAACTGCCTCCCATTCATTGCAATGGGTGCTTTCACACCTGGGAGGTTCACTTGCGGGACCTTCAGAAAAGTCCTGTAAGCAGCATATTTGGGGTGTGTTGGGAGCGCTGCCATAACGCCCCTGCCCATTGCAACATGGGAGTTTTTAATCCATTTTTTGGGGTTAAAAAAGCCTTGCTAGCGCCCAAAAAATGAAGCAAAAGCTCCAATAAAACAGTGCTAAGGTACCAGTAAAACGACTGGCGCTTTAGAGCTGTTTTGCAGGTGTCTCAGTGTGAATGGGGTCTTACATGTGTGCCAGAGCTATTCAGAAGCCTTCAAAGTCAGAGTGATCTAATATGTAAGTTGGCCTCGCGTTCCACAGCGATTAACCAAAAACAAGGTGCAGGAGGTGGAAGGGGGTAGGCTGAAACTTGACTTTCAAGGAGTTGATGTTTGTATATTATGCCCTGGGTTTTGGGGCTTCAGGGGGATGTCATGTGCTCATATTAGGTCAACACAGCCACAAACATCCTCCCCCTTTGTATACAGCCATCCGTGGGGCAAGGAATCTTCTGCCCACAGCTCATTGGCGCAGCAATAACCTCAGGTTTCAGATAAACTTGGGTTTGGACCAAGCCCAAACCCAAACTCATTATTATGATTGATAATCAGCTCATTGAACCAACAATAACAGCTAACTTCTGGGTTTGGATTCAACCTAAGCTTTCCTGTGATTGTCTGCCTTTCATATGCACCCCTGGAGGAGACTGCAAGCGGCCATGTTGACACACATTGTGCAAGCATGGTCCGCTGTAGTCACCATCATAAAGTCAATCCAGTGAGTGCATGTAGACAGGAGGTGGTTGAAAGGGACTGCAGGAGGTCTGCAGCACTGAATGCAACAGGGAAAACAATATTTTATTTTAAAAAATGGCAATTGTTTATAATACACAATGAATTAGGGAGATAAATGTCATCCAGTTAGTGTTTAGATTGGCTTTAATACTTCTTCCTTTCTATCATGCAGTACAAAGCAGACAGTTCCTACTAGTCATAAATTTATTGTTATTCCACCAGATTAAAAAAAAAGCCAATGTTTCCCTCTATATTTAACACAGAAATGTATAAATGTCAGTGGGGAACTGTTGGACCATCATTCCCCTAAACCACAACCCATGCAGGTAACAATTAACAGCTCATTTTAGGAGATTTCCTCCCTCTCAGCCAGAACATTTGGTGGTCACTTTACAGGAGATTTTGTGGTGTAATAAAGTGCAGGAAACAGCATCTCCTGTGAGCCAGCTAAAAGTCTTTGACAAGTGTCACAACTAATTCAAGAACTTCATCGGTTTATGTCAAGCAAAATTAAGTTTGCAGGGGAACGGATGTCTTGTGTCTTATCTTATTTTACTGAACGAGTATTCTCAAAGTAATTACTAAAAATATATACCTAGAAACGAGGCATGTTAGGTTAAAAGACCACAAATCTGTGTAAGTATGCTGGTGATGTTATTCTGATTACAGTCCTCACTGACAGTGTAGTTGTTGTGAACTTACCTTCTCTGGGTTTATTTATCTGGGTGTCGAATGGTCATCCATCTGGTGTGCAGTTGGATATTGGCTGGTTGACTATAAGGTGGCCTAGTAGTACTACTGATAGACCTGTGGTTTCCCATCCTATGACCTCCTCTGAGTTTTCCTGCCATCCATTAACTGTTTCTGTGTCTATGGTCTAAGCCAGTGGTCTCCAAACTGTGTCCCTTTGTTTGCCTTTATCCAGCCCTTGGGACACTTTCTCTTCTACTGATATGAGTTATTATTCTTTCAACTGTCTCCAACAATGGGGCACTTTTTCTTCCACTGTCACCAGCGATGGGGCACTATCCCTCTCACTGACACCAATTACAGGGCAATATTTTTCCCACTGACACCAATGATGGGGCACTATTCTTCCAACTGACACCAAAATGGGGCACTATGCCTCTCACTGACACCAACAATGGGGCCCTATTTCGCCCACTGACACCAATGATGGAGCACTATTCTTGTCCAACTGACACCAATGATGGGGTGCTATCCCTCTCACACCAATGATGGGGCACTATTCCTCCCACTGACACCAATAATGGAGCACTATTCCTCCCACTAACACCAACGATGGGGCTTTATTCCTTCCACTGATACCAACAATTGGGCAGTATTTTTTCCACTGAGCCCATCCCTTCTACTGAGCACCTCAATGAGGTACTATTTCTTCCACAATTATCAATGATAACTACCACTGACTACCAAGCCAGAGGCATTGTTTACTCCCAATGGCACTGGGTATTTTTCTACCCACACTGGCCACCGTCCTGCCTCCCTAAAGTCTGAAGGACAGTAAACTCGTTTTTTTTTTTAAAGGTTTGGAGACCTCTGGTCTAAGCCATGTGTTAATACATATTTTGATTGGTCAGTGTTCTTCTAAAAGGCCACCAGACTTGGTGCTTGTGGGCGCAATATTCCCAAGTGTTCTTGGATTATCCTAGTTTCTGACCTGCCTGTTTCACTTTACCTAATCACTGCCGGCCATGAACTTGTAGTGACCTTTGATTCTCACTCTTTTCATTGCTCAAGTTTTGGTTTCTGGATCCACTGATCCTTGGCATGTCTCCTAACTGTGATTCAGTCTCATCTTTTTGTATCATCTATGCCTAGCTGCTTAGATCCCTGGTAATACCTTGGCTACACTATGTTTGTTCCACTTGACATTTTCTTGCTTGCTCTAGTTTGACCTGATGATGCTTGACTAGCCACTATTCTCTCTTAAAATCCCTCTTTGGTTGTAGATACTCTGTTCAGGCTTTATTATTTGCTACACAAATTCAGCACCTGGGACACCTGAGTAATGGACCACACATATAAGGCATACTAGAAAAAAAGGCTGCTGTAGGGGAGAAGAAATGCAAACATGGCTATTAAGCCTGAGATAGACTCAGTATCACACAGTAGTATGTTCTGATGAGGTTTGGCTTCCAATCCCTCTGACAATGCATAGGTGAAAAGAGGTTAAAAGAGATGTGAAAGATGTTCTTGGTTGCATCTTAACCTGGACCTTAATAACCATGAGATATTGGCTTCTCAGGTACAGTGATCAAACCTAACTAAGCTTTGGGAGAATCAGGGGTAATATGACCCTGTCACCACAGGGTCCCTTTTAGCCAAACAGTCCCCTGTAAATGAAGCATTTAAATATTTACCTTCCTGGCAATTTATTGAAAAGCCAACACATCTCCACTCCTCATCATCTACAAGTATTTGATTACTGAAAGAGTTAAATGTTTGCTCCAACTAAAGGTCATTGTAGTTCCTATTGCTGTCTCATATGGCCTGTAGTGAGGTTTGAACCATCAGGAGGAACCATAGCAGTCAGTGCAAAGATTCTAGACATCTGGAAGTGTAGACTACTTGCAGCAGCAGGGGAGCAGGGATATGTCAGCTTTTCAATACACAGGACATCTTCTACCTTTTTTACTTACCTGAGCCCCATCTCGATCCATTGGTGCAGGAGAGCAGCGACTCTCCTGGGTCTCTCTCTCCCCATTAGCCCACACAGCAGCGGGAGCCATTGGCTCTGCTGCTGTCAATCACAACAAGATAGCCAATGGGGAGAGAGTGGGAGGGTGCTCTGTGCCTGAATGGACAATGTCCATTCACAGGGGCATGGCACAGGAGGGGGACTGTTCTAGTGCCCCCATAGCAAGAGGCATTACTATTGGGGGCATTCGGTGGAGGGGAAGGAGCCAGGACCGCCGGCAGGGGACCTAAAAAGAAGCGGATTGGGTCTAATCTGTGCAAAACCATTGCACCACGGAGCAGGTACTGTAAGTATATTGTTTGTTATTAAAAAAACTCTTTAGAATCACTTGGTTAGCACTCCGTTGACTTGGGGACGACAAATCCAGTGGAAGGCTATTTTTCTAAATAAAAAGAAAAGTTGGAAAAAGAGATGGCCACATGACCTCCTTCAATCACAGCTTTCTGGTGAAACCTGGTGGAACAACACAACTCAACACCACGTCCCGCATTTTATGAATGGGCTTTAAATGGAGCTGTAGCGTGCCTACCACAGCAGGGTATAACGGGAAGCAGATAGTCATATCCACTCTGTATGGTAAATCAATCAAATACTTGTAGTAATCAGGGACTGTTTGTTGAGGAACATTTGGGCTTAAGGCCATGCAGATGATTCTTCTGTTGGTGTCAACAGTCAAAACATACAATGAAAAGAGAGTAATCGCTGAGGTTTGCGACCACAAGACCTGAAGGAGCAGGGAATGGAAAGTAGGTTTAGCCTGGCACATTGGGGCAGAGCTCATGCATGTATAGATTCATCTTCACAGAAGCCCAGACCAGTAAGGACAGTTTCTATTCTCTTCAGGACTTAGATAATTCAAGTATTGAGAGTCCCGTGAGAGCCTAACCAAATGGCCTCATGACACAACCGCTACACTCCGATTACATGTCTTTTACATTCTCTGTAATGCAAACCAGAAATGTTTGTTTTCTGTTTGTTAACTGGTTTGAATGCAGATCACATATTATCTTCTCCAGTTTATTCAGCATCTGCCATGTGTTTTCAATGTATGCTGAGAAATATCCATCGTGCGTTGCGTTGTTTTTTTCTATCTTGCTTGTTTTTGAAAGCACAGAGCATTGCTATTCATCCAGCCAAAATTGAGCTGAGACATAACATAAGCATCTGTAGCCGGAGTGCATCAAACCTGAGTGTTAAAAATCAGTTTAAAATGATTTTCCATACAGAGAGAACATGCTGAAGGAATTATGTTTAATATACTGGCAAACGGGCTCAGAGACCTTGGAATGATCTGCGGCCTCTCCAAACAAAAGGAAGGTAATCTACCATCTCTAAAATTGTCTGTCTACAACATGACCATCATCTACATCCAGCAAACATACTGCAATTCCTCAACTATGGTTCACATCATTGTAAACCTGCCACACATAAGGCGAAATGGTCACCCGTTAAAGGGTCAAAATTGTTGTTTTAGGCGTAGGTGGAGCCTGGGGGGGGGTTGAGTCAGCCTCTGGCTTCTTATATGTTTGGATCCCCCTGGCAAAATTCCTGACTATGTTCTTGTCCACCTGGGAGTTTTGGATTTAACTTTGTGTGTTTCACCTCCTTCTACATAATATGAAATAAATACATGATCCAGCAGAGTAACATGTGACTGTATAGTATAAGGAGTCCAGCTGAGAATCGCAAATTCAGTAAGATAGTTCAGAACAAAGTTACTTGCAATTAGCTTCATAAATAGTGTTTCTCATAATGAAGTCCAACTCTGGTAACACAGGTAAATAATAAAAAATCAATCTGGTAACACAGGTGCATAGCTAGAGGGATCCAAGGACAAAGTAGGGTGCCCCACTGGAACCGGAGTACTGTTAGCAATAAGGGAGGGGCACCCCCAGTAGTTTGGTCTTCTGGAGAAGATGTGTGCTATTAGACTCTTGACCGGCCTTGCGTTAAGATAAAAATTAACAATTTTAATTTGTCTCCACCCATTTTACTTTAATATTTTACTATCATAAAATGATTTATATACAGCACTGTCTTTAATGCAGTGTTTGAAAGCAGAAGTCCAACAGTTCTAAAAGCTGCAGAATGGAAGCATGTCCTGCATGAGTTTAGCCACTTCCACCATCCCACATGATTCCAGACAGAGATTATGATAAGTTTAGTGCTTTCAGCAAAAATTCAGTAGTGATTTTGCACAAAATTTCTGATTTTATCAGTGGCAAAATTTAATTGAAGCAGAAACTCTCAATTTCGCTTATTGACTTCTGTAGGTGAAATGTGCTTTAAAGGGTTTCTATTCTCTTTTTCCTATATTTAGAAGGTGTTTTTAGATGGTGCATTTTAGGTAGTTTATTTAATTAAATTTAGTGCTACATATTTAGTCCAGTTGAAAAAAGACACAAATCCATCTAGTTCAATCAATAGTCCACCTAGTTCAACCAATAAAGTGTTCTTTGTACCTGTGTTTTTTTCCATTTGTTACAATATTCACCTTCAGTTGGGAGCTGTCCCTGCAGTACTTCTTTTCCTCCACAAGATGTCCACCGTTTCTATATTGACAAATGTCCAGTGTCATTTAACCTGGAGGACTGAGGACACATTGTAAGTACAAGGTATTCAAAGTATTATGGACTTCCCATGAGTAGGTATCACCATGGTACCTGCACTTACAGTTTATTTATGCAGAGAGCTGTTCTCTGCATGACTGAGGATCACCCACCGCTGGGAGAACCTTTAATGAAAGCCCTCCAGTGTTTGTGATTGGCTTGAAGGCTTGAAGACATCAGGAAAAGCTAAGTATATAACAATACATAATGGGGCCCCTGGAATGTATCCTGTAGGGGCCAGCCGATGCAATGACAGTTCAGAGTACAGCTGGAGACCTCCATCAGACAGTCCCAGAAGTGTCAAATGTAGCAGATTTTTTTACATTTATTTATTACAGGCGTTTTATACAGTCACGGCCAAAAATTTTGGCTTCCTTTCATTTTTGTCAGATAATGCACCTTGTTGCAATTACAAATGTTTAGCCATTCTCATGTTTATTTCTATTGTTTGTATTGGTATGACACAAAAAAAGTGGAGAAACAAAAAGGCAAATCTCACACTTTCCACACACAAAAGCAACAAAAGAAATAAACATGAGAATGCCTAAACAAACATTTGTATTTGCAACAAGTTTCTGGGTGAAGTGGTGAATTGTCTTATAGAAATGCAGGGGTGTCCCTGACCCTTTCCAAAAATGCACTGCCTGAAAAACACATAAATGTGAACGTGTACCATAGGAAGCCATGTTAAATGGACTGTAGTGCGTTTCTGCAAGCTGCAAAACGCACTAAAAAATGCGTAGGTGGGAACCTGCCTACACCTGCACACACATATTAGGGATAATTTAGACAGTGCAAATAATCTACCAGCATGTCTTTGAAGTGTGGAAGGAAGCCGGATTACTCAAAGGAAACCCACATAAGTAGAGGGAGAACATGCAAACTCCATGCAGATAGAATCCTGCTAACCACTTTTCTTCAACTCCGTGGAGTCTGGCAGTGTGGACAGATGAATATTAATGTTGATCTTTGCAAGGATGTGCTGTTTTCATCTTTTAAATGTATTTTAAAATAGGTCACCCAGATTTCCTTCCCCAGAGTCGGCAGACAGGTGTGACATCAGACAATGCGACGTCCAGCGTCAAGAGCTTCACCTTCCTTCCTGTCTGCAGCTGCTATCCACAGTGTCGGCTCGCTGACTGATGGACTTTGTAGGTCTGTCTGGGCTTCATGACACCTGCTTGCAGTTTCCCATAATGCACGTCACCCACTGGCTGACATTAGACTGCACATTATGCACTCAGAGCTGAGATTCACTTCCTTTTGCTTCACCACCTTAAAGAATAACTGCAATGTTCTACTAGCAACATCTGGCCCTGATAGCTGAAACCTTCTCTTTGAAACTGTATGTCATGCATAGAAATGGAAAAAAAATGGATGTCAAATTATGAGAAAATCAATAGATATTGACAAAACTTTTAATACACTTTTGTATAGAACTGAGAAGGGTTATAACCCCTGTCGGGCCTTTCTTTCCCATCTGTGACCCCATTGGGGAAATTCTTCAGTGGTTTAATTCTTCGAAATGAATCGGTCACAATAAAAATTGAGCATATGATAAAAAAGAATACAGGACATCTGAAACAAGATAGTACTACAGAACCCATGGAATACCACAGACTGAGATGAGGAGTGAAGTAGGTACATATATCTGTTTCAAGCCTGCCAAAGGCATCATCCCATAATCCTAATATCAAATGAAGAAATCAAACGTATCATGATCAAATTAACATGAATTGGTCTACGCGTTTCAGAAGTCCCCCTGCTTCATCAGGGGAATATGTAAATACTATTTATTATTATTATTATTATTGTTATGATTATTGGATATCGCTACAGTTTCTTACTATATACATATATACATTGTATACATGTTATATATATATCTCAAGCTATTCCGTGAGCCATCAGTCCACTAGAGGTGCGCATGTACGCATAGGCCTTCACAGAGGGGCACATCAGAATGCGCATGTGCGCGCACGAGAACAGGTGTGTGCATTGGCGCCAGACAGGCTATTTAAAGGAGACGCTGACACTGCTTCAATGCTGAGTGGTCTTCAGCTATTCCTGAGCCTTGCTTCCTGTGAAAGATACATGTTACCGATGACCCTGGCTTGTCTCTGACTACGTCCTTGTTTTGCTGATTCTGTACCTCGTTCCTGCAAGTTGATGATCCTGGCTTTCCCTCAAACACTCTTCTGCCTGCCGTTCCTGTACCTCGCTGCCCGCTTGCTGACAACCCTGGCTTACCCACAACTCTGCTCCTGCCTGCTGTCTCCTGTATCCTGCCTGGTTTGAGTGCCTGCCAAATTGACCGCATCTGCCTTGCTGCACCTAGCTGGGAATTCCTGCCTTGATCCTGCCAGAAACTCTGTTCCTGTACAAGTGCCAACTTTACTGATTGAGCAGAGTGCTTCCTTAAAATCTACCACTCTACAGTGCACAGTTACCGTTCCTGATCCAATGGTTCTCTTGTCTCCACGCAAGTACACCCCCTGCAGTCGGTTCCTGGGACTACACTTACAGGCACTCGTGTTCCTGCTGTCCCTCGGTTCTCTCTGTTTCATAATCGGAAGGGCCTGGGCTGGAGTAATAAGAGAGGCCAACTTTGTCAGCTCAGTCTCCCATCAGGCACGTGACAATATACTTTATATGTGTAGCCATGTGCTCCCTTGAGAGTGGCTGGTAGTAGTGGTTCACCTTATAGCTACCCTCAATCACACCATATATCACACATCTGTAGACACTGACCAGGCCGGCTCTTGTTTTGTTGTTTTATTTAGGGCAGTGGTTCTCAAATCCTGTCCTCGGGACCCACTAACACACCAGGTTTGCAGGATAACTGAAATACATCACAGGTGATATCATTTGCTGCTCAGTGATTGCAGTATTCTAGTCTGCATCTCCCCAAGGTAATACTTAAAATCTGGCCTGTTGGTGGGTCCCGAGGACAGGAGTTGAGAACCACTGATTTAGGGGAAATAACTTGGATGGGGATAAGGAATGACTGTGGGTTGCCCAAAGAATTATAATACACAAAGTCCATATACACGCCTGTATATGCGCACTTCCCTGCAGACTGTACCTCTGCAGACTGTTACTCCTCACAACTCTCCAGCACTCAACTTGCTGACCGTTTCTCCTACTGTACAACTCTCCAGCACTAATCTTAGTAAATAATCACTCCATTACTTCTCTCCAGCACTGCACTTACTTTCCAGCTTGAAAGGAAATTTATCAAGCTTCTCCATTCCTTTCTCTTCCCAGCGGCTAGCACATGGCGAGGCCTACTCTCAGCAGAGCTTCCGGAACACCCATTACAGGCCAGGAATCACGGGCCCCTGAATGTGTAGCAAAAAGTGCTTGAGTGCTGGCTGGGCCTTTGATGGACTACAACTCCCAGCCCATCCTTCTTCCAGGTCCCACCGACCTGCTTTTCCTCAGTAACTATCCTTTCCCTGAACTGGCTCCCAAGGCTCCCACAGACTGTCCACTATTCCTCTCCCAGCCTGCTCCAGCACGTTCTCTTGCAGTTCTCAGGGACCGTCATTCACCAAACTGGTGGATCACATTAAAGTCTCTCACTCTGTAGCACCTCCGCTGTTCTTCTGTTCCCTGTGCAACTCCAAGAATCACCACCTTCCTGGTTGCATCCGAACCTCCAGGTCCCAAGGTCACCCTACCCAGAACTCCACGGCGCCTCTGCTACATCTCCAGACCTACCGACACTTCTCCTCCCAGATTGGGCTGACTAGTATTTAAGGAGGCCTCCCCTAGCCAATCCTGCTTGGCGATTGGTCAGGGCTCCTTAGAATACTCCAGATGGCTCCACCTATCTCCCAGCTATCTGACCAGAAACCTTCCCCAGGTTTCTAGAAAGAAGTGGGAGGTTCTGGTGACCTCATCTGTTAAGTTCACTCAATCCTCCCTGAACCTCTCCTCCCAGCCCAGAACAAAACATTCAGGCCTGCTTTTACACTCAGGACTGACTAAATTTTACCTCACCTAGCAAACCCTGCTAGAAAAACGTACCTATTCTATGGGGGCTCTACATATGTTTGTCAGGGCTGGGCTCAGCCCTCCCTTCTCAGAGCTAATTGCTCAGCTGTCGGTTAATTTCCAGTACTCTTCATTCCACAGTGATTCAACTGCTCTTCATTTCCTGCTCGTTAGCTAGCCATGTCTGGATTATATCTCCTGTGCCTTTGCCTGGTCAACGTATCTGGATACTCTCTGATGTGTTTTCCTGTTAAAGACTTAACTTGGCTGACTTCCCTTCTGGTTCCTGATCCTGTTTGCTGCCTCTACTACGCTGATCACTGGATTTCTGTTACAAAGGCTTGTTCTGCCTACCCACTCTGGTTACCGAACTCTGGCTATGTTTTGACTATGTTTGCTCCTTTTGTACTATTTTACCATTCTATTAAAAAGTGTGATTTTTACCGCACTTCTGTCTCATTCTGATTCATGGTTCCTGACAATGTTATACAGTATCTCACACCCCTCCCATTTTTGTAAATGTTTTATTATATCTTTTCATGTGACAGCACTGAAGAAATGACACTTTGCTACAATGTAAAGTAGTGAGTGAGCAGCTTGTATAACATTGTAAATTTGCTGTCCCCTCAAAATAACTCAACACACAGCCATTGATGTTTAAACGTCTGGCAACAAAAGTGAGTACACCCCTAAGTGAAAATGTTCAAATATGGCCCAAAGTGTCAATATTTTGTGTGGTCACCATTATTTTCCAGCACTGCCTTAACCCTCTTGGGCATGGAGTTCACCAGAGCTTTACAGGTTGCCACTGGAGTCCTCTTCCACTCCTCCATGACGACATCATGGAGCTGGTAGATGTTAGAGACCTTGCACTCCTCCACCTTCCATTTGAGGATGTCTCACAGATGCTCAATAGGGTTTGGTTCTGGAGACATGCTTGGCCAGACCATCACCTTTACCCTCAGCTTCTTTAGCAAGGCAGTAGTCATCTTGGAGGTGTCTTTGGGGTCATTATCATGTTGGAATACTGCCCTGCAGCCTAGTCCCCAAAGGGAGGGGATCATGCTCTGCTTCTGTATGTCACAGTACATGTTGGTATTCATTGTTCCCTCAATGAATTGTAATTCCTCAGTGCCGGTAGCACTCATGCAGCCCCAGACCATGACACTCCCACCACCATACTTGACTGTAGGCAAGACACACTTGTCTTTGTACTCCTCACCTGGTTGCCGCCACACACACTTGACACCATCTGAACTAAATACGTTTATCTTGGTCTCATCAGACCATAGGACATGGTTCTAGTAATCCATGGTCTTAGTCTGCTTGTCTTCAGCAAACTGTTTGCGGGCTTCCTTGTGCATCATCTTTAGAAGAGGCTTCCTTCTGGGACAACAGCCATGCAGACCAATGGGATGCAGTGTGTGGCGTATGGTCTGAGCACTGACAGGCTAACCCCCCCCACCCCTTCAACCTCTGCAGCAATGCTAACAGCACTCATATATCTGTTTCCCAAAGACAACCTCTGGATATTACACTGAGCATTTGCACTCAACTTCTTTGTTTGACCATGGCAAGGCCTGTCCTGAGTGGAACCTGTCCTGTTAAACTACTGTATGGTCTTGGCCGCCATGCTGCAGCTCAGTTTCAGGGTCTTGGCAATCTTCTTAAAGCCTAGGTCATCTTTATGTAGAGCAACAATTATTTTTTTCAGATCCTCAGAGAGTACTTTGCCATGAGGTGCCATGTTGAACTTCCAGTGACCAGTATGGGAGAGTGAGAGCGATAATGCTAAATTTAACACACCTGCTCACCATTCACACCTGTGACCTTGTAAGACTAACGAGTCACATGACACAGGGGAGGTAAAATGGCCAAATGGGCCCAATTTGGACATTTTAACTTAGGGGTGTACTTTTGCTGCCAGCAGTTTAGACATTAATGGCTGTGTGTTGAGTTATTTTGGGGGAAAGCTAATTTACACTGTTATACAAGCTGTGCACTCACTACTTCACATGGTAGCAAAGTGTCATTTCTTTAGTGTTGTCACATGAAAAGAAATAATAAAATATTTTCAAAAATGTGAGGGGTGTACTCACTTTTGTGAGATACTGTATATACATTCTTAGTATATATATATATATATATATTGTTATTTCATTTTTGACAAAATTTGTACATTGTCTTTTCTTTTGTGGTATACATCATTAGAAACATGGTAGGACAACTATATTAAAACTGACAACATATGGTCCCATATGGAGACCTGTGAAACGCGTAGACCAATTCATGTTGCTTTGATCATCATGTGTGATGTAACACTACGTGGTTTTTTTACTTCTGATTTCTTATTTGATTTGTACTAGAGAATCCGTTTTTTTTAGTTTTGCATAGAGTGGAGATGGATTAGAACACCTGTCAGTTATTATTGCTGTCTGTGACCCCATTAGAGTGATTCACCCTACTTTAAGACAAAATGTTTTCTTTAGTTTTTGGATAGAGTGAGCAAGGATTAAAATATAACTAAAGGCAAAACTTTTTTATTTTTTTTTTTATTTTACTAGAATAAGTGAGAGTTATAACCTCTATTGAAGATATTTCCCTTAATTTCCTGTCCCATAGCCGAAATAAGAAGTGAGAGGAAATCTCTCCAAAGTGAGGGAAATACCTAGTTGTCACCAAAACTAGTGTCCCCATTGAAAGATTTCCCCTCTATTACTCCTCTGAGGACAACCCAAAATTATGGATCTTCTTTCACTTTAACGATTTGTGATAACTGCTGTTAAGATACCCTCCACGCTTTACACTTAATGCCCACAAGTTCAATCATTAGTTCCCTCTCTCAACCCCACCACTATAGACGAGGTTGCTAAACTACTTGCCAATGTCCATCTCACCACCTGCCCTCTGGATCCTATTCTCTCGCAAATGCTATGTTCACCCTCTGGCTCTATTCTACACTCTCTACCTCACATCATTAATCTCTCCCTCTCTTCTGGCATCTTTCCCAACTCTCTAAAACATGCACTAGTTAGCTCCATACTTAAAAAGCCCTCCCTGGACCCATCCAATCTTGACAACTTCCGCCCCATCTCCTTGCTCCCCTTTTTATCCAAACTCCTTGAACGTCTGGTCTACAACCAACTTTGCGACCACCTTGCAGATAATGGCCTTCTTGATGCCCTTCAGTCTGGTTTTCGTCCTCAACACTCCACAGAAACTGCTCTCCTAAAACTAAAAAACTATCTACTAATGGCCAATACCAATGGACACTTTTCTGTACTCCTACTCCTGGACCTCTCTGCTGCCTTTGATACTGTTGACCACCCCCTCCTCAAAAAACTCCACACTTTTGGTCTCCGTGATTGTGCTCTTCGCTGGTTCTCCTCCTACTTATCCAACCGCACCTTTAGTGTTACTTACAATTCAACTTCCTCTTCTCCTCTTCCTTTCTCTGTTGGGGTCCCCCAAGGTTCTGTCCTTGGACCTCTCCTATTCTCAATCTAAACCTCCTCCCTAGGTCAGTTGATAGCCTCCCATGGCTTCCGATACCACCTCTATGCTGGTGACACCCAAATCTATTTCTCTACCCCGCAGATCACGCCCGCCGTCTCCTCACGTATCACTAATTTACTAACAGATATATCAGCCTGGATGTCACACCACTTCCTCAAACTCAATCTATCCAAAACTGATCTTATAATTTTTCCTCCCCCCATATGCCCCTTCCCCTGATCTGCCTGTGAAAATCGATGGCACAAGTATAAACCCATCCCCGCATGCCAAGGTCCTAGGTGTAGTTCCGGACTCTGAACTCTCCTTTAAGCCCCACATCCAATCACTGTCCAAATCTTGCCGCCTCAATCTCCGCAACATCTCCAAAATACGCCCCTTTCTAACCAACGACACAACAAAGCTCTTAATCCACTCCCTGGTCATTTCTCGTCTGGCCTACAGCAACTCCCTTCTCATTGGCTTACCTCTACATAGACTATTCCCTCTTCAATCCATCATGAATACTGCTACCAGACTTATCCACTTTACCAATCACTCTGTGTCTGCTACTCCTCTCTGTCAATCACTCCACTAGCTTCCACTCACCCAACAAATTAAAATTAAAAATACTAACAACTACTTACAAAGCCATCCACAACTCAGCCCCCAGTTACATCACTAGTCTAATCTCTAAATACCAACCTATTCGTTCTCTTTGTTCTTCTCAAGATCTCCTTCTCTCTAGCTCCCTCATCACCTCCTCCCATGCTCGCCTCCAGGACTTTTCCAGTGCCTCTCCAATCCTATGGAATGCCTTACCCCAAACTGTCTGATTATCTTCTACTCTGTTAGCTTTTAGACAATCCCTGAAAACCCTTCTCTTCAGCCTATCCTACCCACACCTAACAACTGTATTCTCATTTTCTCCATCAGCTCACCCCCCCCCCCCCCCACAGTTATTACATTTTTGTCCCTCTTGACCCTCCCTCCTAGATTGTAAGCTCTAACGAGCAGGGCTCTCTGATTCCTCCTGTATTGATTTGTATTGTTTTGACTTGTATTGTAATTGTACTGTCTGCCCATGTTGTAAAGCGCTGCGCAAACTGTTGGTGCTATATAAAACCTGTATAATAATAGTAACAGTAAACAGGACAAAAAAA
Source organism: Glandirana rugosa (assembly GCA_018402905.1). Lineage (NCBI taxonomy): Eukaryota > Metazoa > Chordata > Amphibia > Anura > Ranidae > Glandirana > Glandirana rugosa. The sequence goes on from BLSH010109597.1 coordinate 491,426, forward strand.
AGTTGGTCTTTAGTTATACTTTAACTGCTTCCGCCTGATGTAAAGTGAAATGACGGGCTGGTGGGAGCACTCTTTTCTGGGAGGACCTTTTATCACCCTCCCATTCTTGCCTGCACATGCCGTGCCTGCCAGTGTGGCAATCCGCCCATCAGCGATCACAGTAAAGAGCCTATGACATAGACCCTTTACCATATGATCAGCTGTGTCCAATTACAGCTGATCACAGTGTAAACAGGAAATGCTGGTTATCGGAATCCCTCTCCTCATGCTGACAGAGGGTGAGGAGAAGAGAGCGGTAGGCGCCATTCCTCAGCGCGGACATCTGCACTGACAATCAGGGCACTGATCATCAGTGCCCTAATTATCAGTGCAGCCCCCATCAGTGCAACATATCAGTGTTGCCCTTCAGCGCTCATCGGTGATGCCTATCAGTGCCCACCAGTGCTGCCAATAAGTGCCCATCAGAGATGCCTGCCAGTGCCCATCAGTGCTGTCATTCAATGTCCATCAGTGATGCCTGTCAGTGCCCATCAGTGCCTCCTTATCAGTGCCATCTTTCAGTGCCCATCAGTCCCTAGCATTGACACCAATCTGTGTCGCCTATCAGTGCCCATAAGTGCTGCCTATCAGTGCCCATCAGTGCTGTATATTAGTGCCTCCTCATCAGTGCAGTCTATCAGTGTCCATCAGTGGAGCCTCATCAGTGCACATCAGTGAAGGAGAATAAATTGCTTATTTACATCATTTTTTAACAGAAACCAAGTAAAACAATTTTGTTTTCAAATTTTTTGGTTAGCAAAAAATAAAAACCCAGCAGTGATTAAATACCACCAAAAGAAAGCTCTATCTGTCTCAAAAAAATGATAACAATTAGGGATGCACCAATACCCATACTAGTATTGGTATCGGGGCTGATACTCTGCCTTTTCGCGAGTATCGGTACTCGTGAAAATTGGCAGATTCCGGAAAGTGACGTTGCTTAGGAGCGGACCGCCTCTTCCTCCCCTCTGACCAATGTCATCTCCGCTAGTGGTGTTGCTATGGGGGCCTGGGCCGGACACACACCGGGTGACAGTGAACGGCTGCTGCGGAGACACAAGGGCAGCACACAGCTCTTGCTGGTGACAGAGCGAGGCACAGCCGGAGATCCGTAGAGGGGCCGTGAGATGCAGAGATAATATTAGCAGCGCAAGGAAGGACTCAAGCACCCAGGAAGAGGCTAACCACCCGGGACCAGGGAAGAAACCGGCGAGGATGAAGTTATTGAGTAATCCTTCATCCTACAGAATGCAGCACTGAACGTGGCTCGATCTGGGCACACACACAGCACATACCATTCACTCTCAGATGACGCTGCAAGCTGTGCTGTCTGTGTCCCCAGTGAGAATGGCAGAGCCGACTGTGTGCCTGGACAGGTTGAGCAGGAAACAGCTGAGGGTTAAGGAGCCGGGGGAAGGTGGGGTGGGGGGGGCTCATCCCCTCTCTCTCTCAGACCTCCTCTCTCTTACTCCCAGACTCACTCTCTCTCACCCCCACCCCCCCCCCTCTCTCTCTCTCTCACCTCTCCTGTACCAGGCCTGCAGTCTCTGACAGTCTCCTATACCAGGCCTGCAGTATCTGACAGTCTCCTGTACTAGGCCTGCAGTCTCTGACGGTCTCCTGTACCAGGCCTGCAGTCTCTGACGGTCTCCTGTACCAGGCCTGCAGTCTCTGATGGTCTCCTGTACCAGGCCTGCTGTCTCTGACCCTCTTCTGTACCAGGCCTACAGTCTCTGACCATATCCTGTACCATGCCTGCACTCTCTGACGGTCTCCTGTACCAGGCCTGCACTCTCTGACGGTCTCCTGTACCTGTGCAATTTGAGCTTTCAGAACTTTTTGATGAGCAAATAAAAGCATTTTATTTGTTTCATACGTCTTTTGGAGTTTCAATTCCTCATTTCATAAAGAAAACTAACAGAAATCTTCATTCCTTTTTAAAAATGGTCACATGACCAAAAAATAGGTATCGGTAATTGGTATTGGCGACTACCTAAGTTAAAGTATCAGTACTGATACTCAGTGGCAAAAAAGTGGTATCAGTGCAACCCTAATAAAAAATAGTTTGGGTACAGTGAAAGTGCCCCATAGGCAAGTGGTTAAAGCCCCTACCTGTCTCCAATCTGGGAGACTTCACTTCCTGTCCTGTAGAAGTAGCAGAAAGTGGCAGAAAATCCTTCTATAGTAAAAGGAATTCTCTATTGGGCAGTTATCACTGCACCAAGTTTCCCTATTGGCAGATTTCCCCTCTTTTCCTGGTGACAACAAAATTATGGGGTTTCCCTACAGTTTTGGCTATATATAAAGTTGAATTAATTGTAATACTGTGTATGGTGCTATTAGTGATAACTCTTGATGCTAATGCTGTGTTTCCATTCCAAGTTTCTCATTATCTTTGTTTATCTGGGATGTTTAGAACGTACATCAGTGTTTATGTGGCTCAGGATACATGAAATTGTCTATTTGCATTCTTCACATGCTCATAACTGCTTTCCTTACGTGACTTAAGTGGGTTCCTTAGATATTTCCCTTAATTTCCTGTCCCATAGCCGAAATAAGAAGTGAGAGGAAATCTCTCCAAAGTGAGGGAAATACCTAGTTGTCACCAAAACTAGTGTCCCCATTGAAAGATTTCCCCTCTATTACTCCTCTGAGGACAACCCAAAATTATGGATCTTCTTTCACTTTAACGATTTGTGATAACTGCTGTTAAGATACCCTCCACGCTTTACACTTAATGCCCACAAGTTCAATCATTAGTTCCCTCTCTCAACCCCACCACTATAGACGAGGTTGCTAAACTACTTGCCAATGTCCATCTCACCACCTGCCCTCTGGATCCTATTCTCTCGCAAATGCTATGTTCACCCTCTGGCTCTATTCTACACTCTCTACCTCACATCATTAATCTCTCCCTCTCTTCTGGCATCTTTCCCAACTCTCTAAAACATGCACTAGTTAGCTCCATACTTAAAA
>BLSH010109597.1:507441-526951 GCA_018402905.1 Glandirana rugosa
TACATAAACTTATTTTCAAAAATGAAAAAATCTTACACAACTGGATAAAAACAACCCACGTTGAAAAAGTTTTCAGGGTATCCGTTAAAGTCACATCCTCTCAAGAGTAAAGAACCTGACTCGACGTGGTAGTAGGTAACAATGGCATCCGAGACAATTACGTATCTCACCGTATAATAAGAAACCCTGTCTGTTAGGTCTACTTGTCCCTCCCGGACGTCTCGTAAACAGTCCTCAGATTACTCTAAGGTCATGATACACGAGGACCCATCTCAACTCGCTTGGAGACCTTCAAGCTCAAGACGGCCAGGCAGGCTTGAAGCCCTGTTTCAGGCCCAGGCCCAGGCCTGCCAAGTTCGGGTCCCCATTGATTTCAATGGGGTTCGTTGTCCGTGCGATCGTTCGGGTTCCGTCCGGACCCGGACCCGGACTTTGTCCCGAAGTTCGGACGGACCGGCAGAACTCGAACTTCCAGAGGTTCGCTCAACTCTACCCAGGAGCACATAGTACTGGAATCTCATTAGACTCCTGACAAATGCTCTGCAGGCCCTCCCTGTTCATCTGGATTGTCTGTCCCAAAGAATAATATGCCACTCTATGCATTAACAGAGCCTACGGTAACAATGGATGATGGTGCAGCTCAGTCCAAGAAATGAGAACTCTCCTACACTGAAATTGCCTATGGGACTTTTGAAAAAGTTGCACCCAACAAAAATAGGTCAACACATTCTAAAAAAGTAAAAACTTTTATTCAAATACATGATTAAAATATTATTAAAATTACACAGAATACAACAAGAAATGATGCGTAGTTGTAACATGTATACATAAGGAAATAGTCAATTGGAATCTTAACACTCAACACATTTCGTGAAGCAACACTCACTTTTTCAGGAGATAAACATATTTTATAGCAGTGTTCCCCAACCCAGTCCTCAAGGCCCACCAACAGGTCATGTTTTCAGGATTTCCCTCAGATGAATTAGCTGTGGTAATTACTAAGGCAGTGAAACTGATCAAATCATCTGTGCAAAATAATGGAAATCCTGAAAACATGACCTGTTGGTGGGCCTTGAGGACAGGGTTGGGGAACACTGTTTTATAGGATATCCACCAAATAGACAACAATGTAAAAGCATGTATTATGCTTCTAAGGCAACAACAATGGGGTACAATGTGAGAACATCAAAGGAGGAAAGTTGTCCAGGAGCTGTGAGAAGATCAGGACACCAGCCGACAGGAATTACACAATAGAGATTACCAACTAAGGCATCAAACATATTATGGATGGCTAATTGCTGCCACACTCAGTGTGAACCATAGGGATCGGTAGTGTGCAGACATCCTACTCACCTGTGAGGGAACCTGGTTTGCAGAGATTTGCCTAACAGGGGGCTCCAGGTGGACAGCTGGCCTTATAAGACCTTAATATCCGGCAAATAATCTACTCCACCCCCCCGGGATATGAGTACCCTCAGAGGGGGACTGTAATTTCTCTTTGACCTTTTGGACACCTTATGAGGGAGGACTTATAACATCAGCAGCCAGCCCACACTACCACCCCATTGGGAGGGGAGCCCCCCCCCCCACAACATTCTAAGGCGCATCCACTTGAGGTTTGACTGACTCTCAGCACAATCGGTAATTGCATGAATCAGAGACTGCCAGAAATCCATCAAATACCCCTGAAGAAGGGCAAAAGACCTGAAGCGTTGGGTACAGGAGGAAGTATTGTTGTAGTTTTTTGGAATCTCTATTTTTGTTAATTATACTATCTTACTCATGTACTGAGATGTATTTGTATGTCATGACTGCTTCATTTTAATCGCAGTGGAACACACCTATGTTGGGTGTAGGTCCTATGCATTTTATGTATTTTTGACAATAAATATTAACTTTTATGATATTTGTTGGTGTCTGTTGCCTTGAAAGTCCCGCCCTCAGGGGGTTCTTGATTGATAATTGCTGCCATGGTATGCTCAAAACAAGTCATAGGTGTCCACGGTGCTCCCAGCCATCATCGAGATCAGGGAAGAAATGAGAGACAAATCATTCCTTGATGTATTGTATGTAATTTTGATATGATTTTAATCATGTATTTGAATAAAACTTTCTACTTTTTAGAATGTGTTGACCTATTTTTGTTAGGTGCAACTCTTTCAAAAGTCCCATGGGTGATATCAGTGTATGAGAGTCCTAATTTGCCACTCTGCTTCTTGGATTCTGGCTTTGACAATGGCTGTTGAAGCCCAGGTCCTGAAGGACAGGGACCTGTTAGATTGAATTGTTTTTACACTCTTAAAAGCTAGGAAATCAAATTCCCATAAGGTTTATCACTGCACCTGGAAAGCATATTTCTTGTGGTACAAGATTCATCCTTGAAAGTACTCCATGTAGCAAATCCTATCTTTTCTCCAGTCTGGACTGGATCAGTGTTTGGCCTTAAAGCGGAGTCCCATCCTATTAAAAGTCAGCAGCTACAAAAAGTGTAGCTTCTGACTTTTAATAATCAGACACTCACCTGTCCCAGGCTCCAGCGACGCGGCTGCCTGCAGAATCGCTCTTCTCCCCCTCCCCTCCGCGGTGCCAACAGCACAAGTGTGGGCACCCGGCTTTGGCTTCAAAGACGGGCATGCACTGCATATGCGTGAGTCTCTTAAAAGCTAGGAAATCAAATTCCCATAAGGTTTATCATTGCACCTGGAAAGCATATTTCTTGTGGTACAAGATTCATCCTTGAAAGTACTCCATGTAGCAAATCCTATCTTTTCTCCAGTCTGGTCTGGATCAGTGTTTGGCCTTAAAGCGGAGTCCCACCCTATTAAAAGTCAGCAGCTACAAAAAGTGTAGCTGCTGACTTTTAATAATCAGACACTCACCTGTCCCAGGCTCCAGCGATGCGGCTGCCTGCAGAATCGCTCTTCTCCCCCTCCCCTCCGCGGTGCCAACAGCACAAGTGTGGGCACCCGGCTTTGGCTTCAAAGACGGGCATGCACTGCATATGCGTGAGTCTCTTAAAAGCTAGGAAATCAAATTCCCATAAGGTTTATCATTGCACCTGGAAAGCATATTTCTTGTGGTACAAGATTCATCCTTGAAAGTACTCCATGTAGCAAATCCTATCTTTTCTCCAGTCTGGTCTGGATCAGTGTTTGGCCTTAAAGCGGAGTCCCACCCTATTAAAAGTCAGCAGCTACAAAAAGTGTAGCTGCTGACTTTTAATAATCAGACACTCACCTGTCCCAGGCTCCAGCGATGCGGCTGCCTGCAGAATCGCTCTTCTCCCCCTCCCCTCCGCGGTGCCAACAGCACAAGTGTGGGCACCCGGCTTTGGCTTCAAAGACGGGCATGCACTGCATATGCGTGAGTCGCGCTGTGCGCTGTGAATGGTCGGCGTATCTTCTGGGACGTGTCCCAGAAGATCATGGAGAGGGAGGGCGGGGAGGTGAAATTCCTTCCGGCTCCGCAGCGCCAGGAGAGGAAGTAGACCTGCGACCCTGTGAAAACAGGGTCTCCGGCCCCCCCCCCCCCAAAAAATGACATACCAGTTGTGGCATGTCAGGGGGTCACCTTCCCTTAAAGCGGAAGTTCCACTTTTGGGTTGACATAGGGCCTTGGTGGTTCTTATTCAGAGACTCCTTGCCTCTCGCTTACATTGTACAGGGTGTGGCTCACATTGTTCCTCCCATGCCTTCCTCAATGACTCTATGGAATCTAAACCTGATTCTGTTGGTTATTCATACACTGCCCTTTCAAACTACTGGGGATATTACTCTGTCCTCCTTTACTTGGAAGGTTACCTTTCTTATTGCCATCAAGAATTTATGAATTGGTGGCCTTATCCTGTAAGGAACCTTACACTAAGACACTAAGACACGGTTGTTCTGAGGACCAAATGCTCTTTTTTTCCAAAGGTGGTTTCCTTATTTCACCTTAATAAGGACATTGTCCTATCATCTCTCTGTCCTTCTCTGAAACATCCTAAGGAGATTTCCCTCTGCTCTCTGCATGTAGTAGGCACTGTTCGGGTTTATCTCTCAGCTACAGCTTCCTTAAGACAGTCTGACTCTCCGTTTGTCATTCCTGAAGGTAAGTGGCAATCTACTCCCATTCCACCATTGCAAGGTGGATTTGACAACTTATTGTTCAAGTCCATCCTCTAAGGAATGGGGTCTCTCCTTTGCCCGTTAGGGTGCACTCCACTAGATGGGTTAGTGCCTGTTAGGCTTTGCAAGACTACCCCATTCTTCTGTTCATATATTTTTTATGTTTTACTGGGTGGATGTCCAAGTCTCGGCTGATGCCGGCTTTGGTCATAAGGTTCTTCAAGTGGATCTGTAATCTGTTGAGCTCCCTCTGTTAACCTGTTGATTTTCTTGGGCCTGTTAACCTTGATTTTCTGTATTGCCTACCCCCCCAGTTGGACTGTTTTTGGGCATCCCTATTTACCTCTCTACTTCTCCTGTCTCCCATAATGTACAATTAGAAAAATAGGGGTTTTTGACTTACTGTAAAATCCCTTTCTTGGAGTACAATAGTGGACACAGAGCCGTGCCCTCTGTTTTTTATGATCCACTCTTTTTTTTTTTGCTTACTACAAAACTGAGGCATAATATGGATGGATTGGGTTATTCTGGGCCATCCTTATAGTACTTACAGTGCCTTGAAAAAGTATTCATATTCCTTGCAATTTTCTACATTTTGTCATGCCACAAACGTAAATGGGATTTTATGTGATAGACCAACACAAAGTGGCACATAATTGTGAAGTGGAAGGAAAATAATAAATGGTTTTCAAACTTTTTTACAAATAAATATCTGAAAAGTGTGGCGTGCATTTGTATTCAGCCCCCTTTACTCTGATACCCCTAACTAAAATCTAGTGAAACCATTTGTCTTCAGAAGTCACCTAATTAGTAAATAGAGTCTACCTGTGTGTAATTTAATCTCAGTATAAATACAGCTGCTACTACTACTTCTGTGAAGCCCTCAGAGATTTGTTAGAGAACCTTAGTGAACAAACAGCATGATGAAGGCCAAGGGACACACCAGACAGGTCAGGGATAAAGTTGTGGAGAAATTTAAAGCAGGGTTAGGTTATTAAAAAATATCCCAAGCTTTGAACATCTCACAGAGCACTGTTCAATCCATCATCCGAAAATGGACAGAGTATGTGTCATGAAACCACAGTAAACATTCTGTCATGAAACCACAGCAAACATTCATGTCTTGTCTGTTGCCTACCTTGCTGCATGTGTCCAGTTAAAGGCCGGGCCTCCCTCACCTATGTGCTTTTGTAGGCCCTCCTCAGCTGGGCTCTACCCCAGGCCCTAATTGGGAACAGGATATAACACCTGGAAGTGCAAGCCTGCATTGCTGATCAACGTTTGTCCCTATTTGGCTTTGTGTGTGGTTGTTGCTATCCTTTGCTCTGAGTCTTATTCCATGTACCAACCTTTGTCTTGTCTGACTATCCCTGTCTGCCTGATAATCCCAATCGTTGGCTTGTTCTCAGTTTCTCCTGTCTGCTTGTGGCCCTGATGCTTTGCTATTACCTCTGACTATTCTTTGCTGTTCCTGCACTGCTGCTTCCTCTCTTCCACCTGTAGCCAGCCGAGTGTGAGCTAGGGGACCTCGGGGGCCGCGAACTGGATCCAGTTGAAGCCAAATCCATCCTCACCACTAGAGGCTCTGGTGAACACCCACTGGCTCTTAGACTCCGCATCCTGGGAAAACCGATGCACTAGCTCCCTATGTTTCAGTGTCCATGCTCCAGGGGGCCCTCTTCCCGTATCAGCCTGAATTCATTAGCAGCAGTCAGCTATAGGTCCACAACCTTAGTGGTTCACTTCACTCCCACGGTGTGCACATGTCACCTGACCCCAGGTGTCGTGACAGTATGGCACAACTGCAAACCTATGAAAAAATGGCCGCCCACCTAAACTGACAGGCCGGGAAGGAGAGTATTAATCAGAGTAGCAGCCAAGAGGCCCATGGTAACTATTAGTTTTGCACTCCACAAATCTGGCCTTTATGGAAGAAAGTCATTGTTGAAAGAAAGCCATAAGAAGGCCGGTTTCCAGTTTGCGAGAAACCCTGTGGGGGACACAGCAAACATGTGGAAGAAGGTGCTCTGGTCAGATGAGACCAAAATGGAAGTTTTTGGCCTAAAAGCAAAACACTATGTGTGGTGGAAACGGGCGTACCGATAGGGGTTTCAGGGGTTGCAATTGCAACCAGGGCCCATGTGCCTCCCTTTTACACCTGAATAGGAGGGATGGCAGGGTGGCATTTAGAGGACCCAATCTCCTCCATTTTCCTCTTCAGTTTACTTGTCTTCTGCTGTTCCCAGGGTCCCTGTGTGCTTCCCTGGTCCTCCCCACAGAGCTGCTGTCTTCCCCCCTCCTCTCTCCTGCCAGCTGCTGTAGAAGATGTGTTATGATGGAGAGATGGGAACGGGTCGGTAAATTTGTCATTTACCGGCTCCTTCCTGTTCTGGATGAACAGAGTCAGTGATTGGTACCAATTGGTTCATTCATAACGGAAGCATAGTAAACTGTTTTTATTATACTTCCATTTCTGAATGAATGGGAGGCTCGGTGCACAGCTATTCCTGTCCATTCATTCTGTGCAGCTGAGGTTACACAGATGGAAATTGAGGACTGAGGTTTGTTTAGACCCCTGATATCTCATCAAAGCCCCCCAACAGGGCTCCTAAAAAAAATTGTAAAAAATTTAAAAAATAAAATTGTAAAAGAAATAAAATGAAATGGTAAAAATATAAATACAATTAAAATAAAAATTAAAACTACTGACACCAGTGAGGGAATTATCAGGATTGCAAAGGTTGCAATTGCGACCGGGCCCTGGCATTTCACCACCATTAGAAAACCCAAAGATGGCCTGCTGCAGAACTTAAAAGGGCCCCACTACGGTACCGTAATAAAGGGACCCGCAATAGGAGTAAAGGGCTCCAGGATCAGTGGGAAGCAGTGTTAATTTCGCCGACTAAAACCAGCTAAAACATTTTAGTTGACTTGCTTAAAACCATTTAGTCGATTAAAATCCGACTAAAACTAAAACAATTGAGATGACTAAAATACGACTAAAACGAAAATGCAATTTTAGTCAAAAGACTAAAATGGGACTAAAACTAAAATGCCATTATAGTCAAAAGACTAAGACTAAAACTAAATTGAAATTAGATGTCAAAATTAGCACTGGTCTGTATGCATGTTAACACCTCAATACCATAAATAATAACATATTAGAATTATCACTTCAGCAGTATATAATGAGTTTGGAAATTGTAGCGAAATGCTTAAATAATGCATTATAATTTAACTACACCCATTCGATTTTAGACGACTAAAATGAGTTTAAGTCAGCTAAAATGTTCTGGAGATTTAGTCGACTAAATAGGACTAAAACTAAAAAAATTGCAGAAGACTAAAATGGGACTAAAACGAAAATGCCATTGTAGTCCTATGACTAAGACTAAAACTAAATCAAAATTTGCTGCCAAAATTAACACAGGTGGGAAGAGGGAAGGGCCCTGGCCAGGGGTCAGGGGGCCCTTCATAATTTCTTGCATCGGGGCCCTGAAGGTTCTAGTTACGCCTCTGGGCAGAAAACTAACACTGCACATCACCCTGAACACACCGTCCCCACCGTGAAACATGGTGGTGGCAGCATCATGTTGTGGGGATACTTTTCTTTAGCAGGGACAGGGAAGCTGGTCAGAGTTGACGGGAAGATGGATGGAGCCAAATACAGGGCAATCTTAGAAGAAAACCTGTTAGAGTCTGCAAAAGACTTGAGACTGGGCGGAGGTTCACCTTCCAGCAGGACAACGACCCTAAACATACAGCCAGAGCTACAATGGAATGGTTTAGATCACAGCATATTCATGTGTTAGAATGGCCCAGTCAAAGTCCAGACCTAAATCCAATTGAGAATCTGTGGCAAGACTTGAAAATTGCTGTTCACAGACGATCTCCATCCAATCTGACAGAGCTTGAACTATTTTGCAAAGAAAAATGGGCAAACCTTTCACTCTCTAGATGGGCAAAGCTGGTAGAGACATCCCTATAAAGACTTGCAGCTGTAATTGCAGTGAAAGGCGGTTCTACAAAGTATTGACTCAGGGGGGGCTGAATACAAATGCCCCCCACACTTTTCACTGATTTATTTGTGTTGGTCTATCACATAAAATCCCAATAAAATACATTTACGTTTTTGGTTGTAACATGACAAAATGTGTAAAATTTTAATGGGTATGAATACTTTTTCAAGGCACTTTATCTCCTGAAGACAGCTGTATAACCCAATATTTCTGAATACATCTCCTGTGTCCTGTAATGTACTCCAAGCAAAGGGTTTTACTGTAAGTCAAAAATCTTTTTTTTTCCATTTCCACGTTTCAATCATCAGATAATGCAGTCAGGGTTTATGGAATAATCTGCTATATGTATTTCAAAGGTATTCAGTAGCCCCATAAGTGTCCTTCTTGGAAACAAGACTGGTGATAAAAGATAAAAGCAGAGTTTTTAAAAATGTAGAACTGGTGGGAAGAGGTTGAAGTAATAGTGGATGTAACGATACCGCAGAACTTGAAAGGTCGTTGCATATAAATGGTTGTTTGTGGAAAAACTGGAAACAACATTCATAATTTACAAAAAGTTCATGTGACTTCGACCAGAGGGTCATGAATGCAGTTATTTGTCACTTTTATTGGTCAGGTACTTTTGCATTTCATGTTGCTCAGTTCCTTTTTATAAGGTTGTACAAAGAATATGTGTACTTTGTACTTGTTACTTATGTATGACATGGATGATAGTGTGTTTATAGTAATGTGTTGATTTTGTGCCTCTGAAATTATGCCTCTTAAAAAAAAAAAAACAGGCAGTTGAGCCGCATTTATACCGACCCCCAATCTCTCACCTTAAACATAACTTATACAGTATGCATATAGGACTGTACCCATGCTGCTGAACACCTAGACACCACTGATTAGCAACCGCCTGAAAAGCGATCCACTGTGATTTGCTTTTCAGAGATGATTGATGGTCTTTTACTCATCTGGGCCCATAGAAAACAATCCGTTAAAAAGTGCGTATTGATGAAAACTCAATTTTATTTATAGCTGTGTGCATGAGCCATAAAGCACTGTGTTGCAGAAACATTTGCATTTTTTTTATTAAATACTGTTTTCACCATGCATCATCCTTTGATGCAGCTTGGTGTTGCTAATCTCCCACAGCCTCTTTACAGACACTTCCTGTCTACCTGCAGTCCAGTGGTGGCCATTTTCAGGGTGGATTTTGTGATGGTGACAACAGTCAACCATGTCTGCTTAAAGTGATTGTAAAGGACCATTTTTTTTTTATAACAAACATATTATCTTTACCTGCTCTGTGCAATGGTTGTGCACAGAGCAGCTCTGATACTCCTTTTCTTGGGTCCCCCACCGGTGTTCCTGGTTTCTTACCATGCCGAGAGCATGCAGGCTCCCTCCCGAGCTGGTTCTGTGTGTCCATTGACACACAGAGTGCAGCTTGGCCCCGCCCCTGCCCTCTCCTCACTGGCTGTGATTGACAGCAGCAGGAACCAATGGCTGTCTGTGTGCTGTAAAACCCCTGCTGTAAAAACCCTTCTCTGTGCAGGCCCCCCCATCCCCCCTTAATATTTACCTGAACCCCATCTCGATCCAGCTGAGACTGCAGCGGGAGCCATTGCTGCCAATCACAGCCACTGAGCCAACCATCAGATAGAGGGGGTGGCTCTGTGTGTGAATAGACATGCAGATTCGCAGCTCAGGAGCAAGCCATTGCAAGCGCCGGCGAGGGACCCAAGAAAAGGAGGATCGGGCTGCCCTATGTAAAACCATTACACAGAGGTGAGAATAACATGTTTGTTATTATTTTTCTTTAAATAAAAGAGACTTTCATTCTTGTAAAATAGAAATAAAAGAGACTTTAATACAGTGGTGGCTGGTGCTATTTTTTTGGGGGGGTGGGGGGAGGGGGCAGTAAACAGTCGAAATGACAACCTCTCCCCACCGGGTCAGTTGGATCAGCTGCACAACCCCTGTCCGTCCGCCCATCGGTCACCAGCCCCGCACTTACACCATCTAGGTCATGAGCAGCACTTCCTCCGGGCGGTGGGCAGCAGCTTCTTTTTGGCTTCCCCTGCGGCTCCTCCTCCTCTATCTCTCCTACTTCAATAAGAACGCTTCTCCTCTTGGCCTATCGGGTCTCGGGACCCACTTTCTGATTGGCTGGGAGGAGAATCAGGAAGACAATAGCGAATATTAATTTGCTATTGTCACACAACCAGGTGGGCTCAGTGTTCTGCACCTGAGCCCACCCTTTTTTGAAGCCAATTAGAGCCTCAGCCTTTAATCATGTGCGTCTAATTAAAAAACAAAAAACCCCATTGGACTTTATGTGTCCGGCGCCCTGCATGTAGATTAGGGGCTTGGATTAGGGGGGATTAGGGAATGGATTAGGGGGGCAGCACCCCTGCACCCCATATGGACGTGCCACCACTGCTTTAATATCCCTTATGTAGCCATGCCCCTGTAGGGGTTGTTGAAAGTAGTGGTTCACCTGTCACCCTGCCCATCCAGATATCCATCTCAGGCACTCAGAAATATAGATCAGTCTGTTGTTTTGTTTTGTTTTATTGAGGGGTATTTTACTTGGATAGGGATTAGGGAATTATGGGATGCCCCAGGATATTTTTGCTTAAGATTCCTATATACATGTCAGTATATACACTTCTCTCTTCTCTCAGGCACAAAGTCTTGCTGCTTTCCATTACTCCTCCAGCACAAAACTTGTTGCAGTCTGTTCCTCTCTCACCAGCACTCCCCTTGCTGCAGACTATCACTCCTCCAGACTAGCTAGCACCACATGGATAGGCCTGACACACTGACTGGCCTCGTGGACTGCCTTTTGTGGGCAGAGGCTTTGGGCAACTTTAGTGTAGAAAAGTTAAAGTGCTAGCCGTCTTCTCTTCAGCTACCTCCCTCCAGATAGCTTGCGTGAGGCCCTGCCAGCCAGCATGGCTGCAATGATCGCTCTCCACTGCCCTTTCCACAGTCCTCTCCTCCACTGGTTCTGCACCCTCCTCCTGCTGCAAGCTCCCAGCTCTCTTCAGGCGGGTCTCCCTGGTTCTCCCGACTGTGCCTCACTCAACAGCCCTCCCAGCTGCAACCAGTAGTCCTTCTGGAGACTCTTAGAGTGTTCTCTCTCCTGCTGTCCTCCTTCTGCTCTCTCATGTGCCTCTCCTTCCAGGATCTCTCTCTCTTCCCAAATGCACTGAGTCCCAGCCCTGGGGAGACTGGGGAGCTCCCCATGGGCATGACAGCCTCCACACTCTCTTTACTCCATCTCTTCCACCTGACTACTCCTCCCCAGCTGGGCTGGCCTAGTGACCTTAGGTATTTAAGGAGGCCTGCCCCCTGCCAATCCAAGTTGGGGATTGGTCAGGGCTGCTTAAAGCGGAGTTCCAAAAAGTGTAGTGCTGACTTTTAATAAACAGACACTTACCTGTCTCCTGGTCCAGCGATGGGGCCGCCCGGAGCCTCGGATCTCTCCCCCTCCCCTCCACGGCGCCGTCATTCCTACTGTGGGCCCTACTACTGCTGCGCTTTGTGATTGGTCCCAAAGTCTTCTAGGACCTGTCCTGTGTCCCAGAAGACTTTGGGAGGGAGGGGGAAGGAGACCTTCCACTTCTGATCGCCTAAGGCCACCGGAATGGAAGTGCTCGTAAAAATCGGGTATCCGCACCCGCCCTCCTCCCCAAAAGCTCAGTTTCACCATCAGGAGCTGGGGAGGAGGTCTTAAAGCGGAAGTTCTACTTTTGGGTGGAACTCCGCTTTAAGATATCCCAAGTAGAGTCAACCTCTCTTCCGATCCTCCCTTCTAGAACCTTCTAGAAGGAAGGAGGAGGTGCTGAGAAGTGGTCTCACCTGTGAGTCACCAGTAGGGTTGCCACATCATCCCTTTAATCCAGGACACACATTAATTACACAGGTTCTGTGGCTAATTAAGGTGGTAATTAAACTCATCTGGTGCCTTATCTAAATTAAATTAGCCTCAGAACCTGTGTAATTCGTATATGTCCTGGATTAAAGGGATGATGTGGCAACCCTAGTCACCAGCTGCTCTCTGAGCCACTCCCCTGCTCAGAATCAAAACAAACAGGCCTAGCAACCAGCTAGGCCTGCCCAAAGTTACCTACTTGCCAGAGAAAAAACCTCACTACCTAGAGAGCGCTACACTTAAATGCAGAGAATGCATTAAGGTAAAAAAAAAAAACTTCTGCCTTTAGAACCGCTTTAAAATGAAAAGAAATGGTCATAGATATATAATGTAGTATCTATTGAAAGCCCATGCAACAGGGTGAAAAACCAGCAGCACAGTTAGGAGACAGGGATGGAGAGTTGTCACCCATAACAGGAAGTGCCTGAACAAGGACTCTCATGGCAGGATCATCAGCTATTATTTCCAGGAAAGCTGTAAAATTTTAAATATTTTAATTGGCCTTTGAAATTACATTAACATATTACATTTTATATGAGATTTTATTGATTGGGTTTGCACATACTTTATATACTAGCCTTCATGTCTGCTTCTAGAAAACACAATGGATTCTGAGACCCCTGAGTGTTTTTGGATTACTACATTATTAACAAACAAGACATTCCTCTGGATGCTGCGACATGTGTAACAGTCATTAACAAAATTAGCTTCAGCCTAAAGATCAATACAAACTGTTGTTAATGGCGCGGAGTTCCTAATGGCTGCGCACTGTCCGCTGCTTTCAACAAGTTAACCACGGGAAGTGACTGTTTGATTTTAACTTCATTTGTACCCAGGAGCTTCATATCCCTCAAACGCTTCCTTCCATCTTCTTTCTCTGCTGACTCAACGCTCAGGGGGGCTGTTAACAGATTTTTGGCCGTGATCTGCTGCTGATGGGTTTCTTCAAAAAATACAAGGAAATATGGAACTCAGCATTCAACACATTCAGCTTATGTCCTCTCTTCACTCTGTGCTCATTCCGACGGACGTCCGCCGGCAGCTCTCAATTTCCATCTGGGAAGCCTCAGCTGCACAGAATGAATGGACAGGAATAGCTGTACACTGAGCCTCCCATTCATTCAGAAACAGAAGTATAGTAAAAACAGTTTACTATGCTTCAGTTATGAATGAACCAATTGGTACCAATCACTGATTCTGTTAATCACAAATTTACCGACCCGTTCCCATCTCTCCATCATGACACATCTTCTACAGCAGCTGGCAGGAGAGAGGAGGGGGGAAGACAGCAGCTCTGTGGGGGGGCAGGGAAGCACACAGGGACCCTGGGAACAGTAGAAGACAAGTAAACTGGATAGAGGAAAATGGAGGAGATTGGTTCCTCTAAATGCCACCCCTGCCATCCCTCCTATTCAGGTATACAAGGGAGGCACACGGACCCCCCTGGACCATGGGGCCCAGTTGCAATTGCAACCCCTATCGTTACGCCCCTGTCCGCCGGTGAGGATCTGCCATTCTTGCAGGCAGAGAGACTATCCCCGAAGGGTAGCTTTGCTGAACTCTTCTTGAAAATGCAAGATTTCTTGTCATGCTGATCCTTCAGCTTCAAGATTTTATTTGAGTCATTAAGTTTGAACAAGCATGCAGCAAGTGAATCAGCCCTATACAGTAAAACCTTGGTTTTTGAGTAACGCGATTAATGAGCATTTCGCAATATGAGCATTTAAAAAAAAAAAAATCCTCACTCGGTTTGCGAGTGCTGTCTCGAAAAACCAGCAGGATTAAGCCTCTGTGCATGCAATACTGCATGTGGCCAGAGGCGCGGGGGTGCTGGTGAGGCTCGGTGATGCTCAGAAGCATTTGGAAATACTTGGAAATACCGAAAATGTAAACAGTTCCCAAGCATTTCCATTTGTTTCCGAGCCTCATCAGTGGCTTCACACCTCTGGTCACATACGGTATTGCATACACCAGCGCCCCTGGACCTCTGGTCACATACAGTACTGCAAAGACAAGCAGTCACTGTGGAACGAATTATCTGAGTTTCCATTGTTTCCTATGGGGAAACTTGCTTTGATATATGAGTGATTTGGATTACAAGCATTCTCCTGGAACGGATTATGCTTGTAATCCAAGGTTGCACTGTATTTCAAATATATCCACAGTCCACTTGCAGATTTGTTAAAGCTGAACTCCGGGCAAATAAGTAAATACAGTTAACGCCTTGCCGACCTTGCCGGGCGGCGTCTCCTCTGCACAGAATTATGTACAGGTACTTGTGCACTTCCAGGCCTGGGGTGTGCATGTGTGCCACTGGCAACCCGCTCCCGCTGTGATTGGACACAGCGAGAGCCAATCAGTCCAGTGGACGCTATGTCCGTCCAATCGTTCGAGGCACAGGCAGAATGGCGATCTGTAAACAAGTGAGAAGGGGAGGCAGTGATCCTATGTTTTTGCAAAGCAGAAACACAGATTTGTGCCTTCCCACAGTACAAGCACCTCCCCCACACAGTTAGCAAGCACTCCCTAGGAACACATTTAACCCTTTCATCACCCCTGATGTTAACCCCTTCCCTGTCAGTGTCATTAGTACAGTGACAGTGCATATTTTTAGCACTGATCACTGTATTAGTGTCACTGGTCCCCAAAAAAGGTTCAAAAGTGTCACTTAGTGTCCAATTTGTCTGCCACAATATCGCAAACCTGCTATAAGTCACTAATCACAGCCATTACTAGTAAAAAAATAAATAAATAAAAATTCCATAAATCTATCCTATAGTTTGTAGACGCTACAACTTCCAATCAATATACACTTATTGGGATTTTTTTTACCAAAAATATGTAGCAGAATACAAATTGGCATAAATTGATGAAGAAATTTGATTTATTTTTTACATTTTTTTTTATTGGATATGTTTTATAGCAGAAAGTAAAAAATATTGTTTTTTTTTTCAAAATTGTCGCTCTTTGTTTGTTTATAGTGCAAAAAATAAAAACTGCAGAGGTGATCAAATACCACCAAAAGAAAGCTCTGTTTGTGGGGACAAAAGACATAAATGATATTTGGGCACAGCATCGCACAACCGCCCCGCAATTGTCAGTTAAAATAACGCAGTGCCATATCGCAAAAAATGGCCTGGTCATGAAGGGGGGGTAAACCTTCCAGAGCTGAAGTGGTTAAAATACATATAGAGAAGCTGTTCCTTCCAAATGATTTGTTTCTGAGTCCTTAGAATTATACTGCCAATCTGGTGACCTGACTTTTCTCTGCTGTAGATAAGCAACGTGGCTAGGTCTTGTCCCTGCCCCCAGCCTGTGATTGGACAGTAAAGGAGAGGGTGCAGACTGATATCTTCTTTATTCCCTCTATTGACACATCAAAGGGGTTGTAAACCCTCCTTTTTTAAAATAAAAATGACAAACATGCCTATACTTACCTGTTCTGTGCAATCGTTTTGCACAGAGCAGTCCCGATCCTCTTCTTCTGGAGTGCCCCACCGGAGCTCCTCCTCTTCATTGGGTGCCCCCAGGGAGAGCCGCTTTCCATGGCCCCACCCTCTGCTCCCGTGTCACTGGATTTGATTGACAGCAGGAGCCATTGGCTATCAATCTATCCAGTAAGAAGAGAGTGTGGTCGGGGGGTAGCTGCAGCACAGAAGGTTTTTCACCTTAATACATGGGATGTATTAATGTGAAAAACCTTGAGGCTTTAAAGCTGTATTAAACCCAAGACCGAATATTTATTATATTGCAGCTCACCAATTCTTAGATGTCATGGCTGTATTCATTTTTTTAGGCTTTCCTATTTTCATCTGGTGATCCTGCCAGCAAGTCTGTTTTCCAAAGCACAAGTTCTCCAGCAGAATGTATCAGTTTGCATGGATGAGACAAATCATTAACACTGGCAGGACATGGCGCAGGAGGAGATGGTCAGAGGCTGCAGGCATGGTGCAGAAGGAGATGGTCAGAGGCTGCAGACATGGTGATGGAGGAGATGTCAGAGACTGCAGACATGATGCAGGAGGAGATGTCAGAGGCTGCAGACATGGTGATGGAGGAGATGTCAGAGACTGCGGACATGGTGCAAGAGGAGATGTCAGAGGCTGCGGACATGGTGCAAGAGGAGATGTCAGAGGCTGCAGACATGGTGATGGAGGAGATGTCAGAGACTGCGGACATGGTGCAGGAGGAGATGTCAGAGGCTGCAGACATGGTGATGGAGGAGATGTCAGAGACTGCGGACATGGTGCAAGAGGAGATGTCAGAGGCTGCGGACATGGTGCAGGAGGAGATGTCAGAGGCTGTGGACATGGTGCAGGAGGAGATGTCAGAGGCTGCAGACATGGTGCAGAAGGAGATGGTCAGAGGCTGCAGACATGGTGCAAGAGGAGATGTCAGAGGCTGCGGACATGGTGCAAGAGGAGATGTCAGAGGCTGCGGACATGGTGCAGAAGGAGATGGTCAGAGGCTGCAGACATGGTGCAGAAGGAGATGGTCAGAGGCTGCAGACATGATGCAGGAGGAGATGTCAGAGGCTGCAGACATGGTGATGGAGGAGATGTCAGAGACTGCGGACATGGTGCAGGAGGAGATGTCAGAGGCTGCAGACATGGTGATGGAGGAGATGTCAGAGACTGCAGACATGATGCAGGAGGAGATGTCAGAGGCTGCAGACATGGTGATGGAGGAGATGTCAGAGACTGCGGACATGGTGCAAGAGGAGATGTCAGAGGCTGCGGACATGGTGCAAGAGGAGATGTCAGAGGCTGCGGACATGGTGCAGGAGGAGATGTCAGAGGCTGTGGACATGGTGCAGGAGGAAATTTCAGAGGCTGCGGACATGGTGCAGAAGGAGATGGTCAGAGGCTGCGGACAAGGTGCAGGAGGAAAGGTCAGAGGCTGCGGACATGGTGCAGAAGGAGATGGTCAGAGGCTGCGGACAAGGTGCAGGAGGAGATGTCAGAGGCTGTGGACATGGTATAGGAGAAGATTTCAGAGGCTGCGGACATGGTGCAGGAGGAGATGTCAGAGGCTGTGGACAAGGTGCAGGAGGAGATGTCAGAGGCTGCAGACATGGTATAGGAGGAGATGTCAGAGGCTGTGGACATGGTGCAGGAGGAAATTTCAGAGGCTGCGGACATGGTGCAGGAGGAGATGTCAGAGGCTGCAGACATAGTACAGGAGGAGATGTCAGAGGCTGCGGACATGGTGCAGGAGGAGATGTCAGAGGCTGCAGACATGGTGCAGGAGGAGATGGTCAGAGGCTGTGGACAAGGTGCAGGAATAGATGTCAGAGGCTGCAGACATGGTACAGGAGGAAATGTCAGAGGCTATGGACATGGTGCAGGAGGAAATGTCAGAGGCTATGGACATGGTGCAGGAGGAGATGTCAGAGGCTATGGACATGGTGCAGGAGGAGATGTCAGAGGCTGTGGACATGGTGCAGGAGGAGATGTCAGAGGCTGCGGACATGTTGCAGAAGGAGATGGTCAGAGGCTGCAGACATGGTGCAGGAGAGCAATAACAGGAGGTAGTCAGAGGTGGCAGAGGGGTCTTACCCGGCCGTTATGAGAGGCGCGCACCACCGCTGAGACCTCACAGAGGTGACACTGCTGCTTTGCATTTAAAAATGGCACCACTCTGCGCCATCACATCACTGCGCATGCACCTGACTGCCCGAAAAGGACCGAGTATGGGCTTTTCCGAGTGGCGGTGGTGCATGCGCAGTTGACATGTTGGCCCGGGCCCACAGGTGGACATGCGTTTGTGCGATGACAGGGGGAGGGAGGAGGGAGGGGGTGTGTGCTTTTCCTCCAATCAGCTGTCTCAGTGTCCAGCAATAATCCCTCCTAGAAAGGAATAAGGAAGTGAAAAGTCTAACAGAATGTGCACTTTCTAAACAGTATATAAATGTGAAGACAGCAGATATACATGTAACACTTATATAGGGAGATTTGTTTCATCCCTGTGTATCATACTGAGGCTGTTCACTTCCCTGGGTATATGCAGGGTTTACATCCACTTTAATGTTCATTTTCATCCCATTGTTTCTGGCAGGAGTTTTACTTTAATGTCTACAGCTGGCATTTATAGCTGAGTATTTAGGTGCAGCGATCTTACCCCCAGTGTGCCCAAAAGATATAAATAAACTATTCTATGGTCTAATTGAAATTTCTATTGTTGGTGGACTGATCCTTTGAGTAATAAATATGTAACTTATCGATATGTTATAAATTTAGCCTTCTATAAAATCCATGATTCATCAGTATGAGGTATGCAGCCATGGCTTATCCAGGTAACACAATACTGAAGGTCAGAAATGCTAGTCAGTGACCTAACCAAAACGATTTATGAATGGAGGAGGTGGACCTTTCATTCATCTGCCCACCCCCTATTCATAAATTGTCTTTCAATCATAGTTCAGCTTCTTAGAATGGAGGAAGGGGACAGAAAGGACAGGCATAGTCAGCATTTTGATGGGTGCATATGACAGATCCCTTGGCACTATTAACCTCCCTTCCTCTTAAGATTACGGCGGTGGCGGTAGTAGAGGGGGTGGGTGGGGTGGGTGTGGGTAATGTAAGATTTCAAGTAAAACAGGAGCCTGTTCAGTTTATTGTGCAGAAAAATGATTATAAGTCCTAAACTGTTTCAGTCTTCGCTACTGTACACCCCTTATGGACCCAAGAATTTCAGCTATGGGCTATTTGGCAATAACCTTATCATTGTCATTACCGGCTTGGACCAATGTGACTGATTGTACCATACCTGTGGGATCCATGTAGAAACTGGAAAGCATTGTAGTAGCCACTACTACTCCAGTGATGATCACTTGCTTATGGGTCCATTGCTAAACACAGAAAGCTCAACTGAACTTTCAGTTTAAATCAACTTAATACATTCCAGATGCATCTACAGTATCTCACAAATGTAAGTACACCCCTCACATTTTTGTAAATATTTTATTATATCTTTTCATGTGACAACACTGAAGAAATGACACTTTGCTACAATGTAAAGTAGTGAGTGTACAGCTTGTATCACAATGTAAATTTGCTGTCCCCTCAAAATAACTCAACACACAGCCATTAATGTCTAAACCGCTAGCAACAAAAGTGAGTACACCCCTAAGGGAAAATGTCCAAATTGGGTCCAATTAGCCATTTTTCCCTCCCTGGTGTCATGTGACTCGTTAGTGTCACAAGGTCTCAGGTGTGAATGGGGAGCAGGTGTTAAATTTGGTGTTATCGCTCTCACTCTCTCATACTGGTCACTGGAAGTTCTACATGGCACCTCATGGCAAAGAACTTTCTGAGGATCTGAAAAAAATAATTGTTGCTCTACATAAAGATGGCCTAGGCTATAAGAAGATTGCATATATACATATCTATTTTTTTCTTTTTTTTTTTAGAGAGAGAATATGAAAGGCTAAAGCCTCTGTCAGGTTTTATTGGTGTCCT
>BLSH010109597.1:526961-552809 GCA_018402905.1 Glandirana rugosa
TTTTCTTTTTTTATCTATACATATATACGTTAGAAGAATATCGGATCCGGTAGAAATACATCTCGTTGTTAATAAAAAAAGTCTAGGAGTCTTTCAAGAAACGGTACTCCACGGTACATCTTGAAGGTCACTGGTCATACTCTCTCACTCTCGCTATTGTGGTTTAAATTGTGGACGAGGGGTAAGTGTGGACTCTGGAACACTGTGATTGCTCAGTGTACTGTGGTCCCTCCCTTTTTACCGATTAACCTGGGTTAAACCTGTAAAAGGGAATCCCCACATGAGTGAAAACAACGATCGCCAAATCTGTAATTACCGACACACAACTCAATAAAATACAGTATATGTACACCCCTCACATTTTTGTAAATATTTTATTATATCTTTTATTGTGACAAGACTGAGGAAATGACACTTTGCTACAATGTAAAGTAGTGAGTGTACAGCTTGTATAACAATGTAAATTTGCTGTCCCCTCAAAATAACTCAACACACAGCCATTAATGTCTAAACCGCTAGCAACAAAAGTGAGTACACCCCTAAGGGAAAATGTCCAAATTGGGTCCAATTAGCCATTTTTCCCTCCCTGGTGTCATGTGACTCGTTAGTGTCACAAGGTCTCAGGTGTGAATGGGGAGCAGGTGTTAAATTTGGTGTTATCGCTCTCACTCTCTCATACTGGTCACTGGAAGTTCTACATGGCACCTCATGGCAAAGAACTTTCTGAGGATCTGAAAAAAATAATTGTTGCTCTACATAAAGATGGCCTAGGCTATAAGAAGATTGCATATATACATATCTATTTTTTTCTTTTTTTTTTTAGAGAGAGAATATGAAAGGCTAAAGCCTCTGTCAGGTTTTATTGGTGTCCTGCTGACCATTGTCACCAAGAAAGAAGTGAGGGGAAATCCAAAATTCCCTTAAATTTCCTATTGCATCTCTGGAACAATAAATAATAGAGAAGTTCTCCAAGTGATTCACAGACTGCAAAAATGGTAGGGGTTTTACCATTTCCTACTCCAAAGGTCTACAAGATTTTCAGTGCGAGGGCCCACCAGAGTACCCCTCATATCTAGGAGGGCCATCAGTGTCCCCCCAAAAGTGCCCATCAGAGTCCCTTCCTACATCCAAGAGTGCCCTTCACTGCCCCCCCATATCCAGTAGTGCCCTTCAGAGTCCCCTTTACATCCAGGGGTGTCCCTCACTACCCCCCTTATATCCAGTAGTACCCATCAGAGTTCCCCTTACATCCAGGAGTGCCCCTCAATGCCCCCCCTTATATCCAGTAGTGACCATTAGCATCCCCCCATACATCCAGGAGTGCCCGTCAGTGTCCCCCCCTTATTTCCAGTAGTACTCATTAGAGTCCCCCCTTACATCCAGTCCAGGAGTACAGGCCGAGTCCCCCGTTACATCCAGGAATGCCCTCAGGGTCCCCCCTTATGTTCAGTAGTGCCCATCAAAGTCCCCCTTCACATCCAGGAGTGCCCATCAGTGTCGCGCCTTATTTCCAGTAGTGCTCATGAGAGTCCCTTTGGGAGTCATGCTTGTAACTGTCAGCCTTGCAATGCCTAATGGGACTTGTAGTTTCACAACAGCTGGAGGGCCACAGGTTGAGCACCCACAGTGTAGGGTGTTGGTTTACCTTTTTAATTTCTCGGAAAAGGTGAATGAACTCTTTAAAAATTGATAGAATATTGGATGAAAAAAAAAATAGAAATAATAAAAAAAAAAAAGCCACTTAAAAATATTAGCTAAGGGGAGAAGGGGAGGAAGGAATTAATTGTGGCTAATTAGGTCATAGAAATAGATTATAAGTTATAGAAAAACATTTCATAAAAAAAAAGTATACAGTATAAAGAAATGTTTTTCTTTTGAGGTTGTTTTACCTGACATCATATTCAGATCAAATATTGCCTATTTATTTTGCAGAAATGAAACAATGAGTAAATACAATGTTACAATAAGGTTACATTAAAGCTTCTGAATCATGTTCAGTGTTCATTTTACATAGTTGTGGCTGCAGCCACTCCTGGGATGCAGAGCAACTTCCAGCTGTCATTTTGCAGGAACAGAGGCCAGAGAACCAATAGGTTTGGGAGGGGAATAGGTCATGTGATGTAAGCTTAAAAAACTTTGAAACTTTGTTTGATTTTTAGGACATGCGTTGTACATCTAAAATCCTCAACTTGTTAATCATAATTTCTCACAAGAGACAAACTTTATATGAGCTGCCATTGCTGGCTTCCTTCTGAAAAATGATAGTTGCCTGGCTATCATCCTGATTCAAATATTTAATGATATCTGAGTCACTCAAGATAAGAATGTGATTTGTTAGAGCCCACATGTGCGTTATGGGATCAAATTAATGACAGGTCTAACTGCATGTCAGCTAGGTTCCTAAACATTTCATGGGAAATTGTATTTTAGAAACATATGGTAGAGGTGGATTAATATAAACACTTTGAAAAATACAATGCAAAAGCATGTTACAATTACATGGTGATTAACATCCACTGTACAGTCTTGTTGCATGTATGAGTTATGTATATATATTGATAATAATGACACGTCTATGTGTTGTAATTTAAGATATACAACGAATGGTGAAACAACTTAACATTTGGAAAATAAAAAAAAAACATAAAAATTGTGCCATTTCCAAGAAGGTTCCTACTCCACCCCAAAGAGACTGCTCATACTAGTGGAAACGCCTTGTACTTATTGTCCCTGTCCATCACTCCGTACTTACCTTCAAAATGTTCCCCCACCACCCTATGCTCCTCCACCACCCTGTACTTATCTTTCCAAAGTTCCCCCACCACCTTGTAACTACCTTCTCAATGCTCCCACACCACCCTGAACTTATCTCGCCTATGCTCCTCCTCTGTCCTGTACTTACCTTCTTAATGTTCCCCCACCATCCTGTACTTACCTTATTAATGTTTATCCACCACCCTGTACTTACAGTACCTTATTAATGTTTATCCACCACCCTGTACTTACCTTATTAATATTTATCCACCACCCTGTACTTACCTTATTAATGTTTATCCACCACCCTGTACTTACAGTACCTTATTAATGTTTATCCACCATCCTGTACTTACCTTATTAATGTTTATCCACCATCCTGTACTTACCTTATTAATATTTATCCACCATCCTGTACTTACCTTATTAATGTTTATCCACCACCCTGTACTTACCTTATTAATATTTATCCACCACCCTGTACTTACCTTATTAATGTTTATCCACCACCCTGTACTTACCTTATTAATATTTATCCACCACCCTGTACTTACCTTATTAATGTTTATCCACCACCCTGTACTTACTTTTTTAATGTTTATCCACCACCCTGTACTTACCTTTTTAATGTTTATCCACCACCCTGTACTTACCTTTTTAATGTTTATCCACCACCCTGTACTTACCTTATTAATGTTTATCCACCACCCTGTACTTACCTTATTAATGTTTATCCACCACCCTGTACATACTTTTTCTATGTCCCCCCAACACTCTGTATTTTCTGTACTTTCCCAATGTTTCCCCACAATCCTGTACTCATATTCTCTCCTTCCCCCACCTTGTATGCGCATTCCCTATGCTCCTCCATCACCTTGTACTTACCTTTTCACAGTGTTCCACCTCTACTCTATACTTACTTTCTCAATGTTTACCCATCACCCTGTACTTTTCTTCCCAATGCTCATCCACTACCTTGTACCTACCTTACCCAAACTTTTCATCACCCTGTGCTTACCTTCTCTATGTCCCCACCACCCTGTACTTACTTTCCCAATATTCCTTCACCACCCTCTATTTACCTTCCCTATTCTCCATCACCTCCTTGTAAATACCTTACCCTTGCTCTTACATCACCCTGTACTTACCTTCTTTATGTCCCCCACCACTCTGTACTTACCTTCCATATTTTGCCCCACCACCCTGTACTTATCTTCCATATTCGCTCCCACCAGCCTGTACTTACCTTCCATATTCTCTCCCACCAGCCTGTACTTACCTCCCATATCCTCTCCTACCACCCTGTACTTACCTTCCCTATGCTCCTTCATCACATTGTAAGTACCTTACCCATGTTCTTCCACCACTCTGTATACACCATCTCTATGTCTCCCCACCACACTGTGCTTACCTTCCCTTTGTTCCTCTACAACACTGTACTCCTCCATCACCCTGTACTTACCTTCCCTATGCTCCACCATTTCCTTATACTTAATATCCTAATGTTCCCTACCACCCTGCAATTACTTTCCCAATGTCCCCTGCCACACTGTACTTACCTTCCCAATACACCCCCACCTTGTACTTACTTTCTGTATGTCCCCCTCCAACCACCCAGATCCAACTGCAGAGCCCTGCAAAAAATTCTCAGAACTTCCCAGTATGAAGGGACATGTGACCCTTTTCCCAACAACAACCCCCCCCCCCCCAAAGAAGCCCATTCCCAAACCGGTAGGTGGTGGGAGAGGTGGGTATAGCCTTTCTCAGAGAGTCAATACTTACCCTGGGATAGGCAGTGGATTGGGGTGGAGGTGGGTGGGGTGCAAGGAAGGTAAGCATAAGATTTTTATTAAAGGAACACCATGAACAAAGTACACATCTCCTTTAAAAACAGATCAGAACAGGCCAAGACAGAGCAGGACAGATCTGGACAGGTCAGGACAGATCGGGATAGGTCAGGACAGAGCAGGACAGAGCAGGACAGATCGGGACAGGTCAGGACAGATCGGGACAGAGCAGGACAGATCGGGACAGAGCAGGACAGATCGGGATAGGTCAGGACAGAGCAGGACAGATCGGGACAGGTCAGGACAGAGCAGGACAGATCGGGATAGGTCAGGACAGAGCAGGACAGATCGGGACAGGTCAGGACAGAGCAGGACAGATCGGGACAGGTCAGGACAGAGCAGGACAGAACGGGACAGAGCAGGACAGATCGGGATAGGTCAGGACAGAGCAGGACAGATTGGGACAGGTCAAGACAGAGCAGGACAGATTGGGACAGAGCAGGACAGATTGGGACAGGTCAAAACAGAGCAGGACAGATTGGGACAGAGCAGGACAGATCGGGATAGGTCAGGACAGAGCAGGACAGATCGGGACAGGTCAGGACAGAGCAGGACAGATTGGGACAGAGCAGGACAGATTGGGACAGAGCAGGACAGATTGGGACAGGTCAAAACAGAGCAGGACAGATTGGGACAGAGCAGGACAGATTGGGACAGGTCAAGACAGAGCAGGACAGACCAGGACAGAGCAGGACAGACCAGGACAGAGCAGGACAGAGCAGGACAGATCAGGACAGACCAGGACAGAGCAGGACAGATCGGTACAGGTCAAGACAGAGCAGGACAGACCAGGACAGACCAGGACAGAGCAGGACAGACCAGGACAGAGCAGGACAGATCGGGACAGGTGAAGACAGAGCAGGACAGACCAGGACAGAGCAGGAAAGGTCAGGTCAGGACAGAGCAGGTCAGACAGATCAGGACAGAGCAGGTCAGACAGATCAGGACAGAGCAGGTCAGACAGATCAGGACAGAGCAGGACAAGTCAAGACAGAGCAGGACAGGTCAGGGAAAATCAGGACAGAGCAGGACATCAGGACAAGTCAGCACAAATCAGGACAGGTCAGTACAGAGCAGGACCAGGAGGACAGGATAGGACAGGTCAGGACAGGATAGGACAGGTCAGTACAAATCAGGACAGGTCAGGACCAGGAGGACAGATTATGACAGGTCAGTACAGAGCAGGACAGGTCGGGTCATTTAATTATCAGGAAAATAGAATAGATAGAAAAAAGCAAAACTTTTTTAAAATTATCTCAATCTGCAAAATCTTTTTTTTCAGGATTCGTTTCTACAAACATTGTCCATTGCATTAAAATGACAGAATGGTGAATTTCTATGACTAATTATGAAAAGCTCATTGGTGACCCTCGCTGGTAATGGGGGTGAGTCGGGTGAGATGCTGGATGGTGGTCCTCAGTACAGTGCCAGCCTCCCGGCCCCTCCCCCTGCCTGGGCGCTAAGGGGAGTGAGTGAGCGCCGATCTTCAGCCCGCACAGCTCCGCTCTCCTCCGGACTCCTCACCGCCGCCTCCAGGATGCTCCCCCCCGGGATCCCGGCTCTGTCTCTGCTCACCCTGGCCAGCCTGTGCCCGCTACTCCGAGCCTTCAACCTGGACACCGGCAAGGTCACCGTCTACACCGGACCCCCCGGCAGCTATTTCGGATACTCAGTGGATTTCTATATTCCGGACCCCCGAACGTAAGTCGGATAATGAATGAGGTGACATCGGGATGCTGAGAGCCATCAATGGACTCCCTGATCATTCCTGGACCACAGGAGGTTCTCATCGGATGGGACCTAAAGAGGACCTGTCCTGGGGAGACCAGAGAGCCTTCCTCATCCAGGGAGCCTCCAGAGGATGATAGGGACCCCTGAGCAATGTCTGACTTCCAGATAAGTAACCACTGACACCAACCATCTGTATAGATATCTGTAAGGGGCATTCTTCCCACTGACCCCCAATGTAAGGGGCATTCTTCCCACTGACCCCCAATGTAAGGGGCATTCTTCCCACTGACCCCCAATGTAAGGGGCATTCTTCCCACTGACCGCCAATGTAAGGAGCATTCTTCCCACTGACCCCCAATGTAAGGAGCATTCTTCCCACTGACCGCCAATGTAAGGAGCATTCTTCCCACTGACCGCCAATGTAAGGAGCATTCTTACCACTGACCCCCAATGTAAGGGGCATTCTTCCCACTGACCCCCAATGTAATGGGCATTCTTCCCATTGACCCCCAATGTAATGGGCATTCTTCCCACTGACCTCCAATGTAAAGGGCATTCTATGCACTAACCTCCAATGTCTTGGGCATCCTGGAATGTTTCTCCCACTGACCCCCAATGTAAGGGGCATTCTTCCCACTGACCCCCAATGTAAGGAGCATTCTTCCCACTGACCCCTAATGTAAGGGGAATTCTTCCCACTGACCCCCAATGTAAGGGGCATTCTTCCCACTGACCCCCAATATAAGGAGCATTCTTCCCACTGACCACCAATGTAAGGGGCATTCTTCCCACTGACCCCCAATGTAAGGGGCATTCTTCCCACTGACCCCCAATGTAAGGGGCATTCTTCCCACTGACCCCCAATGTAAGGAGCATTCTTCACACTGACCCCCAATGTAAGGGGCATTCTTCCCACTGACCCCCAATGTAAGGGGCATTCTTCCCACTGACCACCAATGTAAGGAGCAGTCTTCCCACTGATCACCAATGTAAGGGGCATTATTTTTACTAACCCCAAATGTAAAGGGCATTCTTTGCACCGACCACCTATGTATGGAATGTTTCTCCCACTGATCCCTTATGTAAGAGACATTTTTTCCACTGACCACCAATGTAAGGAGCATTCTTCCCACTGATCCCCAATATAGGGAGCATTCATCCCATTGACCACCAATGTTAGAGACATTCTTCCACTGACAGGTAGTATAATGGGGTCCTTCTACTACTGTCCAGCAATGTAAGGGTGCTCTTCATCCAGTGACCACCAATGTGAGACGGTCCATCTCACTGATCACTTTACTGACCCCCAGTGTGAGGGAACCCTGCGATTTGTTCTTCCTTCTATAATTATTATTTTTATCATTTGTTTTATTTCATTATTAGTATTGAAAATAATGTTGATGTATAAAGCAGCCCTGGGTGTCAGATGTACTAAGTCCCCCACATTCCTTATTCTTCCATCTATTCTAATATCACAACTTGCCATTCACAGTAACACGCTGTGAGCTGCAGACATCGTATTTAATAGCAGGGGTTCCCTGAGATGTGAAAGTTATTTCAGGAGCTCCTCCATGTTACAATGGCTGAGAAAGGCTGGGGCTGCTCATTCTCCTTCTGAGATCACCGGCTGTCATGCTGATCCAGAGGCTTCAGTTCTCCTCTGGTTAGGAGCAATGATGTAGTTGTGAAGTTCTAAATCTCTTTGACTTTCCCTTAATGCCATAGCATTGGCTTCTGAAGTACTGAAGTCATAGACAGCCAGGCAGTTATCATTTTCAGATTACTGGCAAGGGCAGCTTCACTGTTGGTCTCTGTACAGACGAAGCCATAGTACTTGCAGCCAGGCAACTAGCATTTTCAGTTACTGGCAATGGAATGTTTGGTATTTGTCATTTTACAGATGAAGCCATAGTTTCAACAGCCAGGCAACTAGCATTTTCAGTTGTTAGCAATGGCAGTTTTGGTTACCTTAAAGAGGTGGAATTAGGGTTCCATTGATATGGTTCTGTACTGGTGAGTACCAGTATTGATACTTTCGGTCAAATACTTGCCAAAACCGAGAACTTACAAAATGAATGGGTTCAAATTGCACTGCAAAGAATTGCATGTGATCTGAAAAGGAATACGGTGCTATTCTTGTCCAAATCACATTTCCCTGCATCGCTCCTGTGTGAACCCAGGCTGAAATCACTATGCCAAGCCCGGGTTCACACAGGAGCAGTGGGGGAAACCACATGCGAGTCGGACAGGAATTGCACGGCATTCCTTTTCAAATCACATGCGATTCTTTGCAGTGCAATTTGAGCCCATTCATTTTGTAAGGGCTCAAATCAGACGGCAAAGGTATCGGCTTCAGGTTCGGTTCAGACTAGTGTGCTGTCCAATATCGGATGTGATTCACACCGCACTACTGTGCAAATCACATGCGATGTCTGTGCGATGTGAACTCAGCTATAAGGCTCGGTTCTAACTGCAGCGATGCGGGAACCCTGCGAATCCACTGCATCGCTAGCCCCCCGGCGGCAGTTCACATTGCCCTATGCGAAATAAAGGGAGTCGTCGATACATTGTTAACGACACCCCTTTTTCAGTTCGCATATCGCAGTGCGATCTGCAAACTCGCACACGAATCAAATCGCATGGTGTGAATTCTGACCCTGCAAACAAAAAGGGTCCTGTGTGAGTTTGATCCGATTGCAAAGCGATCTCAGCCATGCAATGTCTATGGCTGAGATCGCATCGCAGAGAGATCGCATGTGACTCACACTGGAGTGCGGTGCGAATCACATGCGATCTCTCAGATCGGATCAGTGTGAACCAAGCCTAAAGATTGTATGGCTGAATTTGCATCGCATTTGGGTCAAACCCTTTTTTTGGTCCGCACCAGAATCGGATCGCATGGGTGTTCACACTCATGCGATCCGATTCCTGTCTGATTTGACAGTTCGCACTGCGATATGTGAACTGATTTGGGGGCGACATTAACTTTCTATTGACACTCCCAGCAGTTTTCATATGGCAGTGTGAACTGTCTGCGAGTCGGGTGCGATGCAGGAAGCAGGGTTCTCGCATCGCACCAGTGTGAACTGAGCATTGGGTGCAAATGCTTACCACTAATACCAGTATCTGTGCAACCCTAGATGGAACTACGGTATTGACAGCCAGGCATCTTTCAGATTCAGGTCAGCAATGCCAACTTCCATATTTCTCTTAGCCTAGATTCACATTGGTGCGGGAATGAAATTGTGCGAGTGCAGCTGAACTCGCACCATTTCATTCCCGCATGTCAGTCCTGACTTCAGGTGCGATTTCAGAGACATCTGTGCGGGTTGCTGCACAGATGTCAATGGAAATCGCCAAAAGTAGTACAGAAACTACTTTTGGAAATCGGCGCGGCGCCGCAAATGAAGCGTCGCACCGATTAGGACGGTGCCATTGCCGCCGATTTGGCATGCGATTTGACATATCAAATCCTATGCCAAAACACACCAATGTGAACCAGGGCTCAGCCGGGGTTTCCTATAAAGGCTGGTTTTAGGTGTTGTGTACTGAGATATGCTGAAAATGCAAGTTGCCTGGCTGTCCTTCTTCCAGTAGTTTCTGAGTCCCTGCCTTGGAGCAGTTTTGCACATCGAGAGCTCTGACTTCAGTCTGCCTTTACTGGCCGCATGCTTGTTCTGGCTGAATGACTCATCAAGTAGTGAAGTCTGAGAGCCAGGCAGCTGCATTTTCAGAAGGAAGACATGAATGGCATATTTGGCTCAGGTTTTCTCAGCACTTGGCTTGCTTGCAGCGGAGGGATCAGTGTGCAGGATCAGAAAATTGTCCCGGCACACAGAGGGGACCTGGCAATGACCCCAACCACTTCCTCTATCTGGGAGACGTCAGGCACAAACGCATGTTTGCCAGCTGTCCCCGCCATGCCAGGACAGTCCCAAGATTCAGAGAAATTACCTAGAGATCAGGGCTGGGCACCCTCTCCTTCTCATCCAATTCTTATCATTTATTAATGAATATCATTAACTATGAATAATACAATAGGGGAGATTTAATAAAACTGGTGCCATCAGAATCTGGTGCAGCTGTGCATAGTAACCAATCAGCTTCCAGGTTTTATTGTCAAACCTTAATTGAACAAGCTGGAGGTAGAAGCTGATTGGTTACTCTACTCTGCTATACCAGATTCTGTGTGCAGCGGTTTTAGTAAATCTCCCCCAATGTCCTCAATAAGGGGATTATTTAGGTAGGGGATTTATTATGAAAAAGGATTGGATTGTGAGAAAGGTATTTATCGTTCGGTTTTATATATATGACTCTATGATATATCAGCATGGTGGGCCCTGGGCTCAGATCCTGAGAAGCTCAGCAGCTACAGCCCCCCTGGCAGGTCCGTGGTTATGATAGGGATTTAATCAAATGCAAAAGGTTTGAAGTTTAAAATATTAAACCTAAAAATTAACATTTATTATATTGCAACTTACCGATTCTTAGATGTGATGGCTGCATTCGTTTTCTTTTTTAGACTTTCTTTTTTCTATTTTCATCTTCTAATCCAGCCAATAAAGGCCCGTACACACGATGCAAAATTTGTACGGGGATTTTCGTACGATGAACAATCCTCCGATTTTCGGACCGTTAAATTTGATTTTTCGGAAGACAAAAGCTGGATGTGCAGACTCTACAAAAATTTTCGTACGTCAACTCAACGTCTGATTTTTGTATCATTAGTACGGTTTTCGTGCGAAAAAAATCGTAAGAGCACGACTACGCATGCTCAGATATGAAAAATACATACAAAGCTATTTAACACAGGGGGTTTATTTACTAAAGGAAAATCCACTCTGCACTACAAGTGCACTTGGAAGTGCAGTCGCTGTAGATCCGAGGGGGACATGCAAGGAAAATAAAAAACAGCATTTTTGCTTGTCCATGATTGGATGATAGAAATCAGCAGAGCTTCCCCTCATTTCAGATCTTCCCCTCAGATCTACAGCGACTGCACCTCCATGTATGGCAGAGTGGATTTGCCTTTAGTAAATCAACCCCATTACATCAATTCTGACCTTGAATTCGGTCGTACGAGCATTTTCGTATGGTTAGTAACCTCTTCACTTTCAACACGAGACTAGCATCCAACAAAAAACGGACATTCGGTCGTCCGAAAATCTTAGCGTCTATACAAGGCTTCGGCCCGTTGTTTTTCAAAAGAACAAGCTCTCTTGCAGATGTATCAGTTAGAGGGATGAGACAAACCATTTAACACAGACATGGGTGCTTACAATGATCAGCTTTTATTTATTTATGTAAAATCTTTATCCCAAAAGGAAAAATAACTCTGTGCTGTAACTGATGATAAAATGTTAGCTGGAGTTTGGCTTCAATTTGTTAGTGTACTTATATCTGCTAGTACATCTAACACTCCTCTTCCCCCCCAGACTGACAATGCTGCTGTCCTAAGGTGCCCCCTGTGCTCCTTCATCCAGAGTGGGTGCACTGTAATACAGGAGGTGTGTTACTGGCCAGATCACCAGGTGAAAACAGAGGGAATAAAAATAAAATGAATGCAGCCACCACATCCAATGATTGGTAGACTGCAATATATTACATTTTTGGTTTTGGGTTTAAATCGGCTGTATACCCCACTTGGACATTTTTGCCTAAGGGTGAGCCTATAATAAGGCTTGCTTGTAGGTAAAATGAATATCTCCTAAGGCTGTACTGTTTAGGAGATATTCACCAAGCATGCTGCCGCTGGCTGACATCAGCAGCACATGAGCTCTGATGGTGCCAGAACTTTCCCTAACATAGGACGGGGTGCGCGGGAGTGACGTCAATGGCTGCGGCCACTCACAGCACCGGGGCCGCAAACCTGGAAGAAACGCCAAGGGAACATATCAGCTCCCTCATCAGTGACTGGGAGACAGTGCGGGCGCTTCTATCTAAGGTAAGTATTTCATGATGAGCTAGTATGGGGTGCATACTAGCTCATTATGCCTTTGCCTTACAGGCTTTCTTTTTCTTAAGGGCATACAACTGCTTTAATACCGGTTTAATTGATACCTTTATTGGCTAACATTAGTTATTAACCAGATCACCTCTGGAAGATTATCCCCCCTTCGTGACCAGGCCATTGTTCGCTATACGGCACTGCGCTGCTTAAGCTGACAATTGTGCAGTCATGCAACACTGTACATAAATAAAATGTATGTCATTGTTTTCCCACAAATAGAGCTTACTTCTGGTGGTATTTGATCACCTCTGTGTGTTTTTTTTTTTTCTTTTTGCTCTATAAACAAAAAAAGACTGACAATTTTGAAAAAAAAACAAACAATATTTTTTACTTTCTGCTGTAAAACATATCCAATAATTAAAAAAAAATACATTTAGGCTAATATGTATTTTGCTACATATTTTAGGTAAAAAAAAATCCCAATAAGCGTATATTGATTGGTTTGCGCAAAGGTTATAGCATCTACAAACTACGGGACATATACTGGAATTTTTATTTATTTATTTATTTTTTTGTACTAGTAATCAGTGATCAGCAACTTTTAACGTGACTGTGATATTGCTGCGGACAATCTGATACTTTTTGGGGTCCAGTGACACTAATATAGTGATCAGTGCTAAAAATATGCACTGTCACTGTACTAATGACACTGGCTGGGAAGGGGTTAAACATCTAGGGCAATCAAAGGGTTGAATGTGTGCCTAACCAGTGTTTGTGTGTACTATGTGGTGCTTTCACTAGGGGATGTGATTTATTTTCCCCCCTGATTTGACAGGACGGAGCTCTGCATTGTTTCCATATGCAGAGCTCCGTCCAGCGCCTCTCCTTGATGATCAGTGGGTGCCAGCGGTCATCCATTGGCCGGCACTCGCTGATCAGCTTCTGCTGTGACTAATCACAGCAGAAGCGGCACATCTCCTACCCAGAAGTAGGGTTGCCACCTCATCCCTTTAAAACTGAACACATATTAATTACACAGGTTCTGATTAAGTTGGTAATTAACCCGTTCAGATCCGCGCTATAGCCAAAGTACGGCTTCAGCGCGGATCTGAATTTCCGGGTGGACGTCCATGGATGTCCTGGCCATGTGCGCGCTCCTGGCGCACACTCACAGGCGGCGGCGGCATGCGCCCGCCACACGCTGCATGGGCGTGCCCGCGTCCGCCCGAGACCCGCGATCCCCATTCAGACCTGCAGAATGGGGAACCGCCGGTGTAAACACGGCGGTTCTCCGTTCTGTGACAGGGGACATGACAGATCTACCAATCCCTGTCACTGGGATCAGTTAGATCTGTT
The DNA here is from genome assembly GCA_018402905.1 of Glandirana rugosa. Classification (NCBI taxonomy): domain Eukaryota; kingdom Metazoa; phylum Chordata; class Amphibia; order Anura; family Ranidae; genus Glandirana; species Glandirana rugosa. The sequence continues at coordinate 540,600 of BLSH010109597.1, forward strand.
ATGTCCCGACCAGCCCCGTCCCCCCCACAGTTAGAACACACCCAGGGAACACTGTTAACCCCTTCACTGCCCCCTGCAGGTTAACCCCTTCCTTGCCAATGACATTTATACAGTAATCAGTGGACATTTAAATTTCTGATCGCTGTATAAATGTCATTGGTCCAAAAAAAGTGTCAAAAATGTCCGACATGACCACCCCAATATCGCAGTCCCAATAAAAATCGCAGATCGCCGCCATTACTAGTAAAAAAAATATATATAATAAAAACGGCATAAATAAATTCCCATAGTTTGTAGACGCGATAACTTTTGCGCAAACCAATCAATATACGGCGACTGCGATTTTTTTTTTTACCAAAAATATGTAGAAGAATATATATCGGCCAAAACGTTGAATAATTTTTATTTATTTATTTATTTTTTGGATATTTATTATAGCAAAAAGGAAAAAAATATTGTTTTTTTTTCAAAATCATCGCTCTTTGTTTGTTTATAGCGGCGATCAGACATGACGCAGAGGGGATCAAATACCACCATAAGAAAGCTCTATTTGTGGGAAAAAATGATATAAATTTAGTTTGGGAACAACATCGCACAAACGCGCAATTCTCATTCAAAATGTGACATCGCTGAAAGCCAAAAATTGGTCTGGGCAGGAGGGGGGTTTAAGTGCCCAGTAAGGAAGTGGCACTCACTTGGTGCCTTATCTGCATTAAATTAGCCTCAGAACAACCTGTGTAATTCATATGTGTTCGGATTTAAAGGGATGAGGTGGCAAGTGGCAACCCTACCCAGAAGAGCAGAATCACAGAGCAGCCTCTATGTATTCAGTAAAGCTGCTATAGGGTAGTTGGCAACTGGTAAATGAAACCTTTAAGGATCTGTAATAAGCTATTAAGCCCCACGTTATTTTATCCCTTTCTGCTGCAGGTGTCACCACTTACATTACATGTTGCTTGACCAACTGAAAAACCTTTCTTCTTTAATCTTCTCCCATGATTGTTGCCTCCACCTCCTTTTTGGTGAGTGGCTCCGTTCCCTTGTGGGGTTCTATGGAGCCACCTGTCCTGGATTGGTGGCGGTGCTGGCAGGGCGCAGAGGAGGAGGGAGGAGGAGGACACCACCTCCATGGGCGGTACAGACCACGGTCTGTGAGATCCCTCCACCCACTACAGCAAGCGGGGATGGAAGTACAAGTCCCTGCCTGCTTTAGAGAACTACAACTGGGAAGTGCCAAGACCAGTGGCTGGGAGTACAGGAGGAATAGCAGCCAGCGATCTTACAAACAGGAAATCGCTGGAGATTAACGGCTTTTCTGAAAAATCATCAGGCTATTACAGAGGAACTACAGAGCTTAGAAGAAGATGGATGGCATAGTTAGTGAAGGTAGGGGATGAGCAACAAGGACATTCATTTTTTTTCCTGGAGTTCTGCTTTAAGGTAAAAAACCTTCTATGTGCAGCTCCCCCCCCCCCCCCATATACCTAAATACTTACCTGAGCCTAATCACGACCCAGCGCTGTACCCAAGAGGAGTGGCACTGCTCTCTCTCTCTCTCCTTCCTCACTGGACTCAGAGCCACAGGAGACCTAGACTTCTACTGCAGTCAATCAAATCCATTGACAGGGGAGCAGGGGGCGGGGCTGAGCTGCACTGTAAGTGTCAATAGACACACACGGCCCAGCTTGAGATCTAGCCCACACATGTGCCACCACAGGAAGCGGCTTGCTATGGGGGCACACGGAGAAGAAGAGGAGCCCAGGACACTGGTGGGGGACCCCAGAAGAGGACGTATGGGGCTGCTCTGTGCAATACCATTACACAGAGCAGGTGAGTGTAACATGTTTGCTATTTGAAAAAAAGAAAAAAAAACCCTTTACAATTTTTAGATTTGAATACCCAATCATGTGCAGAGGAATTTAAAATGTATGTTAACCCTAACGTCTCTTATTTGCTCCCTTTAAATATACAATTGAAAGCTTCCAATATTTGCTTCCCTTTGATCTGTTAAATATTCCATTAAAAACATTTTTTATGTCTGTTCAGTATGTCCAAAAATGACCTGTTGATCCTGCCAGAAATCATGTCAGCTGATAATGTCATGTGCTCTCTTCATATGCTACATTTTTGTCTGTTACGTTGTTCCCAGCTATCTCTGAGGACTACAGAGCCCCTCCCCTTTGTCTTATAGAGAAGAGAGGATGGAGAGTTCTGTGGTCCCGTCCTACAGGGTTGTTTTACAAGGTGAATTTATTTTAAACCAAACCCAGTCAATAGCTTTCTTAAGAAAACTGCTGTCTCCATGTGATATAGAACTACAAGTATCAGCATGTCATGTCTTGGGTTACCCTGTACTGATGCAGCTTGTGTGACACTATGGATACTCTCTGGGGTCAATTCTGGAACAAGGTAGACCCCCAATGTTGGCATTATTACTATTATGTAGTTTCAGGCAAACAGGCGTAAAGAAGGGCTTGCTGCCTGATTTCTACTTACAGTTCCCCAAGTGCAGACTTCAGCTTCTGCTTGCTGGGACATGTAGTCTCACCTACCAGTACATCTACTCAATAGATGCAATTCTATCTCGTTCTGTAGATCCAGGAAGAGTCTGAGGTTGCCTGTCTCCCCCCTATAGAGTAAAATATCTGAACAGCTCCACCACATCTTATAAATATGTAATGTAGCCAAAGTACATTAAAGTTTTATAACTATAGAAATCTGGAAACAGAGGAACAATGCAGAGTGTATGGATTGCTGTACAGACGCTGGGAGTCAGAACCGGGCATCGGACTTGTGCTGGGTTAGTTCTTAATTCAGTTATCACTTAGAATAAGAAATGGTGTAGTAGAAGCGAAAGGGAGAGTGAAAGATAGAAAGGAGATAGGAAAGATAGAGGAGAAAGAAGAGAGAGGAAAGGTGTGAGAGAGAGAGAGAGAGAGAGAGAGAGAGAGAGAGAGAGAGAGGAAGAGAGAGAGAGGAGAAAGGAGAGAGAGGAAAGGCGAGAGAGAGAGAGAGAGAGAGAGAGAGGAGAGAGGAAAGGCGAGAGAGAGAGAGAGGAGAGAGGAAAGGTGAGAGAGAGAGAGAGAGAGAGGAAAGAGGAGAAAGGAGAGAGAGGAAAGAGAGGAGAAAGGAGAGAGAGGAAAGAGGAGAGAGGGAGAGGAAAAAAGTAAGAGAGAGGAAATGCGAGAGAACGAAAGGAGAAAGGACAGAAGAGAGAGAGGAAAGAAGAAAGAGAGGAGAAAGGAGAGAGATATAGAGGATATAAGAGAGAGAGGCAAGAAGAGAGAGGGAGGAAAGTAGAAAGAGATACAGAGGAAAAGAGAGATAGAGAAGGATAAAGAGAGAGAGGAAAGGAGAGAAAGGGAGAAGCAGAGAGGGGGGGGGGGTGGTAGAGAGGAAATGGGAGAGGTAAAGAGGAAAGGAGAGAGGGAGAGAGAGGAAAGGAAAGAGATGGGGAGGAAAGAGAGGAAGGAAATGAGAGAGAGGAAAGGATAGAAATATAGATTGGACAGAAGACAGAGAGAGGAAAAAAGAGACAGAGGGAAAGGAGAGAGAGGAAAGCAGAGAGAGAGAGGTAAGGAGAGAGATCGATTGGGAAGAAGAGAGAGAGAGGTAAGGAGAGAGATAAATTGGGAAGAAGAGAGAGATAGATTGGGAAGAAGAGAGAGAGAGGAAAGGAGAGAGATAAATTGGGAAGAAGAGAGAGAGAGGAAAGGAGAGAGATAGATTGGGAAGAAGAGAGAGAGAGGAAAGGAGAGATATAGATTGGGAAGAAGAGATAGATAGATTGGGAAGAAGAGAGAGAGAGGAAAGGAGAGATATAGATTGGGAAGAAGAGAGAGAGAGGAAATGATAGAAATATAGATGGGACAGAAGACAGAGAGAGGAAAAAAGAGAGAGAGGGAAAGGAGAGAGAGGAAAGCAGAGAGAGAGAGGTAAGGAGAGAGATAGATTGGGAAGAAGAGAGAGAGAGAGGAAAGGAGAGATAGATTGGGAAGAAGAGAGAGAGAGGAAAGGAGAGAGATAGATTGGGAAGAAGAGAGAGAGAGGTAAGGAGAGAGATAGATTGGGAAGAAGAGAGAGAGAGGAAAGGAGAGATAGATTGGGAAGAAGAGAGAGAGAGGAAAGGAGAGAGATAGATTGGACAGAAGCAGGGCTTTTTTCTTAGAAAATAGGTGCAGGAACTCAATCGGACCACCCAAAACTCCCTTAAATTTCACTAAGAGTGGGAGTGTCTTAAAGGGGCATTAAATACCATGAGTACATTATGTACAGAGTTTGGGGTTACACACACAGTGCAGAGTTTAGGGGTGCACTAAGAACAGAATTTGGGGGTGCACTACGTACATAGTGCAGAGTTCAGGGGTGCGCTGCATACAGAGTGCAAAGTTTATTGGTGCGCTACACATAGTGCAGAGTTCAGCCTTCTTCCACAGCTGCTTATCTCTACATCCTCCATCCACACATCACTTTCACCCCTCTTCAGCTCTGACCTCGGCATGCACCCCCCTCCACTGCCCCTCCTTAAAAGCTCCACTGTCTTCCACGTATCTTACTTTTGTTGCTGTATTAAGCACCCAGCATCCAGCCCGCTCTAGTACCTCCCCGCTCACTGTAGGTGGCCCGACTCTCTCACTTGCAGGGAAATCATTCAGTGGGGTGTCAGCATCTGCCCGGCACCTGCATCTCCCTTGTCCCCATCCTACATACACTCAGTGGAAGCCGCTCAGGAGATTGGATCTATGGGAGTTATTAGCCAGCCTTCTGTGTATGGAAATGATAGTGGTGAGCAGGGAGCAGAGGGCTGAGCCAGAGGTGGCGGAACTGAGTTCCACCAGGTTCCAGCTGAAAAAAAGCCCTGGGCGGAAGAGAGAGAGAGAGGAAATAAGAGAGAAGGGGGGAAGGAGAGAGAGAGGGGAAAGGAGAGAGAGAGGAAAGAAAGAAAGAGAGAGCGTAAGGAGGGGGGGGGGGAGAGAGAGTGGAAAGAAGAGAGAGAGAGAAAATGCATGTCCAGCTAAACCTTTTTTCTTTTGGATAGAGAAGTACTAAAACCCTTGTCTGAATTGTTACTTCTATCCATGACTCCAATAAAGAGATTTCCCTGCATATACTTTTTATCAGCCAAGGGAGGGGAACTTTCCAACAGTTACACAGACAGAAAAATATGCTTGTCTTTAATAGTATATGGGAAGTCTAGAACCCTGACTGATATTATTATTATATAGGACTTATATATCGCCAACAGTTTGTGCAACGCTTTACAACATTAGGGCAGACAGTACAATTACAATGCAATTCAATACAGGAGGGATCAGAGGGCCCTGCTCGTTAGAGCTTACAATCTAGGAGGGAGGGTCAAGTGTTACAAAACGTAATAACTGTGGGGGATGGGATGATGAAGAAGATAAAAGTACAGTTGTTAGGTGGAGGCGGAATAGGCTTCTCAGAAGAGAAACGTTTTCAGGGATCGCCTAAAAGTGAATAGAGTAGGAGATAGTCGGACAGATTGGGGTAGGGAATTCCATAAGATGGGAGAGGCTCGGGAAAAGTCCTGGAGGTAAGCATGGGAGGAGGTGACAAGGGAGCTAGAGAACAGGCGGTCTTGGGAGGAACGAAGAGGACGATTAGGTTGATATTTTGAGACTAGGTTAGTGATGTAGCTGGGTGCAAGGTAGTGGATGGCTTTGTAAGTTATTGTTAGTATTTTGATTTGTTGGGTGAGTGGAAGCCAGTGGAGGGATTGGCAGAGAGGAGTAGCAGACACAGAGCGGTTGGTAAGGTGGATGAACCTGGCAGCAGCATTCATGATGGATTGAAGGGGGATAGACTATGTAAATGTAAGCCAATGAGGAGAGAGTTGCAGTAGACGAGACTAGAGATAACCAGGGAGTGAATTCGGAGCTCTGTGGTGCCATTGGTTAGGAAGGGGTGTATTTTGGAGATGTTGCGGAGAATAAGGCAGTAAGCTTTGCAAAGTGATTAGATGTGGGGCCGAAAGGAGAGTTTAGAGTCCAGGACTACACCTAGCACCCTGGCATGCGGGAATGGGTTGATAGTTGTGCCATTGATCTTGACAGGGGAAGGGGCACGTGGGGGAGGAAATATGAGGTTGGTCTTGGACAGATTGAGTTAGTGGTGTGACATCCAGACTGATATGCCAGTTAGTAAATTATTGATATGTAAGGAGACTTATGGAGTGAGCTGAGGGGTGGAGAGGTAGATTTGGGTGTCGTCAGAGTAGAAATGATATTGAAAGATATGGAAGGCTATCAGCTGGCCCAGGAAGGAGGTGTATATTGAGAATAGGAGAGGCCCAGGAACAGAACCTTGGGGGACCCCGACAGAGCTCTGTGTTAGTCCTTGTGCATTTGGCCATTTCTCCTAGTTGACTTTCCTCCTCCTGGCAGTGTTTTGACCGCAAAAATGCATGCGAACGCTTCTAGACTAATTTAGGGGCATCAAGAACTTGGGTGTTAAGTCATAATAAGTCATTCTGACCATTGAAATAAATTAACGCTTGACATGCTTGGCTTTAACACCTATTTACATGCATTTACATACACACCTCAAGCATATTTTTCTTCTAAAATGCTGCTACTCCTGGACATGCTGGCAGTGTTTTTTTCTGCCTCTAAACCCCTATGCGTGGATGGACAAATAGGGGTTGATTCACTTAAACTGGAGAGTGCAATTTCTGGTACAGCGGTGCATAGAAACCAATCAGCTTCCAGTTTTTTTTTTTTTTGTCAAAGCTTAATTGAACAAGCTGAAGTTAGAAGCTGGTTGGCTACCATGCATGGTTTTAACAAATCAACCACATAGACTAATGTGCAGGGGCTTTTAGAGGCCGAAAAAAACCCAGCCAGACACACCTAACAACCAATGGCGGCCCGTCCCTTAGGGGCGCACTGGTGTCGCCCCCCCCATCCATGCGTCCGGCCCCCTAAGCAACATGCAGGGCACCAGATACATGGATTCCAATGGGGGGGTTTGAAGCACATGATTAGAGTCAGAGGCTCTAATAGGCTTCAAAAAAGGGTGAGCTCGGGGCGGAGAGCACTGCAGTGCCACCGGGGGGGGGGGGGGGATGTTGTTTGCCACCCCCCCCTCCAAAAAAGAAAAAACACCAGCCACCATTAATAAAATCTCAACAGGACAGGAAGTGAGGGTTAATCCCTCTAATGGAGCCCCAGATAGCAATACAAATTCCACCTACCTCCACCTACTCCCTACCCCCAAACACTAACCTAACCCCCAAACTAAATTTGAACACCGGATGAACCCCAATTCCGCTTCTAATCTACTTCTGGAGCCTCTGTACAACTTGCTGGTCCGGCTGCAAAAACATACAGCACCGAGATTCTGGTGCCAGGAAAACACTTTGCATGCACTTTCCAATTTTAGCAATAGGACCTCATATACCATTGGAGAGATTTAAATTCTAGCATAAGCATAAATATTATGAACATTTAACAACGTGGCTTTTGTAGTGGCACATGTCCTCTCCTGTCAGGTAGGCTGAGATTTGTAGTTAGTATCTCCTGGGTGACAACATGCTGCTTAGGCCTGCTGTGCCTGGCTTTAGTTGTCGGCCTGGGATGAATAGGAACTATACTGTGAGCTATGAAATGACAATTCTTTATTTTATATTTCTGATTACAGGGCAAGCATTCTGATTGGAGCACCCAGAGCCAATACATCCCAACCAGACATTGTAGAAGGAGGCGCTGTGTATAATTGCCCATTCCCGAAGACGGGGACGACCGGCTGTAAACGCATTCCATTTGACAATACTAGTAAGTATTATAAACATATACTGTATGTACCCTTTTCTCAAAAGAGAAGTATGGGATTCGTGTTTTTTTGTGAATCATACTCACCTAGCTGGATTCAGCTCTAACACTGAGAACTGAGATATCAAACACCACTGATCACTCGGTTCTCAGCTCCGTGAGCAGAGAGCTGGTGACTGTCAGTCAGCGGCTCTCTGCTCTGCCCCCCCCCCATGCTCACTGGAGCACTGGGCTGTGGATGGGGCAGGAGCGGCCAGCTCAGGCTCCAGCAACTCGCTGAGAGGCTGAGCCGGGTGCTGGTCCAAGCATGTGGGCGGATCCCAACCATATGGTCGCAATCCTTCTTGAGCCCCGGAGCGGCTCTGTGATGTCAGCTGACAGCAGGCTTCAGCCCGCTGTCTACTGGAAATGGGTCACAGGAGTGCAAAACGAACTGCACACCTACGATCCTTTGGCTCAGCTGTTCTCCTCCTCTAAGCATCCCATAGATGATGTGATTTTCTTTCCTTCCTCCATGGGTGGAAAAACGCTTGATTCCCCCATCAACACAGTCAGTGTTGATGGGGGAATCCCTACCGCAGAGCCTTCCTGGCTGGTAGAACACAATGCTAACTGCTAGCATCTATAGTTGCCAGCAGTAATCGCATGTTAAAAATCCGACAGGCTTGGTGTACCCAAATCAATCGATGGATCAACTTGGGTACAATCAGCTTGCTCATAGATGGATGAAATCATGGCCAGTCTCTGCTGAACCGGACAAAGTCCAATCCATGTATGGCCAGCTTTAGTCACTAGGATAAGCAAAATGTATTCCTTATCATGTCATCTCATGGCTACCTTAAAGTGATAAAATTTGCAGTCTGGTTGCTGTGGATTACACCACAGAGCTAATCGATAGTGCCCTGTGCACAGTACTTTACAGTATAAGTCCCTAGAGAAATGGGATGCACTCACAAATTACAACAACTTTTGGTTTTTGAACTGACTCTTATATTTGATCGCTTTGAAATGTAGGCATATGTCACATATCTTGCTTGGTTGGGTATTTTATTTAAACGGTAAAGTGGAACTACATGCTAAGTCAAAAATAACATGAATGTTGAAGGCTGGCTGGTGGATCCCTCTGTAACGTTGCTTTATTACCTGTTGATCCTGTACCAGTAGAACTGGACCAGTCGATCCCTTATTTTTCCATTTGCTCAAACACGGTGACAACACTTCTCTCTGTAGTAAAATCACTGCAGTGTTGTCACCCTGTAGATAGGGTAGTTGTGGACATATCATTTTAAAGGATTTTCAAGCAATCAATAAGCAAATTACATTTTTAAGCAGTTACAGCAGCATGTTTTTTCCTTTTGTAAAAAAAAAAGACACACCTTTTGGAATTAGATGCCCAAATCAAGTTTAGCAGCTTTAGAATGGGCCAGTTAAAGTGGAACTGCATTGCATCTGAGCACCACCAACCAAAACCACTATTTGATTAATTTTTAGTATTCAAAGCAACCTCCCCCATCCATCCATGTCCCCATGCTTTATTTTGTTGAGAAATTACTTTGAAAAACACCCCCTAGCATTTCTAGCCACGGCTATCTTGAGTAGCGGCAGATGATTCTTGTAGCATTTACATCCTGGAATCCATCTGCTCTTAGCTCAGGTATGTAAACAGGAGGATGTGCTTAGCTGAGAAAGCTCCTCCTCCCTTCCTCCCTCCTTGAAGACCCCTGGAATGTATGACATAATTTGCTTAGGCATGGAAACCAGGAAGTAACTGAGGAAATGTAAAAAAAAATAATAAAACAAATAAATATGATATGCCTTCCGCTCTATTTACTAATGCTAGCAGCATAAGGATTAAAAATAGTCAATGTTGATTGAGAGAGTGCAGTTCCACTTTAACTTAACAATATCCTAATGACTAATTTGCATACCAACAATAATTTGTATATGTTTAAGGTCATATGAAGCCTGTATTTGCTACACTGTTTTAATATATACCTGTTCCTTTTTTATTATATGCTTTTTTTCTTTTTTAAATTTTTTCTATTTCTTAATTATTTTAAAACTATTTTAGTAATATAATTGTGTCTGACATTTACACTACTAAAAAGCTGGCACTGAATTGCAAACCACCCTAACTGGTTCTTAATCATGAGTTCTTAATACCAACGCTGTCAGTAACATCTGAGATTGAGAGGCAGCAGCTACGCAAATATCAGGTGCGGGCTTCTAAAATGTGAGATGTTTATTAACCACTTTCCGCCCCGCGTATTGACAAATGACGTCCGTGTGGGTGGTTCATTATCCTGACTGGACGTCTATTGACGTCCTCAGGATAATCCGCGATCTCGCGCCCCAGGGGGCGCGCATCGCAGCGATCGGTGGTGCCGTGGGTCAGTCTGACCCACCGCATTACCGACCGAGGTAAAAGGCTTCCGTGGAAGCCTTTTACTATGTGATCAGCCGTGACCAATCATGGCTGATCACAGTGTAAATAGGAAGAGCCATTTACCGGCTTTTCCTCTGCTCAGACCTGAGCAGTGGAGAGCTGATCGGTTGCTCTCCTGAGGAGGGGGGGGGGGGCTGCGCTGATTGTTTATCAGCGAAGTCACCCTCAGGATCACCCCACTGGACCACCAGGGAGCCTGCCCAGGACCACCAGCAACGCTGTATCTTGGCCTAGGCCGACAAGGCCCAGGCCTAGGGCGGCACTTTGCAGGGGGGCAGCACGAAAAGAGTCCCCGCTGGCTTGCACTTAGTGTAGTGCCAGTCCTATGGGGCATATTGGCCTGGAAGGCAAATCGGTCTAGTACCCCCATAAAGCAGTTTGGCAGGGCCGCCATCAGGAGGGGCAGCCCATACATATGTAGGGGACCCAGGTGTCCCGAGGGACCCAGGCGGCGGACCCCAAATAATGAGTTGTTCTGCCCCATAGCCAAACAGGAAGTGTGAGGAAATCTCTGCAAATAAGGGGAATCCATTGCCCCCCCCCCAACCCTCAAAACTAGTGTCCCCACTGGAAAATTTCAAGGCAGGTAAGGAAACAGGAAGGGGTGCCTCATATTTAAATTAGAGGGGTGCACGAGTTTAGTCAGGCCTAGTGCAGCGCAAAACCTAAATACACTGCTGACCACCAGGGAGCCCCCCCGGACACAGTGAGGAGGCTGCCCAGGACCACCAGGGAGGGAACATGGAGGCCGCCCAGGACCACGAGGGAGCCCCCACTAGACCACCAGGTAAGGGCATTACAGTGCACTGTAGGGATGGCACTGTGCCCATATATGATGCCTGCCAGTGGCATCCCTAACAGTGCTATATGCACCAGTGCCCACCAGTGCCACCTATCAGTGACCACCTGTGCCCACCTGTGCCACCTATCAGTGCCCACCTGTGCTACCTATCAGTGCCCACCTGTGCCACCTAAAAGTGCCACCTATCAGTGCCCAGCAGTGCCACCTATCTGCCCATGCCTCCTCTGTAGTGCCGGCTCCTTTCCGATGTGGAGTGATACCAACTACACTCCACCTCTTATCCCGCCTAGCGGTCCCCAGAGTGATGCCAGCAGCAGGAAGGAAGAGCTCTTCAGGTCAGTGTGAAGCAATACACTGGGCATAATAGTATAGGACTGTTTTCACACTGATGCGCTGCGGTTTACCCACACCACGGGTCAGGGCTGGACTGGGACAAAAATTTGGCCCTGGATTTCATCCAGACCGGCCCACTTTAATTTTGCAAACGTGCACAAATACAGTACAAAAACTATACGCAATTGCGCAAAAAAAACATAAGTAGCATAACATAAAGAGTCCTCACATATCTTTTATTATTTCACTTATTCTCCTCTGTATTTTTCTCCTCATTCTCACATCCCTACATGAAGTGGGAGGGCTAACGTCGTGCAGGCACATTGCTACAGCCTAATTGGCTGGAATTTCAGAAACTGGCATTGCTGCAAGCCAATTGCTGCCTTTCAGCAATGCAGCGGCGCTGAGGCTGTGCCGGGTTGCGCACTATGAAGTGAGGTGATGGGCAGTGAGGATGACAGGCCCTCCCATACTGGCTGGCCAGACAGAGTCCCTTACATCTGGGTCCCCAGAGAGCCCCTCTTTACATCAGGGTCCCCAGAGAGCCCCTCTTTACATTAGGGTCCCCAGAGAGCCCCTCTTTACATCAGGGTCCCCAGAGAGCCCCTCTTTACATCAGGGTCCCCAGAGAGCTCCCCCTTTACATCAGAGTTCCCAGAGAGCTCCCCCTTTCATCAGGGTCCCCAGAGAGCTCCCCTTTTACATCAGGGTCCCCAGAGAGCTCCCCCTTTACATCAGGGTCCCCAGAGAGCTCCCCCTTAACATCAAGGTCCTCAGAGAGATTCCCCTTTACATCAGGTTTCCCAGAGAGCCCTCCTTTCATCAGGGCTGTCTCT
>BLSH010109597.1:556988-603096 GCA_018402905.1 Glandirana rugosa
TCCAAAACGTCGAAATCCTGGTCTCGTGAAAAACGCTAAGCCGCGACGCAGCGAAATTGACTGTTAACGCGCCAGCACGTTGCAACATGGGTTTGCTTTAAACGCAGGAAAAAAAGGGTGTTTATCTCGAAAGAAAACCACCATAAACTAGCGGAGACGCAGTAAAGACTAGCGGCGATATTTGTTTTCTTCTCGCTGGTAAAACGTTTTTTTGGGTTTAAAGAATGAAAAACGATTTCAAGTTTAGGTTTTTTTTTTTATATTTTTTTGTAAAAAAAGTGACAAAAACCGACTAAATATATTAAGGAGTATAAACGCTATTTTTGGGTACAACGTTGCACGACCGCGCAATTGTCAGTTAAAGCGACGCAGCGCCGAATCGCAAAAAGTGCTCTGGTCCTAAAGCTGCAAAACCTTCCGGGGCTGAAGTGGTTAAAGTCACCGTTTCTGGACAGCCAAAAAACAAAGAGATGACCGCACTCGGCTGCAATGAACAATAGTGGAATTTATTTGGAAAAAAGAAATGTGTAAATCCAATAATGGCAGACAAAAATGACAATACCTCAAGGCATGTAGGTTGACGCGTTTCACAGACTACATCTCCGCTTAGTCATAACCCTGACTGAAAAAGCAGACATTTAAAACCTTTATAGACACATACAGGTGTAAGTGATCAATACTAATTCAATCAACGCCTAATGCAAAAATGTCCTATGCCGATGAACGCCCGACAATCTCCAAGCAGGGGAGATTGTCATGATGTCCATCGGCCCCAAAAGAGTTAAAACCTCCCACGTGAAGAGTGAAGATATAAAAACGCATAGACATGCCGATCTTGTTGTTGCAAGAACAGCATACATTAAAACACTGAAAAAGAAAAACCATATAGAAAAACATTCAAATGCAGAAGGGAGGATAGAAACAATGTCTCAATATAGCCGAGAAAAATCATTACTTTAGACATCTGCCATGTCATACCTCAAACAATAAAAGTAGTAAAACACCAATATATTAAACTGTTTGAGGTTCGGCTGATTGAAAACTTCACTGCTAATATAGATAAGGACAAAAATGAGCATGTTGCAAAAATGAGTCAGGGTTATCTAATCATGCAAGCCTGTGTTTGAACCAAATACTTCAAATGATAAAAAATAGGGAAAAATTTAAATAGAAGATGATACAATACCAGTCATCTAATGGAAAGGAAAGAAAGGAAAAATGGAACCAAACCAGAGGGGTTGCACAAAATGTCTACATTACATGGGTAGATGACAAAGGAACTGTATCCACGACATCCTTAATAAGGAAGCATTGTGCCTGCTCGATAAACCCAAGTCTCATTGGCGCATACTCATATGCCTAAAAAGAACTACAGACCATTATAACATGTAATCGTTTATAGAATAACCAATTATCACAAAATGACAAAGTGCAGAGCAATGACAGGATACGCAATATCGAACAATAGTGCCTGTGACATTTTTTCACAACATATCCAAACATACCAGGTGTGGAAAAAAGGAGAAAATGTACAAGCTCCAAATGAAAATAGCACACCTAGACATCCACGGATGTTTTTGTATAGTAAAAGTTGAATATTATGCGGTACCAGTGAAGTGTATTAGAATAATCATCTTTCATAATAATGTGACACGTCCCACTCAAAGTTCATGCCCGCTGGGATCCTGCTTCGTAATTTGTGAATCCAAAAAACTTCTCTCCTACAGAGGAGGCGAAAAAGGTCTCCTCCACGGGGTCCTAAAGGTATTACATGGCAGATGCCTAAAGTAATGATTTTTCTCGGCTATATTGAGACATTGTTTCTATCCTCCCTTCTGCATTTGAATGTTTTTCTATATGGTTTTTCCTTTTCAGTGTTTTAATTTATGTCGATCTTGCAACAACAAGATCGGCATGTCTATGCGTTTTTATATCTTCACTCTTCACGTGGGAGGTTTTAACTCTTTTGGGGCCGATGGACATCATGACAATCTCCCCTGCTTGGAGATTGTCGGGCGTTCATCGGCATAGGACATTTTTGCATTAGGCGTTGATTGAATTAGTATTGATCACTTGCACCTCTATGTGTCTATAAAGGTTTTAGATGTCTGCTTTTTCAGTCAGGGTTATGACTAAGCAGATATGTAGTCCGTGAAACGCGTCAACCTACATGCCTTGAGGTATTGTCATTTTTGTCTGCCATTATTGGATTTACACATTTCTTTTTTCCAAATAAATTCCACTATTGTTCATTGCAACTGAGTGCGGTCATCTCTTTGTTTTTTGGATGCTTCCTGGAAGACGGACCAGACCTGCCCCTGTTTCATTGAATATTTTCACACACACCTGGAGCGGTTCCACCCTCTCATTGATGCAGTGCACCGTTTCTGGACAGCTTGGCCTCCATATACAGTAAAGAGAATATAAGAAAAGGCCTGTGAAATAATAAAAAAAATGAATTCATATACTGAATAATATCATTACAAGCATTAACCCCATAGAGTTACCAGAATACAATATTGTTCTCTATAGTGGGCCTGTAGGGATTTGGAGGCAAATGTGGAGCAAGTCTGTAATATCTCTTGTATTTGTGCTGATATTGGCAGGTTGATTTATTCATCTCACACTTTAGATTTGTTTTTGGTTGTAGGAGATGCTTTGTGTAGAGAACTTGGTAAGAAGTAGAAATGAGCTAAAGCTAGATTTGCATTGGGACATGGCAGATTCAGGGGTGCTCAGATACGTCGGATACATTGGAATATGTCCAATTTGCTTGTACCCCTCAATAAACTGGTAGAAATAATCCTTCTCATTGGTTACATAATCATGTAATTATGAGCAACAGTTTAAAAATCTCATAATTCCCCACCTTGTCCTACATTTAAGCTGGAATTCCATATTAAGCACCCCCTCTGTAAAACATACAGTATATCATTTTATTTTATAAATAAACATTTAATACAGGGATATCCATGACAAAGGATTCACAGAGGGTTTGCTAAAGTCAGAGCACAGCAGGAGCTGTCAACAATGGTAGCCTCCTTATTTTGATCATGATAGGTTAAATAAATAGAAAACAATGCAGTGCAACAAAAATATGTACTGAATATCAACACTAAAATATCAAAAAAGTGCTATGCATATCTAATACAATTATAAAGTGCAACAAATATGATAGTTAAAGGGATTGTAGAGGCAGAAGGTTTTTTATCTTAATGCATTCTATGCATTATGATAACAAAAAAACCTTTGCTGTGCAGCAGCCCCTCTCAGCCCTCCTAATACTTACCTGAGCCCATCTCTATCCGGCGATGTTGTAGGAGTGTCTCAGCTGTCCGGGACTCTCCTTCTCATTGGGTAAGACAGCAGCATGGCATGATTGGCTCCTTCTGATGTCAATCAAAGTCAGTCAGCCAATCAGGAGAGAGGGGGCGGACCCAGACTGTGGCTCCATGTCTGAATGGACACAGGGAGCTGTGACTCGGCTCGGGTGCCCCCACAACAAGCTGCTTGCTGTGGGGGCACTCAACAGGAGAGAGGGGCCAGGAGCACAGAAGAGGGACCTGAGAAGAGGAGGATCTGGGCTGCTCTGTGCAAATCCAAATCCAAACATGTTTGTTATTTTTTTTAAAAAACAAAAAAAACAAGGCTTTACAATCACTTTAAAGTCCAAGCAGTATATGCAATCACCGCTGTGATACTGTGATCCAAATAATAGCAGTGCACCATACAACCTGGCTGCTCACCTTAAAGCCATGACCCCTGCATTACCAGAAGGACAAAGTAAGCAGTGTTCCCCTCAGGGGTAATCGCTCTGACAGACTCTTAGCAGATCCTCACTCCTCTTTTCCCATAGGAAAAGTCCACAGGTCCTCAGGCACTCAGGAACACCCAATGTATATGAGAAGAAAAGGGAAGCCCACAAGATCGAATGCTCTCCGTTTTAAAGGTATAATAAATGAAAGAAAAACATTGCACTTACAAAATAGAGCACTGCCGCCTGTGCTAGCTCAAATGAATGCAGGCCTGGACTGGGACAAAAAATAGGCCTGGGCATTTTAGACTGGGCAGTCCAGCAAAGAGACAGCCTCAGTCCAGCAAAGAGACAGCCCCAGATCAGCAAAGAGACAGCCCCAGACCAGCAAAAAGACAGCCCCAGACCAGCAAAGAGACATCCCCAGACCAGCAAAAAGACAGCCCCAGACCAGCAAAGAGACAGCCTCAGTCCAGCAAAGAGACAGCCTCAGACCAGCAAAGAGACGACAGCCCCAGACCAGCAAAGAGACAGCTTCAGTCCAGCAAAGAGACATCCCCAGACCAGCAAAGAGACAGCCTCAGTCCAGCAAAGAGACATCCCCAGACCAGCAAAGAGACAGCCTCAGACCAGCAAAGAGACAGCTTCAGACCAGCAAAGAGACAGCCTCAGACCAGCAAAGAGACAGCTTCAGTCCAGCAAAGAAAAGAGACATCCCCAGACCAGCAATGAGACAGCCTCAGTCCAGAAAAGAGACAGCCCCATGCCAGCAAAGAGACAGCCCAAGACCAGTAAAGAGACAGCCCCACCCCAGTAAAGAGACATCCCTACACCAGCAAAGAGACAACTTCAGTCCAACAAAGAGACATCCCCAGACCAGCAAAGAGACAGCCCCAGACCAGCAAAGAGACAGCTTCAGTCCAGCAAAGAGACATCCCCAGACCAGCAAAGAGACAGCCTCAGTCCAGCAAAGAGACATCCCCAGACCAGCAAAGAGACAGCCTCAGACCAGCAAAGAGACAGCTTCAGACCAGCAAAGAGACAGCCTCAGACCAGCAAAGAGACAGCTTCAGTCCAGCAAAGAAAAGAGACATCCCCAGACCAGCAATGAGACAGCCTCAGTCCAGAAAAGAGACAGCCCCATGCCAGCAAAGAGACAGCCCAAGACCAGTAAAGAGACAGCCCCACCCCAGTAAAGAGACATCCCTACACCAGCAAAGAGACAACTTCAGTCCAACAAAGAGACATCCCCAGACCAGCAAAGAGACAGCCCCAGACCAGCAAAGAGACAGCTTCAGTCCAGCAAAGAGACATCCCCAGACCAGCAAAGAGACAGCCTCAGTCCAGCAAAGAGACATCCCCAGACCAGCAAAGAGACAGCCTCAGACCAGCAAAGAGACAGCTTCAGACCAGCAAAGAGACAGCCTCAGACCAGCAAAGAGACAGCTTCAGTCCAGCAAAGAAAAGAGACATCCCCAGACCAGCAATGAGACAGCCTCAGTCCAGAAAAGAGACAGCCCCATGCCAGCAAAGAGACAGCCCTAGACCAGTAAAGAGACAGCCCCACACCAGTAAAGAGACATCCCTACACCAGCAAAGAGACAACTTCAGTCCAACAAAGAGACATCCCCAGACCAGCAAAGAAACCGCCCCACAGCAGCAAAGAGACAGCCCCACACCAGCAAGAGACAGCCCTACACCAGCAAAGAGACAGCCCCACACCAGTAAAGAGACATCCCCACACCAGTAAAGACACAGCCCTACACCAGCAAAGAGACAGCCCTACACCAGTAAAGAGACAGCCCCACACCAGTAAAGAGACAGCCCCACACCAGCAAAGAAACAGCCCCACACCAGTAAAGAGACAGCCACACACCAGTAAAGAGACATCCCTACACCAGCAAAGAGACAGCCCCACACCAGTAAAGAGACATCCCCTCACCAGTAAAGAGACAGCCCCACACCAGTAAAGAGACAGCCTTACACCAGTAAAGAGACAGCCCCACACCAGTAAAGAGACAGCTCTGCATCAGTAAAGAGACAGCCCCACACCAGCAAAGAAACAGCCCCACACCAGTAAAGAGACATCCCCACACCAGTAAAGAGACAGCCCCACACCAGCAAAGAGACAGCCTCAGACCAGCAAAGAGACAGCCTCAATCCAGCAAAGAGACAGCCCCAGACCAGCTAAGAGACAGCCCCAGACCAGTAAAGAGACAGCCCCATGCCAGCAGAGACAGCCCTACACCAGCAAAGCGACAGCCCCACACCAGTAAAGAGACAGCCCCAAACCAGTAAAGAGACAGCCCTACACCAGCAAAGAGACAGCCCCACACTAGTAAAGAGACAGCCCCACACCATTAAAGAGACATCCCTACACCAGCAAAGAGACAGCCCCAAACCAGTAAAGAGACAGCCCTACACCAGCAAAGAGACAGCCCCACCCCAGTAAAGAGACAGCCCCACACCAGTAAAGAGGCAGCCCCACACCAGCAAAGAGACAGCCCTACAACAGTAAAGAGACAGCCCCACACCAGTAAAGAGACAGCCCTAGTCCACTCCCTTTCCCCACCATTACAGAGCAGGACTTTGGATGTAACACATTGGAACCGCTTAGTGTATTAACAGTGCTCACCTTCCTCCCTGTGCAGCTGTCAGTGTCCCAGCCAGTGTTAGGAGAGAGGTCGGCGGCCGCCGTTGTCCTTGAGTGCAGCTATACCTCCAGCGTTCCCGGCCCGCAAAGTATCTGTCCTCTGCAGGCGCTTGCCTGTCACAGGAACCTTCTCTACCGCGCTCTTCTGGTGCCAGTTTGCTGGTGTGTGGTGCCGGCCCTGCTCTAGGAATGGCCGTATAGTGAGCAGCGGCCGCGGTCTGTGTTAGCCCTGTCCAGACCAGCCGTCCGCCGCTTACCCCCCGCTTTGCGGCCCAGTCATCAAGATGAACATGCAGCCAGGGGCCGGGGCCCACCGGGCAAACGCCTGGTGTGCCCTATGGCCAGTCCGGGCCTGAATGCATGTATCAAACACATATGCCGACTCTTGGCTCAATGGTAAGATGACCACGAGATGACAAATCTGCCCATTCTGCATTTGGTTCCACTGGTACACACAATACGTTTTATTTTGTTCAACCCAGCGGGCTGAATGAAAAACAAACCTGACAGATTGCTGTACTAACACAAGTGATGTTAGTACAGCAATCTCTCCCGCTGTGCTATTGTGTTCTGTGTTCACCGCCAGGACACATTAATCTGTGCTCGCAGCCATTGCCTGCCAGCGCTGATCGGATGCTGATCAGATGCTGGTTTTCCAATATGCCCGTTCGACAGAAGCCGGTCATGAAGCTGGCCTCTTTCAGACTGGGAGCTGTATATACAGGCCAAGTGTCAGCTAGTTACTACTGTACCGGCTGATTTTGGCTGATATTCAGCCCGTGTGTACCCGACATTAGTGGTTTTTAATGTACCTATTGATTCTTTTAGCATTGCCCTCTGAACATTCAAAATCATTGTTTTTAATTTTTCCTCAACTATTGCCTGCTAACGCCACAAAGAATTGTACAGTGTGTGGTTTTGCACTTAATAAGAGATCTTTGATGAGTGCTATTTCCATATTTTGTTCTTGTTTATTTTTATCCCATCATTGCTGTTTGCTCATGGAACAACCAGTGGTAACAGCTTCCACATGTTAATTAACTCCAGGGCCATTTTCTATTGCCAGGCAGCTGGATACTTTTTATGTTTTAGTCAATAATTGCTCCCTGTTGATTTTGGTGTGAGATGTATAAATTTGACCAAATTAAAAAAAATGTCCATGTATAGGTATGAACTTGTCCATGTATTGGTAGCTTGGCTGTCATGCCGGTCATCTGGCTTCGGCACTTTCTGAGTCATTAACCAGGAACAAGCATTCTGACTCTATCATTGTCACAGCCTCATAAAGTAGTGACACCAGAAATAACCAGATAGTTAATGATAGGCTACCATAAACAAGAATTCCAAAGCAAGAAACATTTAGTAGTTGGGATACCCATAGACATTTTGTCTGGACCTGATGACTGTCATTTCATCCATCACTCAATCTGATTTTAATGTGATTGAGTGACAGTCTGCTTCTCACTGGTAACCTGCAGAATGCTTCCATACCCTGTGACCAGGCCATGGATCCCTCTAACCGGTTCCGGTTGCTACTGGATACCGACCGCTAGGGAAGGAGCCTAAACATTGACCCGCTCTCCATAGTACCAGAGGACATTTCACTGTTAAAATGCACCACACTTAATGACTGGTTGCTTTGTGTCTTGAACTTGTTGATTACCCATAGCAACTACAATCCTCTTTCTTGTCTTGCTGAGTTAACCCATTTGTGGTGGTGTTACTTCATACCCCATTGTGCTTTACAGATCCTGGTTCTTTTGAGATGCCAGAACCAACATGCACCCCTTGAATAACTTCAGATCAGGCTCAGAACAGTTGATGCAACTTTACTGAAAAACTTTCATAACACAGAGCAATATGAATAAGTCCAATCCCTAATCCTAACTATAGCTGTGTGACTGCCCAGGCATAGCTTTGTAAGGTGGTAGTCCATGCTGGCGTTTGTATGTCTTCCGGAACCCCGGTGCCTTCAGTGGACTGCAAAATGCAGTAGTCCCTAAACCATGAGCCATGCCAAGAGCTCAAACAGGCCCTTGGGCCTCAACCTTCCCTCTTTTTATATCACAGGTAGGCTTGCTGGGACCAAAAACCCCAGGAACTGAGCGCACATAACAACCCTTTCCTAAGCCTGGGCCAGCCGCTAACTTACTAAATCAGCATTAACACAACCTGCAACCTACAAGCAGTTGATCCAAGGGGTACACATAAACAAGAGTATCTCTTGAAATCTTCATGAAGAAACCATCTCTAGTGCGATCAGGCGGCCTCAGCCAACTTATTTGTTAGGGTTACAATTGGTTAGACACATGAAGAATGCTTGCCCAATCACCCTCTCATTGAGCTGTCATGTCCCAGGACCCTCTTCTAGACTCCCTTCATAGAGCTTTTAAAGTCACGCCATGGTTGTGGTGCACTGTTTTACACAAAAGGTTCCCTCCCTTTGCATTATTTGGGCTATTAAAGTGCATTAGTAGCCCATTCCAAATGAATGAACTGCCCTAATATGCATCAAAGTGGAACCAAAGTCTACGATAAAAAACTTATAAGCAGATCAACACTTTATTGCAGAAGTAAAATGCTTTATCGCTTCTGTAATTAAATAAACACACCTACTTGTTTGCAGTCTTCTTTAAAATGTACGCTGAGCTGCGCATGGGCAGCCTAGTGTATATTCTTAGTGATACCTGTATGCCAGATTGAATGAACTTCTGTACATGCCCAGGAGTTATGTCATCCCATGTCAGTCGGTTAAGACTGACGAAGACCCAACACCCAGAAGAACTCTGGTAGAAGATGCCAGTGCCGGTGATAGACCACAGAGCTGAGTATTCCCGACTTTATTTCCGCTTTGTATAAAACTATATTGCCACTTTAAAAGTGACCAGTGGAAATCAAAACAAGCGTATCTTAATGAATGAAGAGTGAAAATAGAAAAGAAAAGTAATAGTCCCAAATCTGTTTAGGATTATTAAAGTATCCCGAATCTGAATAAGTCCAACTCTGTGAAGAATGTGATGTGAAGGGATCTTTCTAATTTGAAGTTCTCAACACCCAGGTGTGTCTCCACCTTGAATAAGAGGACTCTTACCAGAACATGTGGACCCTTTATATAAAAAGAGTCATGAGAGCTTATGAATTATTATGCCATCTGTAGAGGAGCTAGTATCACCCCCAAATTTCCACCTATGATCACCAGGATCTCCTATCCAGTAACATGAGATGTTTCACCAGAATATAAAAAAGAAGAACTGGGAACGCCCACATAGTGTAAAGCTGTATATGCAATTTGTTAATAAAATAAAAGACCAGCCACTCACAGTGATAAAAACAACAAGTGCTTAAACAGTAAAATATTAATCCCGGGATCCGATCTAACAGCCTTCTGAATACAGCGTGCATGGTGAAGTCACAAACTTAAGCTCCTTCCTACGCATTTCATCACATCTGTTGTCATTTGGGGTGTGCGAAGTTCCGCTTTGACAGTTATTGTATAACCCACTGCAAAGGTCTGAAGGGGACCAGGCAGGGGCGTCGGGAGGGGGGACTGAGGGAGCTAGAGCCCCAGGTGGTCCCCTGAAAAGCCCCGGGGCTCAGGGCAGTCTACCTCCATTATTAGCCCCGAGCCTCCCAAGCGGTCATTAAAATGATTGTTGCGGCGGCGCCTATGATGGATGTCACACTGGTGCTGTCCAATCCCGCATCCATAGGGCACCACTTCAACTAAAGGAAGTGACACTGCAAGGCGGTGCCAGACAGCTGTGATGGACATCATGTCACACTTAGCCTATCCCGTTACACTTAGCCTCATACTGTCTTGCTGCCCCTTTCCTCCTCTCTCTCTGACATGCTGGCAGTTGTAGTCCCTCTGTGCTCTCTCCCCCTCTCTCTCTTTCTCTCCCCCCCATTGAAAGGAGACACTCTGCTGGGGACACCTGATTGAAGGAGGTACTCGGCTGGGGACACCTTATGTAAGGAGGCACTCTGCTGGGGACACCTGATGTAAGGAGGCACTCTGCTGGGGACACCTGATGTAAGGAGGCACTCTGCTGGGGACACCTAATGTAAGGAGGCACTCTGCTGGGGACACTGGATATAAAGAGGCACTCTACTGGGGACACCTGTTGACATGTAGTGGCAGGCGACGTGGCAATTGAAACACCCAGTGCTCCCACTGATTTTGCATTATGGAGAGTTGAATGATTTAATTTAATATTACAATGTACATAGTTACATAGTCAGCGAGTTTGAAAAAAGACATAAGTCCATCAAGTCCAACCTATGTGTGTGTTTTTATGTCAGTATTACATTGTATATCCCTCAATGTTGTGGTCCCTTAGGTGTGCATCTAATAGTTTTTTAAATTATCTATACTCCCAGCAGAAATCACTGCTTGTGAAAGAGAATTCAACATCCTCACTGCTCTTACCATAAAGAACCCTCTACGCAGTTTAAGGTTAAACCGCCTTTCTTCTATTTTTAGTGAATGGTCGCGTGTAGAGTTGAGCGAACCCGAACTGTAAAGTTCGGGTCCGTACCGAACTTTTGGGTTTTTTTCTGGTAATTTTACTAAGAGTTCTGAAAAATGCTGTAAAAAAGTCCTGGAAAGTCCTAGAGGTCTGCAAAAGGCAGGAAAATGGGGGTAAGAGTAGGGCAAGTGCCCTACAAAGAAATGGGGATAGGGAAATAACTTAAAATAATAATAAAAAAAAAATCACATAAAAAAATCAAAAATGGAGGTGGATGTGGACTATCTTCAAACTGTGTGAGAAAAGTATAAATTAGCGGGGAGAAGCCATATCACTGTTCTAAGAACAGTGATATGGCTTCTCCAGGCTAATTTATACTTTTATCACACAGTTTTAAGATGATTGTACATTCTACAATCATCTTAAAACTGTGTGAAAAGTATACATTTGCCGGGAGAAGCCATATCACTGTTCTACAATCATCTTCAAACTGTGTGTGAAAACTATAAATTAGCGGGGAGAAGCCATATCACTGTTCTAAGAACAGTGATATGGCTTCTTCCGGCTAATTTATACTTTTCTCACACAGTTTGAAGATGATTGTAGATTCTACAATCATCTTCAAACTGTGTGTGAAAAGTATACATTAGCCGGGAGAAGCCATATCACTGTTCTTAGAACATCTGCAAACTGTGTATAAAAACTATAAATTAGCAGGGAGAAGCCATATCACTGTTCTAAGAACAGTGATATGGCTTCTCCCCACTAATTTATACTTTTCTCACACAGTTTGAAGATGATTGTAGATTCTACAATCATCTTAAAACTGTGTGTGAAAAGTATACATTAGCCGGGAGAAGCCATATCCCTGTTCTTAGCACATCTGCAAACTGTGTGTGAAAACTATCAATTAGCGGGGAGAAGCCATAACACTGTTCTAAGAACATTGATATATCATATCACTGTTCTTAGAACAGTGGTATGGCTTCTCTCTGCTAATTTATAGTTTTCACACACAGTTTGAAGATTATTGTAGAACAGTGATATCATATCACTGTTCTACAATGTAGAACAGTGATATGATATCACTGTTCTACAATATAATGTATATAATCCCTTATTATTCCCTCCAAGAGCTTGCAAATGATTGATGTTAAGCTAACTGGTCTGTAGTTCCCAGGGATATATATTTTGGTCCTTTTTTATATATTGGTGCTACGTTGGCTTTCCTCCAATCATCTGGTATCATACCAGTCAGAAAACTGCTCTTAAAAATTAGGTACAATGGTCTGGCAATATCTTGGCTGAGTTCCTTAAGGACCCTCGGGTGTAAGCCATCTGGTCCCGGTGACTTATTAGTGTTAAGTTTTTCAAGCCTATTTCTAATTGTATCCTCAGTTAGCCATGACGTATCGTGAGGACCAACATTGTAGTTCTGAATAATTGAAATGATTGAAGCGCTAACACCAGGTGTTTGGAGTATCTTTATCTGCTGATTGTTAAACTTTCTGGGATACATATATTTCTATTGTGGTCTAGGATTTGGGCCTACTCTCCCTCCATCCCAACTTCTTTCCTTCCTTCTCTCTCCTTCCCCCCCTTTCTCTTTTTCTTCGTTCCGCCATCCCTCATTCATCTCAGAATCAAACCACTCCCCCTTAGAGCTACGCCCACAATTTAGTTTAAACCATGCCCATTTTCGGCGCGGCGCGCTTCGCACCACTTTGGGCTTTTTCCCACCTAGCAACGCCCCTGGGACCAGGGAGTGCAGAGTTTCATGGACCCTTCATTGAAAAGGTGTCGCCACTCTGACATACGGTCAAAGTTTAATGATGCAGAGAGCAGTGCTGATACCATCGATGATGTCAGTACTCCTCTCTGCATCATTGAGGTCCACCCACGATGGAGAAGATCTGAAGAAGACCTAGGCAAGATTTGTGAATGACCTAAAGGACAGTACTGCTCCCTACATCATTGAGGACCACCCATGATGGAGAAGATCTGAAGATCTAGCAAGGTTTGTGGCTAGCCTAAAGACTTCTGAACAAGGTAAGTATAAAGAAATTAACAAAATATACTTCTGGAGGAGACTTTGGGGAGAAAAATCTGGGTGGCAGAGAGGTGAGCCTGAAATTGGCTTTATAGCGTGCCTTGTCATGATATAAGAAGTGGGGTTGAGGACCAGTAAAATGAGGAACTTTGGATGCTGAGGGTTGTGTGCCTACATGTCTCAGTGATAAAAATCTGGTGCGAGGTATAGTTCATGTTTCAATTTTATAAAAGAAAACTGAACTGTGTATTAGACCTTGGGCATTAGACTTCTTGCTTTTGCCAAATACATATTGCATTCTTCATTTTATTGAATTTGCAGTCAATTATCTCTTAACAAATACAATTTATTATGTCAAAGGAAAAAACATGCAATACATCACTAAAGTTACAAAAAGTCATACTGAAGGGCTCAGTGGATTTCTCATTGCCGCAAGGCAGCTCAACTTTCAAACCCGCTTTGGTATCCAAATAATGCTTTGCTCCAGAGCTGTCATGTCCGATTCCCTACACCTTGTAAAAATAAGTGATGTGAGTTGGTGTTTTAAATGTCTGGCAGTCTCTGTCCAGTTCCCAATTGTATTATAATAGACTGTGCTTGGCATATTTTCTAGACAAGGCTGCAAATAGTATCCACACTAGACTGCTCTGTGAGGGAGTGGGAACCTTGAGCTTTGGGTATTAGGTGTCTGTGAGGAAGTTGTCTTTTTATATTTGTCCACAGCAGCCAATCAGATCCCTTTCTTCCCTCACAACCTGACCTGGGTTCTGTTTGGTAGCGGTATACGACATAGTTACTTTTGGCCTTATTCAGTAAAGTAAAAAGCACTATTAGTGTGCAAATGTTCATTAAAAAAACAGCCAATTAAAATGATCTTCTAAATAATCCAACAATAGAAAAATAAATAAATAAGTATAGTTCCCGCGCTCACCTTTTTAAAGAAATGATATAGAATGTACAACCTAATAATAAAGAATTATTAAAAATTGGCAGCCCGCTCAACAAACAAGATCAGTTTGCAAGTATCCACAGAATTCAAAAATGTAGCAGCGCCAATTACATATCACTACTAAAAAATGTCCAAATTGAAGTATGAAGATATGAAGGATAAATTAATCTCTCTGTGGTTGATCCCAGTGACAAAAGAGTGTGATTAAAACATACATCCACCCAAATCCGAGAGAGTATGCACTCACCAGACTTAGGTAGAAGTAACGCCCAAAAGGTATGCTGGGGTCAACGTCACTGACCAGGTCTCCGTATCATCCGTGTGTGTTCCTACGACCATGTGTCACCGACCACTGATGGGAGGATCCAAGTAACTCCAGGCTCAAGTAGAAAAAACGCCCAAAGGGTATGCTGGAGTCAACACCACCGACCAGGTCCCCGTATCATCTGTGTGGGTTCCTACGACCATGTGTCACCGACCACTGTTAAGAGGATCAAGATTGCTCCTACCACGGGATTGAGCGTGGGAGCGATATCAAGGGCTCATATGTGGGGTGAAAAACAAAAGGAAAAGGCCCACCATAGCGTAATAATGTTTGGAAACTTTATTGCAAAAGGGTTAAAAACACTTACTTCAAATATAGTATGTCAGAGCTCTTCAGTATATAAAATCATTTGTGACAGAAGGGAAACCAGATCTCCATCGCCAACGCCAATGTGAAGGGTGCATTTTAGGTTCTGGAGAGAAGGACATCCTTTGACATGCATGAAACTGGTCACAGTTTGGTACTATAGACTCCAAGAATTGGGCAATATTCTGCTGATAGGACCAATAGGAACTGGGCTGTATGTATATTGTACGATGGCTAATATAATTTCTTTTACAAAGGT
Organism: Glandirana rugosa; assembly: GCA_018402905.1. NCBI lineage: Eukaryota > Metazoa > Chordata > Amphibia > Anura > Ranidae > Glandirana > Glandirana rugosa. The sequence continues at coordinate 571,754 of BLSH010109597.1, forward strand.
TTTTTAGCACGTAATCCAACATAACAGGTCAACATTTAGATAGTTATATTATGTGATAGACAAACAAAAGGTGAAACAGAAAATGTATAATAATGGAAAGAAGACATAAGCAATAGGAATATGCAGGTATCTGACGTAATGTCCCATGGAGCAAAACAGAAAAATGGAAGTCCAAAAGTAGCTTTCCGGTGTGTCCTAGGGATCATAGGGTGTCTACAAACGAAAATGTCAACATATGAAACCTAGCATGTCCAACTGATATGTCGTGATCAAGAATCTCCCTATCAGGGAGGATGTGACATACAATTAAAATGAAATAAAAAATAATGTAGGAAACATAATGTATTAAGTATAACCATTCCGACCAGGATAACACCTGGCGGCCTGATAGACGTATGGCTTTAATGCATATAACATAATGAACAGAAGAGAAGATAACAACCAGAAAGAAAAAAGGAAAAATCTGGTAGGAGAGAAGAAAACATAAAAGAGGCAGAAGAAGAGGAAAAGAGTCAACGGGGTGTGCGCCAGAGAAACATTAAATCGAGAGAAGCGTACTGTCAAACCAAGAAGGCTGAGTATATGTAATCCATGGCTCCCAAACTCTAAGAAATTTGCCATGCGTGTCTGAAAGGATGGCTGTCAATTTCTCATTCACCATGACATCATTCGTACGATTTTTGACCGCCTCGAAGCTAAGCGGGGGGGTTTTCCATGCCCTCGCAATAGTTAATTTAGCTGCAGTAAAGAGATGTTGGGCCAACTCCCATTCTGGAAGTACCAATTCAACGATTGGGGGTCCCTTTTAAGATTAGCATGTAATAGGTTACAAAGAAGTGTGTAGACCTGACCGATAGCATGCATGCATGTCCACAAAATATGTGCCATGGAGCCTTCTTGTGAGCATCCCCGAAAGCAGAGAGGATAGCAAGTTGGGATAAAACTAGCCGATCTAGCCGGCGTATAATGGCTAATATAATTTCTATGACCATCAAGGGGTTATAACCAATATAATATTACCTGCACTAAAAAAAGACAATGAAATTAAAAGTGTACAGTGCCTTGAAAAAGTATTCATATCCCTTGAAATTTTCCACATTTTATCATGTTGTATTTTATTAGGATTTTATGTGACAGACCAACACAAAGTGGCACATAATTGTGAAGTGGAAGGAAAATGATAAATGGTTTTAAAAATCTTTTACAAATAAATATCTGAAAAGTATGGTGTGCATTGGTATTCAGCCCCCCAGCTGTTAGTCTTTTTGAGTATGTCTAGCAGCTTTGCACATCTAGAGAGGACATTTTTGCCCATTTTTCTTTGCAAAATAGCTCAAGCTCTGTCAGATTGGATGGAGAGCATCTGTAAAGAGCAATTTTCAATTCTTGCCACAGGTTCTCTATTGGATTTAGGTCTGGACTTTGACTGGGCCATTCTAACACATGAATATGCTTTGGTCTAAACCATTGTGGCTCTGGCTGTATGTTTGGGCCCTTGTCCTGCTGGTTAACCTTAACCTCCACCCCAGTCTCAAGTCTTTTGCAGACTCTAAAGCCCCGTACACACGGGACGACGATCGTAAATACGACCGTCGCAAATCGTATGTTGGCTGTTGTATGTAGCATACTGACTGCACTACACGATCGTACGTCCGCATAAGAACGTTCAGGTGCATGTAATTAGCATCCAGCCATTCCTGACTTTGGAGCATGCGTGTTTTGCACAATACAACTTTGTTGTACCAACTGCTCTGTACACACAATACAATGGTCGTATGAGAGCTTTTTGGTACGACCACGTTTTCTAGTCTGCTCATACAACTCCCTTGTATGACCGTCGTATGTTCGACTGTTCAAATCGCACATACGAACGATCAATTTTGCATACAACAATCGTGAGTACCTGTTGTATACAACCGTCGAACCGTGTGTACGGGGCTTTACAGGTTTTCTTCTAAGATTGCCCTGTATTTGGATCCATCCATCTTCCCATCAACTCTGACCAGTTTCCCTGTCCCTGTTGAAGAAAAGCATCCCCACACCATGATGCTACCACCACCATATTTCACGGTGTGGATAGTGTGTTTAGGGTGATGTGCTTCGTTAGGCCTCATACACACGGGCGATATTAACGCGTTTTTGAGCTGTTTTTACACCTTAAGAATGCAACACCATGTTATTCAATGGCCTCATACACACGCTGATGTTTTTGAGCTGTAAGTGGCGTTGGTGTTCTTAAGCTGTAGAACTAACGCAGGTACACAGATAGTACAGAGCCTTGGGGGCACTGTGCACATGCTCAGCTTAGTGTGTATTGCCAGACAGTTTTTTTTTCTTTTGGGAGAGTGCATATGATCAGCACAGGGCCAATCGGCACCGTCTAGACAGAGGGTCAGGGGTCATGCAGCCTTATAGGACAGTCAGAGGGGAATGAAAACTCCTCCTACAAGCTTTAATCAGTGCTTGTGACACTGATAAAAGTCACAAGACTGCTATGTACTGCTGATGAGAAAAGATATTTAGCAGTTTATTTACTAAAATAATTGCATTTCCATGTTCTATGTACTATAGGAGACCAGATATAATGAATGCAGGCTCCTGGGTTTAGCAACATTTTAAGTGTCCATGTCACTATAAAAAATAAGCGCTACAATGTAATAAGTCTGGGTTCCTCAAAGATACAGGTCCGTGCTCCTCAGAAATAAAAAGTGTGCCACTTCACTCCAGTCTCCACTCCAAGTGCTATAATCCTATGTGCCCCCACAAAGATACGCACCCACCAGAGTGATTGACCTCTTGGTGATAAGTGGGTCAATATGCACTTCATACTATATTAAATTTTATTAAATAAATAAGTAAATTAAGGCTGCATATTGTGTACCACATCCATTGTTTTACACTCCCAAATTATTAAATAAATGTAAAAACAGATGTTAAAATATATGCAAGTTCACTCACATTTCTTGGTGCCCACTCCAGTACCCAGTATATCCAGCGCAACTAAGCTGAATAGCTGCCATTTTTCTGAGAAACACAAACTGGCGTGAATTCCACGAAAAGGATGTGACATCACATACGCAGCCGGCAATCACGCATTTTGTCCCCAGACAGAAGTCATCAGCAAGCTCTCTGGTCGCCATCTTATCTCCTGAATGTATATATCTTTTCCCATTGAACCGTTTAACTCGCCAAGTGTTGAGTTTTGTTTATTCAGTAGGGCGGGCAGGGTTACAGATGACAGGCTGTTCTTCTACCTGCCATACTATGCACAAATTATTTGTGCTCTTGTTCTTTATTATATTTAATGTTCTCTTTGTATTTGGTTTTCTGGGTTTACAACCACTTTGAATAAAAGTCTTTGAGCCTGTGGTTTATCTTTAAGACATAAGCAGTATTGTTCTGAATGATAGGTTACTGCTTAATAGCCAGTCTCATTATTTTGTTCTTATTAAATTAAAAATTCTGAAGATTTGTAGAAGCAGATGTGCTGGGCATTTCTACAAGTCTGTGGGCTATATACAAAATTGAACTAAAAGCTAAAAAAAAACCCTTAGATGAATATAGTCTGCTACTTGTTTTTCCAGTAATAATATGACAAATGCATGCATAGTTCTCTAAATTTGGGGCGGAAGATTAAGAAGAACTGGAGCCGTAATAATTAACATCTGTAGCATCAGATAGGAGCATTTTGAAACTACGTTTCATAGCGTTTAATATTAAAGGGGCTGTGAATTAGATATTACACCCGTCTAAGGCTGTATTTCCATCACTAGAGCCTTTAGGTGCACAAACGTTGGTGCCTCCTTTTCCACTAGGTATATGCATAGCTCCCAACTGTCCCTGATTTCGAGGGACTGTACCTCTTTTGGAGCAAAGTCCCTCTGTCCCTCTTTTCTCCTCATGTGTCCCTCATTTTGGCCTGATCTTTATAGTTGTATATAACATGCAAAATGTACCTATTAAAAAGTGTTTCCCAGTGCTGAACTTTTCACCTAATTTCTAAATTTCTGCATTTATAAATTTCAGAAGCCAGTTTAAAGGAATAGTAGGGGTAAAAAAAAAGTATTTGTGGGTTTAAGACAAGAACATTTTGGTCCTGGGACTTTGAATGAGGCATGGCACATAAAGGAAAGGTACAAAATGTATAAAAATAAATTAATTTATTAGCATACTGAGTATAATATAACAAGGTCATTGGGTAGCATGATATATAGCAATTACTCACAATCATCCGGCCACCATAGGCCATAAAGGGAGAGCTGACATTACACATAAAGACATGGATAAAAATCCATTGTTATACATATACATGATGAATTGGGTGAACATGGATAGATACATGATAGATGGTACAGAATCAATTCATGTGAGCATAGATGGACACTCTACGCGTTTCGTGGCATACAGACACTTGTCAGGAGTGCAATGCTACATGGTTCATGTAACTGTTAATGTAAATGGAATAATATGTAAATTAGTATATTAATCAGACTCCTTATGCTCTAGAGGAGGAGTATAGTCATGGACAAAGGGGTGTAATACTTACATATCAGCTCAAAAAATATGAGTATAACCTAGCTCCAAATGGGTGGGGAGTGCCAAAGCGATGTCTGTCTATTTGTGGGTTTAACTAATCTCTTTTTTGTATAATTCTTCTTTAAGAGGACGTGGCAGGGGGTGTGTCCTGTGCTTACATACTTTTGCGAATAGGTGTCCCTCCTTCCCATCTCAAAAAGTTGGTATAAGCTAGGTTTGCTTATGGTAAATCCATCTTCACGCCCTTCCCATGGGAACTTATAGAGGAACTTCACTCTCCCCCTTAACGTTTTTTTCTTCCCCTCTTACCTGTATTGCTGGTTGTCCTAAAAAACATACCCATATGCCTAGCAAACCCAACATTATCTGGAGAAACTACTGGGAAATGCTGGATGTCTCTTCTGGGTTCTTGCGTCTTGCCCTGTGATGTCTGATGCATGCATCGTGTGCTGGACTTTGCCCTGAAGCCCCTTGGGATGGGTGACATAAATGTCCCAGGAGGCTTCAGGAAGGATAGGAGAGAACGTGGTGTGATAGCAGGCATTTTTGTGAACTCTCTGCAAGATGGATTTGCACACTTTGATCTCTTTGACACTTGGCTTGGTCACTAAAAGTTTTGCAACAGGCAATCATTTTTAAAACCTCTGCTACTTCCTGGCACTCTCAGTATTGGCAGCTTTCTTTATGTTTTTGACTGCACACAAAAGCAAATGGAGTTACCACATGTCTGCTGTGTACAAACGGAAAGTGGCTGAAGCTGCTATGTCCTAGTTCTCTATTATTTCCCAGTGCATTCTGGGATACAGGAACTTCCACTGCCCCTTACCCAGTGCCCAGCTAACACTTTATAAATGGTGCATTAACAGGCCATAAATGCTATAGGTGTGGTTAAGATGTAGTTACGGTGTGGTACCATTGAAATTAATGGAGGAGGCTGACAAGCGTCGATGCCTCAAGAAAGCGACATGTTGCCTAATTTTTAACACAACACAATGCTACCGCTCCTGTGTGTACTGCACTGAGTGGTGCCCATTGTAATTAGAGAGGAAACATTGCTGGAACTGGCAGCAGAGAAGTTTGTGCTGCTGGAAGAGCGAATGTGGCTGTTTAGTGAGCAGTGTTTGCTAGCGATCCTGGAATGTTTATGAAGAGACACCATTGAAGCTTTAATATATTGGCCTAAACTTTTGGTGGCCTCTCTCAATCAGGGGGTCATCAGGGTCCAGTAAGCCTGCATTTTGTTACTACCTCTGGTGACGGTGGATACTGTTGGCACCTTCTGAGGAAGAAAGAAGTTTATTTGCTTTGCACACCTTTGGGCATCTATATTCTCTTTGGTCTTTTGATCCTTTGGGACTCTTTTTGGACATTTACATTTTATACATTACTTGGACACTGCCATTTTATTTATGTACTATCCCTTGGAGACAATTTGAATATTTAATGTTTATTTATGCTTTTTTTTTTTTTATCGCAACACTGTTTCTTTTTTGTTTGTTCTTTGATGCTGGCAAGGATATCTTCTTTTTGTATTTGCAGCGTGATTTTTTGTTTTGTTAATTTTTTAGATTTAAGCACATTTGCGTGGTTTTCATTACTTATTTTATGATTGAAGGATGGTTATGAGGCTTTAAAAATACTACTTTCATGGCGCTTCAACACAGATTATTGACGCAAGTGTGAAGGGTTCCTAACAGCATGGAGGGGGAGGAAAGTTAGTAAAGTACCCTAAGAAGGTGAAGGCCCACTTTAATATCGTAGAACACTAAAGTCCATCCACTCAAAAATAAAAATTGAGCTGCAATTACAGATTCACATTTAATGCATTATTATTTCTATTCCCATCACTTTCCAGAGAAGAGGCAACAGTCTGTTTGCTGCATATGCATAAAGTGTGAGGTAAAATAATGACTAGCAGTGAATATGAGTACAGGGAGAATCCTAGTCACTGGGAGTTACCGGCAGTCTAGGACAGCTCTGACTGGCCTTATGAAAAGACTTGACAAAGATTCCAAGTTGAAATTAAAACTACTGAGATGTTCTGAGATGTTTCTTATCCTCTGTGTAGTAACACACAGACAGTCCACATTTCACAAATTTTCCTCATTTTACCAAAACAGAGAAGCTGTTTCAGAAGTTACTTATACCTCCACCTGATCATGGGGTAGGGATTTTCACTTTTTTGGCCAAAGGCTTGGAGACACCGGACCATCACACTTAATTTAGGCAAAGGTTTTCGGATAACCCCCAATTTTTTGAGTTCAGGTGTTTCCAGTAAAAAATACTGTTGAAGCTACAGCATACAAAGACATTTTAGACAATTGTGCACCATTGTGGTGATTTAAGATAGGCCCTGTTCCAGACTGACCATACCATTGTGCACAGAGCCAGATCCATAAAGACGCAGTTTGATGTAGAGGAACTTGAGTGTCCTGCACAGAGCCCTAACCTCTGCCCTACTGAACACCTTTGGGATTAATTTGAATACCAATTACAAGCCAGTTCTTCTCACCCAACCTGACCTTACTTTTGCCTGAATAGGTACAAATTCCCACCGATACACTCCAAAATCTTGTGGAAAGTTGTTAGAGAAGAGTAACTGGTATAGATACAAACAGGGCCAACTCTACAATAATGGCCATCGTTTTTGAATGTCCAACAATCTCATATAGATGTGATGGTCAGATGTTTGGCTGTATAATGTAATAGTTCTCCATAGTCAATCTTCGATCTTAAAGAATAGACTGTAGTGCTACCCCTGTAGGAGCTGCTAGAAATATGCCAAGGCAAGGGTTCTTTACCAATAGTTGCCCCACAGCCAGGCACATGGTCACAGTCACCCTTCGGCTTAATGAACAGTCTAGGGTTTTTCTGTTGGTGTTTTATTTTTGGGTAGCTTGGGTAGGGTTATGGAATTGAATGGGATACTCCAAAACTAAGTAGAAGGCACGTATCTTCTATAGAGCTATGAGCCTGTAGCAATTTTGAGGATAGTAATCTTCTTTAGAGGACAGTTTAAACAAAGTTCTTTCATTGAGAATATAATAGACTAGGCTCTTCAGGACACTGGACACTACATCCCACACACCTGACTGTAATACCCGAGGGGTGGCTTCAGCCCAAAATCTCTAGGATTTCTCTCTCTAGTCTGTACTCACAAATGTCCTTGGAAAGTTGGTTGCCTCCTTCCAACATCCATGCAACACCTTCTCCCTGTGATACCAGACTAAATCCTCAGATGACAGTCCCTCAGTCAGTTTTCTGCAGCTTCCAGCAAAACAGGCCATCAGGTTAACCATCTGAGGCCTCGAGACCCCACAGGCACGTGGCAGGATGGCCTAAGGATCCACTTTCAAGGAAAAAGACATGGAAGCTCAGTATCTCTGATTGTTTATACAGACTTCCAGCACCCATCTGGGCCACCCTCTCAGGGATTGGCCAGGGCTTTATAAATATCCATGCTGCCCATTGGCCTTCTCCACACCTATGTTCCAGAACAACCCACAGTTCTCCAGAAAGCAGAGAGAGCAATCAAACCTACAGCAACAGACCAAATTAATCAAACACAGTCACACTAATTATAGCGAGCCAGAGCTAAATGTACCTAATCCTAGCACCTACCTAGGAGGATGCTACAGGACTTTATTCCGCTTTAGCAGCACAATTGTTACTTTAAAACCAAAGATGTTGTATTTTATTTGGAGCACCCTTAATCCTTGCACAAGCTCATTCCTATAGAGTGTTTTAAACCTTCCTCTAATAATCTCTTCCTTTTATGAGGCAACATTTAGTGATGTCATCACTGTGACATGAGGTCACGCAAGAGCAGGGTATGCTGGGACTTGTAGTTTCTTAGTAAACAAAGGGTCCTTCCACAGGCATTGGTAATCTCTATTAGTACCAGAGGGAGGATCAAACACCAGCATGGAGTAGGAGTACAGAAATGCAGTTCATTTCTTTTAAATCAAAGTACACATGTTTCTTATTTTTTTATACGTAGCCTGGGAACATTTGCAGAGTCTTCTGGTCACATACAAGATAGCATCAGCCTGCAGCCAGAGCTCATTTCTAGAGGGGGGAATAGGATATTTCAAGATGTTGACTGCGTGCATGAAGACAGAAAAGATACATTTTGTTTGGTTAAAGCAAAGCGCCTGACAAGTAGTTAAATAGATCATTTAAGTACAGTTATATGAGCTGTATTACCGCCAGGCTTGTTGTACCAGCACTTCTGACACACAGCACATCAGGTCCTAGACCTCCACTGCAAACTTGAAGCTTATTTTTGTCCAGGACACTTTCCCCTTCTAACCCCCCCCCCCCCACTGCTAATTGGATAATAAAGGAGCAGTAGAAAACCAACTCAATTCTACTGTCAGCGTGCTGTTAGATTTACTGCACAGCTGCCCTTCTCTCTCTCAATCTCAGTACTCTGTGCAGAAGACTGTGCAGAAGATTTATAGAAACTGAGATAAAATTACATTCTGGTAACCATACAGGTTGCATATAATAATCATTTCATTATTTTGGATGAATATATCACTGCGTTAATTGTTATCTTTCTGAAGTTTTTGCGCTTTTGCACAGAGCAGCTCTGATCCTCCTCTTCTTGGGTCCCTCGCCGGCGCTCCTGACCTCTCACTCTTGAGCAATGCAAGCAGCTTGCAATGGGGGCACCCAAGCAGGCATGCTCCCAAGCTGTTGCTCTGCGTGTTGTTTAGGCCCCACCCCTTCTCTCTCCCGATTGGCTCAGTGGCTGTGATTGACAGCAGCAGGAGCCAATGAGGAGGCAGAGTTCCCGGAGAGCCGAGGCACTCGTGCACATCGCTGAATTGAGAGGGGGCAAAGGTAAGTATTAGGGGGGCTGAAGGGGGCTGCTGCACAGAGAAGGGTTTTTTACCTTCATGCATAGAATGCATGAAGGTAAAAACCTTGAGAATTTAGAACCACTTTACAGAGGCTGTTATTATATCATCAAGGCTTGCCAAAAACAATTTTTCTATAATTGCATATGTAGCACTAACCCTTGCAAGGGCTGCTGATTTTGTCCTAGGTTCTTTCTCCTCTGGCTCAGTAAATAATCTAGGGGTCGCCTTTGTCAAACTTTATTGCAGGTTACCTTGGATGGGGCTTGGCGAAGCTGTGAGATACTCCAAACACTGAATAGTAATGAGAGGACACTCTTTTCGTTGCAGCTACTTACTAGAACAGTCCCTTCAGCAATAGGACAGAGAATGGACACTGGGACACCATAAGTAATGTTCCAGGCCAGGCAAGCCTTTGTATTAGTGCACCAGGGGTTAACAGCAGCAACAGTCACTGCGATCCTTCACTCACAGTGTCCCCGGGTGCTTGGATGCCTCCCTCCAGACTCAGGCAAACAATTTCCTCTTTGAATCGCCCAATCTCCAGTGAAGCCATAGCTCCCAACTGTCCCTGATTTTGAGGAACTGTCCTTGATTTGGAGCAAAGTCCCTCTGTCCCTCTTTCCTCCTCATTGGTCCCTCATTTTGGTCTGATCTATATAGTTGTATATAAAATGCACTATTTATCTTTCAAAAGGTGTTTCCCAGTGTTAAACCTTTCATCCAATGTTTTAATTTCTGCATTTGTAAATGTAAAAAGCCAGTATAAAGGAATGGTAATGGTAAAAAAAGCACTTGTAGGTTTAACTAATCTTTTTTTGTATAATTCTGCTTTAAGAGGATGTGGCAGGGGGAGTTTCTTATGCCTACATACTTTTACTAATAGGTGTCCCTTATTCCAATCTCAAAAAATTGGGAGGTATGGCGAAGCCTCTCTATTAGCTTTAAAGTGGATGTAAACCCTCATATATACCCAGTGAAGTGAACAGCCTCAGATAATACACAGAGATGAACCAAATCCTCCTGCATAAGTTTAACATGTATATCTGCTGTCTTCAGCTTTATACATTCTTTAGAAAGTTCAGATGGTGTTAGAGATTTTCTCTTACTTTTCAGCACGGAATGTGAAGTCTGGGCATACATCTAAAACAGTTGATTGGAGGAAAGGCACACACCCCCACTCCACATGGCAGAGGAAGGAAGGAATATGCAGAGCTGTGCTCTGATAAGTCAAGCTGTCTGCTAATCTATTTATAGCAACCTCCCAGGACACACATTTCAGCCTGGTTTTATCTCTAGGGTTGGGGAACTTGTCAGAAGTTATAATGCTGATAACAGAAGAAAGGAGCAGGAGAAAGCCACGGGACTTTGTGCTTCGGAGGGAGATAAGAAAACACTGCAGATATATGTGCCCAGCTCAAATTTCATGAATCAGGTTTACATCCACTTTAAAGAATTTGCAGCAGTATAGTCCCTCCAGTAGTGTACCTCAATGAGCACAAGCAAAACCTTCAACTAAGCTGCCTAGCTCTGGCTTCTGGCTGGGAACCACTCCTCCAGAACCTTGGCTCCAAACTATTTATGCACTCTCTCAGCCACCCTCTGGGTATCCTCCCCCAGGGATTGGCTGGAGCCATGTAAATATCTAGGCTGCTCATTTGACTCTCCTGCCCACTACATTCTGGAAGTTTCAGACCAGGTGGAGGCAATCAAACCAACAGCTTGCAAAGCACAGAGAAGCCCAAAGTAATAACAAGCTGCTCCACTGATTACAGAAGATCCATAAGAAGTAAATTTACCTAACCTCCTAGCAACCTATCTAGGAGGGTGCTACACATAGTAAAAATAAGTTATTGCTAATGAGGTGTGCTCCATCTCTGGCTGCTGCTGCAGTCTTCTGTCTCCACAGATCATCTGATGCTGAGACTGTGTACAGATATCACAGGGGGCACTCAGCACCTCCTCCATTCAGAAAAAGCCTTTGCGTTCTTTTCACAGCATTCAAGGTGTTCCGTGCAGTGTTAATTTTGGCAGCAAATTTAGTTTTAGTCTTAGTCTTATGACTAAAATGGCATTTCAGTTTTAGTCCCATTGTAGTCTTTTGCAATTGTTTTAGTTTTAGTCGACTAAAATCATTTAAGTCGACTAAAACTCATTTTAGTTGTCTAAAATCTAATGGGTGTAGTTAAATTGTAATGCATTATTTAAACTGGATGTTAACCCGAAAAAAACATTTTTAATTAATAGCTCTACCTTCTACAGTAGAGAATGTCATGTCATCTGTGTCCAGTCTTGCCACGAAGAGTTAATCCAACTCTGAGCAATCCTCTTATCTTTTTTCAGTAGGAGAAAAACAGAGACACAGAGAAACGTGTAACGGTTTCTTCCCCCATGTTGTGACTGACAGCTCATTTCCTCATCTCATGCACAAGCATACAGAGCTTCACATCCCCACCTCCTTTCTTCTCCAGCTCTCCCGGGATTGGCTGCTGCAAACCTCAGCGTGATTCATGTGGGGACTCTCATGAGTTTTGACAGGATGTTTCTCAAAACTCAGAATAGGAAAGTATGAGAGTGTAGAGGTGGGTGGGGAGACTTGTCACATCATGACTCCGCCCACTGAGCTCCAGCAAAGAGATCCACCCGCTGATTCCAGAGTTTTGTGGGGCTGCTACTGCTGAAAGGGGTGACATTTGCAAGGTAGGGATACATGCAGGAGGCTTGCATGTATATATACATTAATACTGTGCCATTAGTTTATACTGGCTGAGTGGTGGGTTTACATCCACTTTAAGCATTTCTCTACAATTTTACAAACTCATTATATACTGTTGGAGTGAAACATCTAATATGTTATTATTTATGGTATTGAGGTATGAACATGCACTACAGACCAGTGTTAATTTTGACGTCAAATTTCAATCTAGTTTTAGTCTTGGTCTTTTGACTAAAATAGCATTTTAGTTTTAGTCCCATTTTAGTATTTTGACTAAAATGCTGTTTTAGTCCCATTTTAGTCCCATTTTAGTCATCTCAATTGTTTTAGTTTTAGTCGTATTTTAGTTGAATAAAATGGCATTAAGTTAGTTGACGAAAATGTTTTAGTCAATGAAATTAACACTGGTTCCGTGAATGGAGAGGGTACAGACTGTGCAGGGTTGTACGCCCATGTGCAGTTTACACAAGCGCCAGCACAAACCCTCGTATAGCAGCATACAGCCATTCATTGCAATGGGAGGCTGTACGCTGCACCCGTAGCTCGCTTACACCGCTGATTTACATTCCATGCATGCTATATGCCATTTTGCAGCCATGTGCATGACGCCTATCAGTTCCTAAATGTGGTGGCTGCAGTGGCTATTTTTTCAGTCCTTCTTCCTTTTTTTTGATCTGGCGATTCTGCCAGTAACCCGCTTCTTGTCCTAGAATGTCACTGCACTGTATCTATGGAGGAGCAGCATTGTCACCCTAGACTGCTATCCTGATTTGGACTAAAGACACCTCCCTCCCTCTTCCTTTATTAGAGAGGGAGGAGGTGCTTTCTAGTTTAAAGGAAATTACTGGGAAAGGTGATAACATTGTTTATGATACTGGTTTGGTGCACAGGAGGTTACAAGAACACTGGATTTCTGGCAGAATCTACAGTTATTTTTCTGTCCTTGCAAAAAATGTGCTTAGCCTGAACAATAAAAAAAACAATCGCAGCTTCCATATCTAAGGACTGGTAAGCTTATATTACATATTTATTGTCTGAATAAGATATCCTTGCGGGTCCATGTGGTGCACTAACTCACATGCGTTAACAGGCGTTATGTTGATTGTTAACGTGCGTTGCATTAAAGTGATTGTAATGGATCAAATTTTATTTAAATGATTAATTTTATTAAAATTAATAAACAATTAATTTTATTTAAAAATAACAAACATGTTATATTAGCCTGCTCTGTGCAGTTTTACACAGAGCAGCCCTGATCCTCCTCTTCTCAGGTCCACTGCTGGCACTTTTGGCTCCTTCCCTCCCACCGAGTGCCGACCATAGCAAGCTGCTTACTATGGGGGCACTCTTGTGGGCTTGCTCCTGAGCTGGCTCTGTGTGTCCATAGACACACAGCGTTTTTTTTTTCAGCCTTGCCCCCAGCTTGCTTGGCACTGGCTGTAATTGCCAGCAGTGTCAGCCAATGGCTCCCACTGCTGTCTCTGAGCCAGTGAGGAGGGAGAAAGCCGAGAGAGCCTCTGCTCTTGTGCACATCACTGGATCGCGATCGGACGAAGGCAAATGGTAAAAAAACCTTCAGTTCATGCAAAATGAATGGACCTCCGATGCACCCTTAAGCCTTGTACACGCGATGAGATTATCGGACGAATGATCAAACTTTTTTTTTGCATGCTAGACTCCATATCAAAAAGGAAGAGGTTACTAAAGTTACGAAAATTCTCATACGACAGAATAAAAATTTGGAAGTGATGTAATGTATTGTATTGTAGTTTTGGACATAAACTGTACTGATTAAAGGAAAATCTTAAGATCTGGATATTGTATGAGAAAAATTATTATGTTTGTCCCTTCGGATAATTTCGGACGAAAGCTGTGTACTAACAATCAAATTATTGTAAAATCGTTTTTAAATGCAATATTTTTCATACAATTTTCTGATCATGTGTACTTGGCTTTAGTGCATTGGGGTGTGTTTTATAATGAATGGCACTGCACATGTTACCTGCGTTACAGCAATGTGCAAGGTAGTGCGGAAGTGTGAATTTGCTCTATTAACCACTTCCGGTGGTACTTTGCCGTTGAATACCGTTGCTATGGTAGCAGATAGGTACCATAACACCAGTATTTTTTTAAACGGCAGCCCGCTTTCAGATAAAAGTGGTCTCTGCTGCGGATTCGCTGCAAGATCACTTTTATCGGGGGCACCCTGTCCTGTCACTTTCCCGTCGTCTCCGTCACTTACCAGGCCCGCCAGTAGCAGTGGAGACGATCGATCGAGCCTGTGAGCCGAGTGAGCGGAAGATGCCACCCACTCGGGTCCATAGCATTGAAGGGCAGAAGCGACATCAAACGTCACTTCCACCCAATGCTCTTAAAGGAGACATTTTTTTTTTCAAGTGTCATTTTTTTTTATGCATTTAAGTGTAAATATTAGATCTGAGGTCTTTTTGACTCCAGATCTCACATTTAAGGTCCTGGCATGCTTTTTTCTTTTACAAGGAATGTTTACATTTCTTGTAATAGGAATAAACGTGATCAATTTTTTTTTAAATGACGGTGTAAAAATAAAAAGTAAAATAAATAAGAAAAAAAAAATTTAAAGCGCCCCGTCCCACCGAGCTTGTGCACAAAAGCAAAGGCATACGTAAGTCCTGCCGGCATATGAAAACGTATCGTCCCAATCGTTAGAGTGAGTGCAATAATTTTAGCACTAGACCTCCTCTGTAACTCAAAACTGTTAACCTGTAAACGTATTTAAACGTCCCCAACGGAGATTTTTAAGTGCCAAAGTTTGTCGCCATTCCACGATCAGCCGCTATTTTGAAGCATGAAATGTTGGGTATCAATTTACTTGGCTTAACATGATCTTTCACAATATGGAAAAAAATTGGGCTAACTTTACTGATGTCTTATTTTTTAACTCAGAAAGTGATTTTTTTCCAAAAAAATCGCGCTTGGAGAACCGCTGCCAAATACGGTGTGACATAAAGTATTGCAACGACCACCATTTTATTCTCTAGGGTGGTAGGGTTGTTTGGGGGTTCTAAGTAATTTTATATCAAACAACCCTAATTTTAACTTGTAAACACCGAATCTCAAAAAGAGGCTCAGTCCTTAAGTGGTTAATCGGTATTATATAAATAGCACAAATCAGCAAATGAAGTGACTGTTGTGGATGTAGAGATGTCTATAGTGCGTCCATGTAATGGTCACAGTAGGATCGGTACAAGGCGGGAGCTGGGAAATCTGTTTATATCTGAGGCCCAGGCTAGGAATACAGAGTCATTTGCCCCCAGGCTGGGAGCTCTTTAGTACATGAACTCCACTTCTCATTAGCATGTGAGTGCCATAGACTGCTTAGAGAGGCTGCATCCTGCTCAGACGCCTTGTAAGCCTTGTAAAGAGCGATCATTTGGGGGGTGTACCTGCACTATGTCCATCACACCTCTTCAGTGTAGCTGTGTCCATCCCTGTCCAAGTATCAGTCACAGAAGTGCCTGTAGACTGTTTGCTGTATTGTACAAAGTAAGAAAGTGAGAACATTAAAAATGTATATATTACTTTTCCGTAGATGCTAGGGAAAAAGAGGCCCTGTCACTACATCCTACTCAACTAAACACATGCAGGCAATCTGTAGTACATTCGTTTCAGCTAATAGAGCTGCCTAAAGACAGAAAATCAACCTCTTCCAGGAATGTTGGAGTTTTAAGCTGGCCATACACTGGTAATATTTTCTTAATTTTTTTAATTGTTAGAAAAAATTCAAAGGATCAGGATGGAAAATTTTTCCTAAACTATTGAATTTTGTACAATGAATGTGGTTTTCATGCAGGAAAATACAGTACATTCATTCCAAAATCAAATATTTAAAGCAATACAGAATTTTGGGGTACTTTCGTCATTGAATGCAGTGACAATTATTCAAAAATCTACTAGCGTATGGCCGCAGTTCACGTTTCGCATAGCTGCTTGCCATTTACACGCATTTTCCCATGTCGCATATAGGGCAGCCCATTCACTTGAACAGGCTGCCTTATGCACGTTTGTCTTGCAAAGAAATGCAATAATCACATTTTGGCTCTGCGCCAGGCGCATTTTTTCAAGTGTGTTTTGCTGCAATTTTTGTGCAGTTTGTTGGGTGACAATTGCAAAAAAATCACATCGCATTTCGGGTGCCAGGAAGAATGAGTGCCACCCAAAATTACATAATGGTTTTAGCTTGATTTGGAAATGGGAAGGGGGGGCGGTCCACTTTAAGAGATTGATTTTTTTGTCGTTCTGCTGGTGGTTGGTGTGTTTTCTGTGACATGTACAGTATTTGTATTTGCTAGTACCATTTGGAGGATTTGTGCTATTACAGTACAGCTGCTGCCGTATGTGTTGGTCTCCTTATTTGTGCTATAGGACTTTTTTTTGCTTTTGTTAAGCTTCAAGACTGTCTTGAAGTGCCAAAGCTTCGCCATAGAATATTCTGAAATTGGCCATGGTGGAAAGGTTTAGGAGGCTGCTGCATGTAAATGCAGGAACCTCTGGCAGTCTGCACTTCATACCAGCAGCAGTTTGCCACACTTCCCATCTACAATCTGTATATGAAATATTTTCTGTAAAATATCCCATGGGTGGATACCTAAATATGCTCCCTTTGAGAGTTCCCAGATGACACTGGTGGCCCTCAACACTGGCTGTCACTGACAGCTCTGGTCCCCATGGACAATTGAGAGTCAAAGTAATTTCTGATTGTGTTTCCTCATTCCCTCTTTTCTTTCCCTTCTCAATACCCATAGTGATTACACATCCCTCCTTGGTATTTCTTCCTTGTTCCCTCCTTTATACCCTTATTGCTTTCTTCTTTCCTCTTGATACCCATTTCCTTCCTCCACACCCATAATGCTTCCCCTTTCCCTACTCTATACCCATAGCACTTCTCACTTCCCTCCTTGATCCCCGTAGTGCTTCCCCCTTCCCTCCTGTATTTTTGTAGTACTTCTCCCTTCCCTCGTCTATACACATAGTTCTTCCTCCTTCCCTCCTCTATTTGTGTAGTGTTTCTCTCCTCTATACCCAAAATACTTCCTGCCTCCCTCCTCTATTTTTGTAGTGCTTATCCCTTCCCTCCTCTATACCCGTAGTTCTTCCCCTTTCCCTCCTTTATACCAATAGTACTTCCTCTCCTCTATACCCCCAGTACATCCCCCTTCCCTCCTTTATACCCCTAGTACGTCCCCATTCTCTCCTCTATACCCGTAGTACTTCCCGCTTCTCTCCTCTATACCCGCAGTACTTCCCCCTTCCCTCCTACATACCTGTAGTTCTTCCCCCTTCCCTCCTCTATACCCGTAGTACTTCCCCCTTCCCTCCTCTATACTCGTAGTACTTCCCCTTCCCACCTTTATACGCATGCATAGTACTTCCCCCTTCCCTCCTCTATACCTGTAGTACGTCCCCTTTCCCTCCTCTATACCCATAGTAGTTCTCCCTTCCCTCCTACATACCTGTAGTTCTTCTCCCTTCCCTCCTTAAAACCCATAGTGCTTCCCCTTTCCCTCCTCTATACCCGTAGTACTTCTCTCTTCCCTCCTCTATACCTGTAGTACTTTTCCCTTCCCACGTCTATACCCATAGTTCTTCCTCCTTCCCTCCTCTATTTTCATAGTTCTTCTCCCTTCCCTCCTCTATACCTGTAGTTCTTCCCCCTTCCCTCCTTGATACCCATAGCGCCTCCCCTTTCCCTCCTCTATACCCATAGTACTTCCCCCTTCCCTCCTCTATACCCGTAGTACTTCCCCCTTCCCTCCTCTATACCCGTAGTACTTCCCTCTTCCCTCCTCTATAGCCGTAGTTCTTCCCCTTTCCCTCCTTTATACCAATAGTACTTCCTCTCCTCTATACCCCCAGTACATCCCCCTTCCCTCCTCTATACCCCTAGTACGTCCCCATTCTCTCCTCTATACCCGTAGTACTCCCCCCTTCTCTCCTCTATACCCATAGCACCTCCCCCTTCCCTCCTCTATACCCCTAGTACTTCCCTCCTCTATACCCCTAGTACTTCCCCCTTCCCTCCTCTATACACGTAGTACTTCTCCCTTCCCTCTTCTATACCCATAGTATGTTCCCCTTCCCTCCTCTATACCCGTAGTACTTCTCCCTTCCCTCCTCTATACCCGTAGTATTTCCCCCTTCCCTCCTCTATACCCATACTTCCCCCTTCCCTCCTACATACCTGTAGTTCTTCTCCCTTCCCTCCTTAAAACCCATAGTGCTTCCCCTTTCCCTCCTCTATACCCGTAGTACTTCTCTCTTCCCTCCTCTATACCTGTAGTACTTTTCCCTTCCCACGTCTATACCCATAGTTCTTCCTCCTTCCCTCCTCTATTTTCATAGTTCTTCTCCCTTCCCTCCTCTATACCTGTAGTTCTTCCCCCTTCCCTCCTTGATACCCATAGCGCCTCCCCTTTCCCTCCTCTATACCCATAGTACTTCCCCCTTCCCTCCTCTATACCCGTAGTACTTCCCTCTTCCCTCCTCTATAGCCGTAGTACTTCTCCCTTCCCTCCTCTATATCCATAGTACTTCTCCCTTCTCTCCTCTATACCCATAGTACTTCCCCCTACCCTCCTGTATACCCATAGCACTTCCCCCTTTCCTCCTCTATTTTTGTAGTACATCTTCCTTTCCTCCTCTATACCCATAGTACTTCCCCCTACCCTCCTCTGTACCCATAGTACTTCTCCCTACCCTCCTGTATACCCGTAGTTCTTACCCCTTTCGTCCTTGATACCTATAGTGCCTCCCCTTTCCCTCCTCTACAACCGTAATGCTCCCCCTTTCCTTTCTCTATACCCGTAGTGTTTCACCCTTCCCTCCATGATACCTGTAATGCTCCCTCTTCTCTCCTCTATACCCATAGTGCTTCCTCCTTCCCTCCTCTATACCCGTAGTGCTTCCCCCTTCCCTCCTGTATACCCATAGTGCTTCCCCCTTCCCTCCTTTATACCCATAGTGCTTCCCTCTTCCCTCCTCTATAACCGTAGTTCTTCCCTCTTCCCTCCTCTATACCCATAGTTCTTCCCCCTTCCTTTCTCTATACCCATAGTGCTTCCCCCTTCCCTCCTTTATACCGTAGTGCTTCCCCCTTCCCTCCTTTATACCGTAGTGCTTCCCCCTTCCCTCCTGTATACCCTTAGTGCTCCCTCCTTCCCTCATCGATAGGCACATTGCTTGTACATAGAAAGATTGTTCATTTGAGTAGATTGTTGGCTGTTATCCGTTTTCTGTAAGTAGCTCTGTTTTACAGTGAATTTGTTCTAAAAATCAGCTGGAAAAACTTAGTTTTACAATTTTGTTAAAAAGTTTGTTTAAAGATAAACATGATGTCATTGGAAGATAAATGCGGTTTTACTATTTGATATGAATGTCCTCTTGCGCCAATTTAAGCAAGATCCCTGCCATGTTCCCCCGCGTTATGTAACAGATCTGCCTTCTACCCGACAGATGTATGATTTTACCTTGTAGCCCGCGGAATGTTATACATTAGTATTTCTCTATTTTTAGAAGCTTTCTTATGAAGGATGTGTAATGGAAGGCCACTTCCAACATTTTCGCTCTGAAATTACAGACCGGGCACAGTTCCCAGTCTGCAAACATGTTTATATTTGTAACGTATCTGACATTCAATTAGAATATTTAAATCCAGGCTAGTTTTAACATCTTAAAGGGGAACTCCAGCCAAAATACCATGAAAAATAGGAATAGCCAATTAACAGATAAAAAAGGCAAAAACAACTTTTTCTGCAATATTCACCTACAATCTACAAATTGTACTTGCTGAACTTTTTTTCAGTTGATGTTCTCACTCTGATGGCCAGCAACATTTAACCCACTAACTCTGAGCCCAGGTTATCCTGAGCCCACCCCCCAGCCTGTGAATGGACAGTGAAGGAAGAAGCAGTACATTGATGACCTCATCTCTTTGTCACTCTGCTCTCTCCTCCTATCATTATGCTTCTTTTCAGCACATGAATGGATTGGCTCCTTGTGCTGCTTCTTCCTTTCAAACTCACACAGGCACAGGGCAAATTCAGGCATGTACACTGCTTTCATTAAAAAAAAGAAATGTGTTGATGTATGAAGGATTAGAGCTGCATTATTCATTATTATGTGCATCTTATGTTTGTCTAGAGTTCATCTTTAAAGCAAACTGTACTTTGCCCATTCAGGGCATTTCTAGCATTTGAACAAAATTCTGCCTGTGTATGGCTAGCCTTAAACGGGTTGTAAAGGCTCCAGGTTTTTCAAAGTGAAAAACCTTCTGTGCTGCAGCTCCTCCCAGAGCCCCCCTTTTTCTTACCTGAGCTCGATCCAGTCAAGCAATGAGCACAAGCTCAGCGGCTCTAGCCGCAGTCTCCGTCCTCATTTGATAGATTGATAGCAGCAGGAGCCATTGGCTCCCGCTGCTGTCAATCAAATCCAGTGACACGGAGTGGGGGCGGGGCTGAGTCCCACTGTCTGTGTCAATGGACGCAGCAGCGGGACTCGGGAGCGCGCCCGCATGGGTGCCCCCAGGGAAAACAGCCTTCGATTAAGGGAAGGAGCCAGGAACGCTGCCAGGGCACCCAAGAAGAGTAGGATGGGGCCACTCTGTGCAAAACCCTCATACAGATGAGGTAAGTATGACATGCTTGTTATTTTTTTTAAAGAAATCTAACTTTTCCAATCACTTTAAGGTGGCTATACACTAATAGAATTTTGTTTGCAGTTATTTGTTTTAAGAATGTTCATTTCATTTTCTAAATGTTAGTGGGTCAGATCGATGTTTGATGACGACAAAATTCGAAGGAGCAGGAGGGAAACTTTTTCTCAAACGAACACATTTCTAAAGTCGTCCATAGACTGATCAAATTCAACTGGTTTAGGCCCCTTTCACATGGCCGTGTCCATGTGCGGGGACCGTTTTGCTCAGCGGGGATCAGCAGAGCAATCCGCCTCTGCTCACTGTGCGGAGACGGATCTGTCAGAGTTCCGCTCTCCTCTATGGGAAATCGGATGACAACGGACCGTCTGTCCGTTGTCATCCAATCCCCAGATGGATGGAAAAATAGGGTTTCCATCCATCGTACTTTACGGTGCAGGATCAGATCGGAGAGTGGTAGATGTCAGGGGACATGTCACTGCTGACATCCGTCGCTCCATAGAGGTGCATGGAACGTCCGTTCAGGTCATAGAAACATAGAAAAGTGACGGCAGAAAAAGACTGAGTAGTCCATCGAGTCTGCCCCTTTTTTATTTATTTATTTATTTTTAATTTTTTTTTTTATATAATTTTTTTTTTTTTTTTACATTAACCTTGTTGTCTGACTATAGATTTATGTTTATCCCAAGCATGTTTGAAGCCATTTACTGTTGACTGTCTCACAACCTCTGTTGGTAGTTTATTCCAATCATCAACCACCCTTTCAGTAAAATAATACTTTCTAAGATTTGTTTTGAACTTCCCCCCAGTTAGTTTGAGGTCCCCGTGTTCTTGATTTTGGTTTCATATTGAAAAGACTGCCCTCCTGAACCTTATTCACCCCCTTGATGTATTTAAAGGTTTCAATCATGTCTCCCCTCTCCCTTCTTTCCTCCAGACTGTACATATTAAGTTCCTGAAGTCGCTCTTGATATGTTTTATCCCCCAGACCTTTCACCATTTTTGTTACCCATCTCTGAACTCGTTCTATCTTATCAATATCTTTTTGTAAGTGAGGTCCCCAGAACTGGACACAGTATTCTAAGTGAGGTCTCACTAAAGATCTATATAGAGGAATCAGAACCTCCTTCCCCCTGCTGGTTATCCCTCTACTGATACATCCCAGAATTCTATTTGCTTTTCCCACTGCCTGCTCACTCTGTTTGCTCATTTTGCAATCATCTGAAATAAGCACCCCCAAATCTTTTTCTTCTGTAGTGCTGGATAACACTGTACCCCCAATGCTGTACTCTCTAAGCGGATTCTTTTTCCCTAGATGCATTATTTTACATTTAGAAATATTGAACTGCAGTCTCCACTGCTTTGACCAATCTTCCAGCAATGCCAAATCATGTTCCATGTTACAGACACCTCCAGGGATATCAACCCTATTATACACCTTTGTATCATCAGCAAAGAGACATACCTTGCCCAACACACCTTTAGTTATATCACTTACATATAGGTTAAATAGAACAGGTCCACCTGAAAAACGGACAGGCGGACCTGAATGGAGGGTCCGTGTGAAAGGGGCATTAGTAGGAACAGCCTGAATTTCTATCTGGCAGCAGTGATCATTGTATTCTGCCAGTGGGGAAGGCTCCCCGTGCTCACTGCCAGCAGAACACAATAGTGCTGCGGGAGGGATTCCCTCATTAACAATGATTGTGTTGATGGGGGGAATTAAGCAATTTTCTTTTGGCTGAAGAAAAGAAATTTACATAATATATGGACTGCCTAAAAGTGTATATGGTTTGCATTTTGGGAAATTACTATTCCAACTCAAAAAAACGTGCTTGGAAATACAGTAGCAATAAATCATATGATACAAATAGTGCAAATAAAAATAATAATAGTGTTGCTGTCAAAAATTATAATAAAAAGCAGCAGCTCTGCTGCGGGATATTTTGTCACAGACCAGATTTAATATTTCTAGAAAAGAGCCAATATTGAGCTAAAATAATTCATATAGTTTCGTATATCAAAGACATCAATAATTGTGATATAAATTAGATTACATTTGACTGCCAATGTGCTATATAGATAATTAGGAAAACACCCAAATGTAACAAAATCAAACACCAAAACCACCAGCGCACTGATACAGTGATATAGCTCACAGATATAAATTCATAAAGTCCATATAGGTTAAGTAACTCCTCTTCCTAAATATTCAAATGTAGTAATCAAACATCCGATCACCAGTAGATCTCCAAAGTGTGACGCCACCACCTTAATATGGACGTAGGCTTACCAAAAAGTGTGGACCCTCTAATTAAAGAGAGGTCAGATGAGCATATGGCCAAATACCTCGGCCGTGGTAATCACAGGGTTCTCCCACCGCTCTGAATAAAAGTGTAGGTTGTACTCCTTATCCTGATACTCCAATGGCACTTCAATCAACATTAGAAAAGAAGTTGTATGTCCTGTTACTTTTTGCTTTAGAAATCCACTCTTTGCTTTCCATATATGTATACTAATTTATATCACAATTGTTGATGACTTTGATAAACTAAACTGTATTCATTTTTTGAGCTCAATATTGTTTTTAGTGTGGCTCTTTTTCAGAAATATTTGGGAAATATAATAATAATATAAAAGAGAAAAAAACAAAAAAGAATACAACATACACACCCAAAGGAGTTACCACTAAAAAAACATATTTATTACGCATAAGTTACAAGAAAAGTCAGCATCACGCACCCAAAGGCCACCCACACCCCACTATAACCCACTCTGCCTATAAAACTCCCATATATGGTCCCTCCCAAATCTATTCCCAAGACTATCAAAAGGGGATAGCAGTCCTCCAATGGGAGCTGGGACAGATCCCACCCCTCACACAACTGCCCCTTAGCCTCCCCGTTGTCCCACCTATAACTAACCATAAGCTGCCCTAACAGGGCCCTGGTAAGTTCAGCACCCCACCTTAAAACCTCACTGGGTGAATAGGGTGCTAGAACAAAACACGGCCACGGTGGACAATTACCATACAGCACTATCAAAAAAGTCCACCATGAACTCAACACTGTAATCCTTAGATTGCAAACAAATTAGTGCAGTGCTGAAAGATAGTTCCCACCAGTTAGTGGGAAAAAATCATATGTGCAAACAAACAATACATATAATTACATCATATGTGCATTAAATCAATATGTGAATTGAAAAATCCAAAAAAAAAAATGAACATAATAGTCTATAGTCCCAATAGAGAAGTCTCCACATCAGTGTTAATAAATTCACATTCATGCCACAGATGTGTTCTTCAAACTGGTCAGGTGAAAAGTTAGGATATTTAGGATAATTCCAAGCGACACCAACATGCAGTGCAACCGCCACCAGAGGCTACATTGGGTACTGCTACCAGACAGCTCTGGGTCAAACACATATGGTATTTAATAGGTCACATAACGTGGACTTCAATCAAGATCCCATAATGACGTCTCCACCTCAAAGTGGTACAATCACGATGTTACATCCACACCTTAATCCCATGGGAATGGGGATTATCAACATCAATATCCTTCCACACTGATTATAGATAAGTATTGCGGGGTATCCTCATTCAACCTCAGCAAAAACAGAAGGCACTACATAGCATGATATGTCATGACTTTTAATAAAAGAGAATCGCACTTACATGCTCCAGATAAAAATTGCTCAGTATGGAATTCCACAGTAAAAATGGCGCAATGGTATAGAGCAGGCTCACATCACCCAAGTAGTCCTTAGAAAATGATCAAGAAAATCTTCTGATATACCAAATTACAGCGCTAGCAAATTTGTGCAACAATACAATAGAGCAACCTTTCTCAACCTTTTCAACACCTAGGAACCCTTGAAATAATTCTCCGGTCTCGGGGAACCCCTGCTAAAAATTAAAAATCTACAACATGATACATTAGTGTGCTGGTCAGTGGGAAGAATGCTCCTTACACTTGTGGTCATTGGGAAGAATTACCACCTTACATATAGCTAAAAATATCAATGATATCATGTGGAATTTATCTGAGAGGTAGAAATCGACCATTGCTTGAGGAACACCTAGCAACTTCTGGAGGAACCCTAGGGTTCCACGGAACCCTTGTTGAGAAACGCTACAATAGAGTGACTAATCTAAACATCACTTATAAAAAGCTTGTGTACAAACAAGTTCGTATATTAAAAGTGCTCCGTGCTTAGGTGCTTTTATAATCCAAAAGTGCTCCGTGCTTCAACATAAACGTGGTGCTGTGGTGTCATACCCCTTCTGTGTCCCCACTCACCAAATAGAGACGACCTCCAGCAGGAAAAACAATACAAATGCCGCTAACCAGCGTGCGTTCCACAATAACCAGAAGTGACGTCAATTGGACTCGCGACCGTAAATTGCGTCAACGCGTTTCGCCTTCCTGTTGGTGTCACCGTGAGTTAGAGAGCAGCAGACTCAGAAAAAAGTCAGTGGCGGACAACGTAAGGACCGCTCACAGAAAACAATGTCCATGTGTCTACACCTTGCCGATCCCTGGCTCCATGGGGGGGGCTCGTCCCCCCTTGCGGACGCCCATACCAGTATCATACACCATCGGGTCTCAGTACTCACTGCTTGAATTTCTATCTGTCAATCAATATTGCAGGGCTCCCATGACCATTTACTTTTGAATACTTTAAAATAATATTCATCCAGTCATCTAATGTACAAAGAATTTTCGTACAAATGTTCGAATGTATGAACGTTGGTTTGAAAATCTACTAATGTACAGCCAGCTTTGCTCTATCCAAAATGAAAAAAAAGTTTTGTCAAATGAAGAGTCAGCACCACTGTGTAAAGATGAATATTCCGACGGGGGGGCGTGTCCGGCTGAGCGCATGTGAGCAGCTCTCTCTCTGAGCTCCGTCTCCGGCCTGAGATCCTACAATTAATCCTGATGGTTTAACACTGCCTAACTCTACCAAAACGCCTGGGGCTAGAGACCTAAGCTGCCTGCACACCCCTGAGATGGTGAAATACGGGAAGGAATGCCCGATTACTCCAGAGGAGAAGCTGGCCCGATTCGCCCACACTTCCCAAGATGGCGGCCGCAACGCGCTGAGCCAGGCCACACCGTGGACAGTGAACTCCCCTGAGTGGAGAGACGAATCCCCTGCCTGGCCGGATGAGCAGGCAACAACATTGGGTGAGTTCGGGGCAACATCTCAGGGGACTGCAGATATAACGGACCAACCGGCCCCGCTTAAAGAGCCGACGCTCTCTCAAATTATGGAGGCTATTAAATCCTGCCATGCGGACCTCTCCATGCAAATAGACACCCTCAGGGTAGACTTTTCCTTGCTTAAAGAGGATGTCCACAAGGTTAAACACCGTGTGACTAATGCGGAGCAGAGGATTAGCACCCTGGAGGATGATTTCTATCCTGTGTCTGCTACCGTTCGTGACATACAGGCGGAACAAAAAATACAAGCAGCAAAGTTGGGGGACATAGAAGACCGCTTAAGGAGGAATAATTTAAGGTTTATGGGGTTCCCGGAGGGGTCGGAGGGGAAAAATGCTGAGGACTTTATTATGGAGTGGATGAAAAATATGCTGGGTGCTGAAACTTTCTCTCCATTATTTGCCATTGAGCGGGCCCATAGGGTCCCAATGCGCCCCCTCCCACCGGGATACCCCCCGAGACCTATATTGGCTAAAATATTGCACTTCCAGGATTGCGACGCGGCCCTCAGGAAGGCCAGAAATGTCCCAGACCTGAAGTTCAACAATAATATCATCTCAATTTTCCCAGACTTCTCTGCATCAACACAAAAGCAAAGAGCTGCATTCCAGGGGATTAAGAAATGACTGAGAGAGAGGCATTTCCCCTATAGCATGATGTACCCAGCAAGGCTTAGAGTGGTGGCTCAGGATAAGGTGCAGTTCTTCAACTCCCCTGCAGAGGCAGACCGCTGGCTGGACTCTATTGGAAAGTCATGAGATATACAGTGATATCAAGAATTCCTTTTTGATCTGCACCTATGCTAACAAAAATTATTATTTTTTTTTTCTTTTTATATAGTCATTCCCTGTTCTGCTTCTAAGGCTCCTACTGAGACTGCAACGTCTACTATGTATGGAAGCTCTGTTATTCTCCTGTTTTTGTATGCTTTGGCTTTCTTTATAGCCTTTCCAGTTTACCATGGATCATATGGTGGGGACTTCTGGGCGCTACAGCTGAGGATGGAGGGGATATTGCCTAACAAGATATGCCTCGGATTCCCTGTCTTATTATTCCCTGAACTCACTGAGGTATAATCCTATGTCAGAGTTAAGGTCCTTCTCACTCACCTGGCTCAGGACCCCCACCGTGGAGACTAAGCAGAACTTTGTGACGGTCATTTTGGCTTTTGTTACTCATCCTTTGGGGGGAAATGATCCTTCGTATGCTCTGTGAGGTGCGGACAGGACATGGGGAGGAGGCTGACTAGATATTTACGTACTGCAGTGCCGACCAGTATATTATAATTGCTGGCCGGAGACCTGCACATATGAGTATTTTGTATTCGCATTGAATTGTGCTGGTTTTTCTTTTCCTGTTTCTCTTTTTCAATGGTTTTTTTTTCAGCTATGGTTCTCTGGATGAAAGTGTAACTGCACTCCCTTCTAGTATTTGTTATCAGTTTGGGGGTAAAGCTCGTATTCAGTTGGGGATTATGAGCCGGATGGGAAGGGTGTTTTTGTGGGGTTGTGGTGATCGGGACTCTCTCTGGGCGGACTAGGGGCCTGCAGGTATATACCCAGAAGGGTCAATTTATTAAACGAATGTTGGGGTGGTATAGTCCACCTGATTTCAGGGGGAATATGTGCCCATTGCCGTTTCCTGTGCAATGACACTACAGTCACTAAAGGTGTTCTCCTGGAATGTCAGAGGTCTTAATTCTAAAATGAAGAGATCTTTGGTGTTCAACTTTATAAAGAAACATGCGCCTCATCTGATTTTCTTCCAGGAGACGCATCTGATTGGATCTAAGGTCCTGGCTCTGAAAAAGGCATTTGT
Organism: Glandirana rugosa; assembly: GCA_018402905.1. Classification (NCBI taxonomy): domain Eukaryota; kingdom Metazoa; phylum Chordata; class Amphibia; order Anura; family Ranidae; genus Glandirana; species Glandirana rugosa. Next base: position 599,609 of record BLSH010109597.1, read on the forward strand.
GGCCCATACATTTCATTCCACATATTCGAACTACGCAAGGGGGGTCACAATACTGATTGCTAAATCCTTGTGTTGTTCTATTGTAAACATAGTCACGGACCCCTTTGGGCGATATGTGATTGCGGTTCTAAATATAAATAATTCTATGTATACCTTTGTGGCGCTTTATGTCCCTCCCCCATTTTCTGCAATACTTTGGGACTCCATTATGTCAAAGGTGCTGCAGGTGGCGGAGGGCCCATTACTGATTGCTGGAGATATTAATGCAGTACTTTCTTTGACCTTGGATAGATTCCAAGCAAAGTCCCTGGGTACATCGCCATTAGCAGCATGTCTCTCTAAATATAATCTGATAGATTGTTGGAGAAGCATATACCCTTATACACGGGAATATTCCTGTTATTCTTCCACGTATCAATCTCTCTCCCGAATAGATGTGGGTCTGATGTCCCCTGATCTGTTAGCTAGAGTAGTTGAGGTTTCATATTTACCAAGAGCAATTTCAGACCACTCTCCCCTATTTATTAAACTCAGCCTACTACCTGCCAAGGGGTATAGAATATGGCGTTTAAGTCCACTGTGGTTGGAGGAGGAACCCTTCTTTATTGCTACGGCCACAAGTATCTCCAATTACTGGAATGAGAATGGGGGGGGGCACATCGATGGCTGTGGCATGGGATGCTTTTAAAGCTACTGCCCGAGATGCAGTTGCGGGTACTGTTAAGCGTCTTAGAGAGGACAGAGCATGGCGGGTATCCACGTATGAGACTAGGGCTTTGGCAGCGGAGGTGGAATATATTTAGGACCCCTCCTCTGCCAACTATCAACTATGGAGAGAATCTATGCAGCAGCTTGATTTACTTCTTATTGAGAAAACTCAAAAGAAACTCCTATATCAGAAGCAAAGACTATTTGAATTTGGAGATAAAAATAGCAGGATTCTGGCCTACTTAGCCAAGGCGGATGTCCAGCTCACCTCAATATCCTGTATCTTTGATACCAAAGAAATCCTTCAGACCTCCCAGGAGGCGATTACGCAGACTTTCTTTGAGTTTTATTCTCAACTCTATTCATCCAGGGCAGACTATGCCCTGGAGGACTTGAGGAGTTACGTTGAGGAGGTTCGGGTCCCTCTCCTCTCTCAGGCTGAGACCACTGAGATGGATAGACCTATTTTGCTAGAGGAAATAAATGAAGCAATTCAGTCCTTTAAAGCGAATAAAACCCCAGGTTTGGATGGATTCCCGATAGAATGGTATAGATCATACAGTAAATACCTATCCCCGCTACTCTTAGCTATGTATAGGGAGGCTTATGATACCGGGGAGTTCCCCCCCTCACTTAGGGAGGCCTTGATAGTGTTGATTCCGAAGCCCAACAAGGATCCTAAATATTGTGAATCGTACAGGCCTATCTCATTAATAAATGTTGACGCAAAAATTTTGGCCAAAGTTCTGGCGCGTAGGCTGAATACGGTTATTGTAAAATTAATAAACCCTGACCAAACGGGTTTCATCCCCGGTAGGTCGACGGCTATTAACTTACGGCGAGTATTTACCAATATTCAGACTCCGGGAGCGGACCCTGACACTAGAGTGGTGGTGTCATTGGATACGCATAAAGCGTTTGATTCTATTGAATGGCCCTTTTTATTTGAGACCCTTCGACGGTTCGGATTCGGTCCCAGTTTTTTGAAATGGGTTAAGCTGCTCTACTCCCAGCCCATGGCATGCCTTAGAGTAAATAATAATATCACAGATGCTTTTCCTATGCTCAGGGGGACTAGGCAGGGGTGCCCCTTATCTCCCTTATTATTTGCACTTGCCATAGAGCCCCTGGCAGTGCTCCTCAGGCAAAATACTGAAATTAAAGGATGTCCTATTAATGAGTTGGAAGAAAAAACATCCCTGTATGCGGATGATATGTTTCTATATTTAGCAGATCCGGCGGACTCTCTGAGCAATGCCTTGCAGATTATCATAAGATTTGGGACCTTTTCGGGCTTCAAGGTTAACTGGTCGAAATCGAGTATATTCCCCATAGATCCCCGGTTTCAACCACTGCTTCCACCGAATATACCACTTAGAGTGGTCTCTAAATTTCGATACCTGGGAGTGGAGGTACAACAGCCCCTAAAAAGCTATATTGACAACAATGTAGCCCCTTTGATTAGAAGAATGAAAACTTGCTTGCTTGCCTGGGTTAAACTTCCTTTGAATCTACTAGGGAGGATTAACCTCTTTAAAATGATATTCCTCCCCAGATTTTTATATGTCTTCTGGCATGCACCGGTCTATCTGCCGAAAATTTTTTTCAGGGAGATAGACTCTTTGCTCACCTCTTTTTTATGGGCATCCCGACCGGCTAGAATATCATTATCCACTTTGAAACTCCCAGTTCAGGGGGGAGGGATGGCCTTACCTGATTTACAAGCCTACTACTGGGCAGCTCAACTGACCCATATCCATAGCTGGTTTTTCCCAGACATTGAGAATGCCTCGGTTGCAGCTCAAGCAGCAATCATGCATTCCTATGAAGCACTAATAAAGCTATTATATAGAAATGGGCCATATCCTAAACAGGGGGCGGAGGTCCTTAAAGTATCATATAAAATCTTCCATTTAGTCAATAAAAGAATTGGGGCCTCCTCCCTAAATATCTCACCCAATGCTCCCCTGTGGTATAATGATAATCTGAAGGAGATTGTATGCTTACCTGATGTAAGTCGTTGGACTCGGGTTGGACTTAAATATGTGCATCAACTGTTTGTGGAGGATAGATTTAAGTCCTTCCGGGAAATGAGGTCTGAATTGGGTGTCCCTGCCAACTACATATTCTACTACTATCAGCTCAGGCACGCAATAGCGGCGCAATATGGGTTGAAGGATGTTCACCTTAGGACTTCGATACTGGAGGCTTCATTCTATGATGATGATCACTCTAAACTAATCTCTAGATACTACTCCTTGATATTTTCAAAGAAGGCCTCCACCTTAATTAGGGTTCAAAACCATTGGCAAACAGATATTCCTGATTTGCAAGATGATGCCTGGGAGGCAGTGTTGGGAGGTCAGTTGACAAGTGTCATTGCAGCAGGAGACAAGGTGATTCAAATGAATTACTTACATAGAATCTACTATACTCCTGCAAGACTTTTCAAAATGGGTAAATTAGAGTCTGAGGAATGTTATAGATGTCGAGCTGGGGTGGGCAATTTCTTCCATATGATTTGGGAGTGCTCAAAAATCCGTAAATTTTGGTCAGCAATTACAGCCTTTATGGAAGACAGACTGGCCCTTCCGAATATATGTAACCCTGCTAGATGTATTCTTGGAGATTTAGAGGACGAGGATTTGAGAATGCATGATAAAACCTTGATTAGGTTGCTCTTTTTCTATGCTAAAAAAGCAATTGCCATCCAGTGGAAGAACCCTACTCCACCGACTCTCCGGATGTGGGTGGAGTTGGTGAATGGAGCTCTGCCCATG